>OY292486.1:15371023-15930647 GCA_958496325.1 Nomophila noctuella | reverse complement strand
CAGTTTTAAAATATAATCATCCTACTCGGGCGTACTCGTACATACAATAACCATAATATGCATAAGCTTTTGGCCTACGATGAGGTCATGACCGGATTATTTAGCAACAGGGTTTTTACGTGCTTAAAACCGGTAGCTTTCCGAAATATAATTTAGTAGAACATAAAGCCGCAAAAGCTAAATCAAAAGCACGTACTCAAATATAACATGTTTTGATAATATTTTAATTTAATGGTGGCGAGGAGAAATATCTATTCTCGTGCTTTTTAACTCTACATCGTCGGAGAAACCATTTCATGTATGTTGCAGTTTGGTGAAATTCCGTATCGATACGTAAAATTATTTAGGATGGAACATGTTATCTGCGGAACAGGACGATGTTCCAGAATTAAAAGCATTCGCTGAGACGGAACATGTTCCAGCGAAGTATTTGGCGCGGTTAGTGCGAGTGTCACGTGGCCCGTGTGAAATACTCTTCGCATCGGAGTCGAGAGTAAATGCACGTCGTAAGACAATGATGTTCGGACGTGAATAGTCGTATTCCAAAATAAAACTCTTCATTTTTTATCTATCGTGGCCAACGAGTCCGTGATAAGTCTGGTTTTTAAGAAAATGCACATTCCTACGTATTTTTAGTTGAACCAGCCATTTTTCACATCATGTGTTTGATGCCGTTGATTGAATGGTTTTCTCCCGGATACAACACTAATAAAAAGAAGTTGGAAAGCGCGCCTAGAATATTCAGTTATGTTGATAATGTGATAATTAAAAATCCACTGAAAGTTTTTAATGTAAACCATAGAAAAATACACAACTTTTGAAAATAAACTAAAACATTATTAATAACAAAATGTTATTATAGTCCAGGAATTTTAGATTTTATCTGCGGAATAATTACTAGTGAGCTGAATTTTTGTATACACCTTCATTATGATATTTTAATGATGATGTGAAAAATCGACATTGATATCGTGCCGGCTGAAAAAGTTATAGGGGTCCAAACGTCACGAAAATCAGTTTTTCACAAATATCTCGCGATCTATTGCTCAGAGGTCAATAATGGTTTCATAAAAGTTGTTCGTCGTAAAATTGTCTACAAAAAAGGTCTCTTGCATTTTTCTGTAGAATTAACCGTTTTTGAAATAGAGACTAAAATGCACTCACATATGGTATTGTATACCGTACGGCGCATACCAAGGCATAAACCCTATTGTTTGTTTTTTTCCCTTTTTTGTTTGTGTGTTTTTTGTTAGTATGATGTTCTACATATAGAAATATAAAGGACTTGAAATACTAGTACAGTCAGGAAAATAGGAATATCAACTATAAAAAAAAAGTGGCATTTTTTTGTCACTTTATAACTCAAGAACGGGCTCACCGATCCAAACCAAATTTTCAGGGTTTGTACAGACTATTTAGTATATGTTTTATGTGAAGTTTGAACAAAATCGGTCGCCTCACTTTATACGTAGCGAAGCACGTACCACGTAGTAATGATATATGAGGTATATGAATATACCTAATTAATTTATCATAACGCTTTAAATTCCATAATATATGATAACAATATAACATACATGAATATAATAGATGTATAATATAATAGAGATAGAATATGAAAGATATTTATTGTAATAAGATTATTATTGTGCAATATTTATATATGTAGTTTCCTACTCGAGTTCCTTCTCGATAAAAATTGTTGTTATTAACCTATTATTAAATTATAGTTTGCCCTCTCAAATGTGCAACGCCCTTACAGGGCGCTACATTGTAATACCTAAGACCAGTGTACACATTTTATAATACTTTGTACCCAATGTAGCATGCAATGAATAAATGAATAAATGTTGTATTTTTTTTCGGTTGCCCAACTGGAGTTATTTTGGTTCTTTGTAACAAATTAGCATCCTGCATAGCAATACAATATTGATTCACTCTGCACACGGCTGTCCCAAAGTAAAAAATTAAAACAACATAGAATAAACAAATGCTGGTAGCGAAAAAAATATTACAATATATCCATTGAAAAGGCACATATTATCTTCTTCAAGTTGTGTTATCGCACAAGAGAATGATATCTTCCGCCGCGCGGCAATGTGACACGTCTCGTTTAAATCACCATCATTTCCAGCGTGATCGCGGTCACGGCGGGAAAGTCGACTTTTAAGAATACACGGCTCATAGGCCGCATCAATACAGTTTTTAGGGGTAAATGGCAAAAGAAACTAAACCTTAATTTAGTCATGTTTGTTTTTTTCCGAAACTTTGAATTCTCGCTTGGTTGAGTATTACACCAAGAGTTCGCGGGTTCGATCCCCGCACAGGAAAAACCCAATCAATTTTGTAGTTTTAGTTGGCAATCTGGCTATTGACTTTAGGAGGTGCCTTCTAGTGTAGTATTATAGTGGAACGCGGCCACTACAATCTATAACTGAAAGACATTCATCGCCGACTCAGTAGAACATTGATATGGCCCATAGGTCACAATGAACCTATGAGCTCTTCCAATATTTATTTGAAAGTTATTTGGAACTTATTTTTGTAATTTGGCCGTAATTTCTTCTTAGTATTTAGTTCTTTTATTTAACTTGGTGTATTATTAGGACTGCCAAAGGCAATATACGAGTAAACAGTATCTGTATTAATATGACTTGGTTTAACATAACTCCAGAAGCGCTCTAATTAAATCGATAAAGGTGACCGGGGCATTGTTGGGATCGCGATCATTACCAGATCTCTTCGCTGGAGATCCCGCGGCGGCTCTTGGGCACGCATCGACGTCGCCGGGTCACGGCTGAACGGTAAAGGTCAACAATGCGAACATATTTGCATAGGATTCTATAGGTTATCTGTATTTGAACCTTCTTTTTTGTTTTGAACGGGTTCTTTGTTGCCCTAACTGATATTTTCTTAAATTAAAATTTAATTTACGCTACATAATAGCGCAATGGCCGTATTTTTAAATGGTGGAAGATACCGAGGGCCGAGCTCTTTGACGAAATTATAAAATCTTAGGTTTTTTGCTGCTAGGAAAGCAACTATAGTTATACGACGTAATTTCAAAAATTTATTATTGTCCTTAAAGCTTAATTATGTAAGATATTTTTACTGAACATACTTTGGTAACTAACAAAAAACAGGATAGGATTAAATCAACGGTAAAGATGTTTTTTTTTTCAATTTCACGGACAACGATGTTCTTTCATACTTCTATTTTTTATTACTAACACTCGCACTTTAACCCGTATAGTGTACATTTTTAGGGTTCCGTAGCCAAATGGCAAAAACGGAACCCTTATATTTTATAAAGTAATATTCCTGTATCATAAACTTATTGAAATACAAATAACAATATTTAACTTACAACATAGTTTCAAGCGTCAAATAGCGTATTTCCGTGTTCGCGCGTGTGTGATATTCGCTGAAGGCATCCTCGTGCGAGGCGCAGGAAGCGTTCTCGCGTCCGCCGCAGATTAGCTGTTAGGCACTAACTGTTATTCCCACCTAGCTAGCTTTCCTAGTAACGGGATTGAGGGGAATGTCTGTGGGATAAAATCCCATATGTCGACAACGATGACAAATTTTAATGAGAATTCAGTTAGAAAATCGCGCAGTCCTGCATTATTAAAAGGAAACGTAAAGTTTAAATTGATTGAAGTGGAAGAAAAAAGGTCAATGTTCAAGAATAAAAGTGTTAAATACTTTTCCTCTTTATTCAGAAAGCTTTGGTAGCACGCTAAGTCGAGAAAGTGCAATTTCCAATGTGCACTCGCGTTTTGTGCAGTATGTAATTACACGTGTTACGTGGGGAGAAAGGAAGCAGTGTCATCTTTGTGTCACATTGGCATCGCGTAAAAGCCTTGTGCGGTGACCCGATGACCGCAATCAGAATGAGTGCTACAGCTGCTACGGTTTTGGCCATCGGAACTCGTAGCACTTTCGTAGCAACATTCGTAGCATGCACGGACGCGTAGCAGTATTCGTCATTTTTTTGGGCGACCAAGGCGACTATGGACTATTCACGAAAGATCGCGTTCGTCTGTGTATGTGAACTCAAGTAGAACTACTAAAACAACGTATAGTTTTATTGTACCTAAGTTTAGCTTAAAACGTTTTGCCTTACGTTCAAAGGGAGCCCAAAAAATTTATTCTGTGAATTGATCAATAATCCTTGTAATATCACAATATTAGTATTATCAGAGACTTATTGATAACGTCAATCACAAGCATTAGTGGATCATCATAAAGTTTACGTCTTCCAAAGCTATCGACGATGCACAGTAAACTCGTAACTAAACCCTATCTCCGACCGCTGACAATGTGTAACGTGTACTTCGCTTCAAGAACACATAAAAGTAGGGGCCATTTTAGCGTAAATGATATTACTATGAGGTGTAAAACGCAGGATGTTATCGTCAAGCGTGCAAAGACGTGCTCTTTACACGAGTAGAACGTCATCAGGTTACGTGTTTAGCATCTTAGTGGCAACACATCTCATGTGTAATAATAATATTGGAAACATAAACAATAAAAAAAAATGTATTTAAGTAAAGGACTTTATATTCATTTATAAGTTTTTTTCGTGTGTTCGGTTTACACTTTTTATGAATAAATAGAATTCCTATTTGTCATTAGTGTCGAAATAATTTATTAAAACGTTTAGGGTTATGGTGTGCTCAAAATATTAAAGGTAAATTTTTTTTTGAACATTCTATTTGTTACAATAGAAGCTTTCTTATTGTAAAGGATTTGTTGCTTTACAATATCAAAAGTTTTACAATAAAAACAATGGAAAAGAATTTTCTGTTAGTACTAATTGAGTAGGTATATGTAATGGTTATTCAACGAAACTAATACAACAACTAAGTCTAAGACGAAGTGTTAGAAGTCGGTTGCTTACCGCACGTTGGTTGCGTTCCCGCCCAGCCGGTGCGCCGCGGCGCAGTGTGGCGGCGCAGTGTGGCGGCGCAGTGTGGCGGCGCAGCGTGGCGGCGCGGTGGCGCACGCGCGGCGCACGGCACTCGGCGCAGCGGCGCCGCGCGGCCGGCCGCACTCGCGGACACGCGGCACTCTGCGGGCTGAGCGCCATGCGCCGGCCGCGCGCCGCCCCCGCGCGATGACCGCGCGCCGCGCCCGCGCGCGCCCGCCCCTCGCGCCGGCCGCGTCCGAGCCCGCGCGCACGCCCGCGCGACCGCCCGCGCGACGACCCGCGCGAGCGCTGCTGCCGCCGCTGCTGCTGCTGCTGCTCGCGATCGCGGCGTGAGTACTCACTCTGATCACAACACTTTTATCCGCTACAAAAGTTTTTAAAACTTTTTCAACACTAATGAAAGTGATGGCGACTTTTTTTTCCTTATACGTGGTGAGCCTGTACGTACCTTTGATGATTTTAACTCTGTTGTGAATCATTAATAGAGTGAGAAGTGAATTATTCTGAAGCTGCTTTTTTATTCTACATAGGACATTTAGACTACTTGGTTTCAATAGTATTGGAACAAATTATCAGCAGTTAGTAGTGTAGTGTGAGGTTTTTATTTAAAATTTTAAATATAAAGTGATGGCGTGCATGTAGCCTTAGATGAGTACATAAAATAATTATATTTGTAGCAATATTATGTAATTTTTCTAGGATACAATAAAAGATAAGGAGAACTTTAATTAAGTTACATTAGTATTCTTTTAGTTTTGACTATACGTCTATTAAATCAAGTTGTGAATCATTAAAAAAACAATTGATTTAAACATCAAAAAGTAGAAGATTTGTAGTAATTCAAAAATTACATTCAATTCCTCTGAGAAGTAGCGAAATACGGCAAAGTAGTTTTAGTTTAGTGGCCTTTCAAAAGAACAACTTGTCCCTGAAGTGTTTTCAACTGAAACTATTCCTGCATTGTGTTCTCATTTCATTGCAATAACTTTCAAAAATGTTGGTCGAGAAGTTTTCAAGATAATTCAACTTGTTTCTTTTTGTGTATGAATTAAATATTATAACGTTTTCTTTTGTTTCATCACAGATAAACTTTAAGATTTTTTTTTGGAAATTATTTAGTTTCAGTGTATTTAAATAACAATAATAGGGAAGAAACATAGAAAACCTGTAACAAACAATATTTTTATAGAATAAAGAGTTAACCATCATTTTTAGGGTTCCATAGTCTACTAGGAACCCTTATAGTTTCGTCATGTCTGTCTGTCTGTCTGTCCTGGTTAACTTAACTTTCTAGTGCAAACATAATATTATATAAATACCAACCCTACTCTGATGAACCTAACAAACACAAGTGTTATTAAAGTGTAAATTAAGTAAGCGCTTAGGAAATTCAGTAAAGCCGCATTAACGTCAAATAAGAATCAATATCACAAAATATTTATAATCAAATTACAACATAACAAAGAAAACCGTCAATTTTTCATGTACAATATTTATACTACTTTGTCTTTATCCTTTGATGTCTATAACAAAGACGTGAACATCAAGCCAGCCCGCAAGATGAGGTTCGCGCAATGGTTAGCAACCGCAAGCGGATACCGCACCCGCCGCCGGAACGCAGCAAAGGCATAGGCGATAACTCTGACAAACTACTCGCACAATAACCTAAATAAAATAGTCAGAACATACTTTTATATATTATAGAGCTACAGAACATAAAAACTTGGCGTGATAAAAGTGTCGAAATGAGTCCGTAAAAACAAAATGGCCGACCCAATATAGGTACTAAAATAATATAAAAAAACTAGTTTATTCCTCTCTAATTATTGTCTAAAACATGTTTATATTAAAATAAATTTAAAAAAGTTTTATTCTGTACTAGCGGCCCTCCCCGGCTTCGCCCGTGGTACTTGTTCACTATTTAATGGATGATATTATACATAAAAACCTTCCTCATGAGTTACTCTATCTATTAAAAAAAACCGCATCAAAATCCGTGGCGTAGTTTTAAAGATTTAAGCGTTCATAGGGACATACAACATACAACATGACAGAAAAAGCGACTTTGTTTTATACTATGTAGTGATGCTTAATTCTTATATTTCTATACAAATATTATAAAGAGGAAAGGTTTGATTTTTTGTTTGTTTGTTTGTTTGTATGAATTGAATAGGCTCCGAAACTACTTGGCAGATTTGAAAAAATCTTTCACTGTTGGAAAGCTACATTCACCCAGAGTAACATAGGCTATATTTTATCCCGGTACGGGAAGTAGTTCCCCCGGGACGCGGGTGAAACCGCGTGACGGGCCGCTAGTATAAAATAAATAAAAAATAGTACGATAAGGATCGAAACTTCTTTAAATGCAAACGCTTTGACAAACAAAAAGAAACAGCAGCATACGATGAAAATATTAAGAGTTCTATTTTTAATATTGACCGTATTTTGTCTTTGAGTCATAAATGTACAATGGTTATTGTATTAAGACAGCAGGGATTGTAATAAAAATGTAATTAGATTTTTCTAAATTATGTTGTTAATAATTATTTTCAATATGAATAATAGCATTGATCCGTTTCATTTATTAGGAACATTATGCGTACATGAAATCTCTGAAGTCGTTAATATGGGGGCTGTGTTTTGGATGTCATAATCTCACGGCTGTGTCAAAGGTGACAGTACGAAATTAGGTACATTAATGTCACCAATTATTGAAAGTCAACACATTAATGTATGTAATTAAATTGAATGTGTTGTACTTGTAACTATTATTTTAATCGACAGTGTTAAGTTATTTGATTTTTAGTTTATACAAATGTACCTTAATATTTGCACGCTTTAGTTTTAAGCAAATTTTAGTGAAACTCGATCAATAATTTATAATATCACATTATGCACCTAAAATTATGCAAATAAACTTTATGATTTCTGATTTCTGGTAATACATATATTACTATTATCGCCGATGACATTGATTTTTCCTAAATTCTTGCGGAAGCCTTACAGATGTGGAAGACTAAGGTTCCGCAGAACACACTTAGAGTATATCTGTTTAGGTTATGTAGGGGAACAATTTATTTTGCAGTGGCGAGCGTTTATCAGCCACCGACCGGCTGGAGAACGTGACGCACACCGTGACCAGGATACTGGACGGGTACGACATTCGGCTGCGGCCAAACTTCGGCGGTAAGTGAACAACACTATACTTTTGTATATCTTACAAAACTTTTATTTATGCACACGCGGAAGGCGTCACGGGCGGCCGCTAGTACATACTATAAAATTAAAAAATATGCTGTCTTAGTAAGTTACGTTCTTAAGCTACGGTACTTGTGAAATTACCAAATATCTTTGACAGGAACAAGTGGCATACAAAACAGTTAATATTCGTTTCTAATAAACCGCTTCATATATTCGTAAGTGAAAATTCATGTGAACTATAAAGATTAAACGTGTGCTTCAAATATTAGATAAAACCGAAAGCACTATGTTCCACATGCCAATAACTCTCCGAGAACCTCTCACTTTGTTATAACTATGTGCTAAGTGCAAATATGCACCTTAGTAAGATATTTATGTACTCGGTTGCAGCAATAATGCCATATTTGGATGCACCGCGGCATGAACTAGCGTACGGCTGCAAGTTATTACGTTCCGTGAACCATAAAGATTCAATATGTATCATATTCGTTGTATTACTCGTCAGCGGGGGATTGCAGTGTATGCAAAATGTTGTTTCTACCTTACTTTCTGTTAAATAGGTCCGCTAGATAAGTGGTTAGAGTCTCCGAGGTGAAGTGGTTAGGGCGCTGGGCTCAAAATAACGGATTGGAATCACACGGGGAACAACACCTCTTTGAGTACTACTCAAACTGAACAAATTGAAACAACATTGGAGCGACTGTCGTGAACCTACTCAATGAGTAGGTTTTCGCAGTTTGTTTGGTTAGGACATTGCAGGCTTGAACCACTGGATGATTCCGTGTTTTGGATGCCATATTAAGCCTCGACTATGATCTGGTTTGCCTTGTGTCGTTGCGGAGGTCACACGACAGTCGCTCCAATGTTGTTTCAATTTGTTCAGGATTATAGTCGAAGCGAACCCGGGGCTCCAAAGCTAGCCGAGGAACCAACCAAGAGGGGCGCAAAGATAATGATGATGCGACAAGTGGTTAGAAATCACGAAACTTTATCGTCGGTTCGGGGGGGTACTACTAGAGCCTAATACTTTTACGATGAATGACGGCTTATAAATGTTTATAAAAATATGTAACTATTTAAGTTTCTCATTTATTCCCCTATTATTCTACAGCACGCTTCTAGCGTGTTAGTTCAAGAAATGTATTTATTTAATATCTTGCAGGGGACCCGCTGTACGTGGGCATGGACCTGACTATCGCCAGTTTTGATGCGATATCGGAAGTTAACATGGTGAGTTTAGTTTTAAGATATAAATCCTTAGCCTTCTAGGTCGCGTTCTAGGTGTCAATTTACGTGTATTGACATATTGGCTTAAAACATTTATTTTTTATAGTAGCTCGGTATATATTGGCTCCACTCTGCCTGAAATTGTGTTATCGATCTTAATCCAGGTTTCAAATTAACTATCTACATTTGGCATTGTCAAGCCACAAACAATTTTATCTAATTTATTAAAAGTAAAATAAAAGAAGGAAATTATCTGCAGTATTTATAATCGCGTAATTCTAATTTTATAAATTTACAATACCTATTTTTTCATGAGCATTTAGTACGTAGGTTTATGTATGGAATCAACTTAAATCTTATTATAGGACAATGTCGAATGTCACAATATTGTCACACCGTCAGCCTACCGTCGCAGATCAAACCTTGCCGCCCTCGAGCTCACGATGTTTTCGGGTCATATCAAGGACCTCTCGAGAACGTCCATCGTAATTCATTAAGCTTTTAATAGCTCGGAAAGAGAGCAAGGCCGTCACTTGACACACATCGGGGGGCGGAGTGCTGACGCGGCCAATCGATGGTCGCCTTTGCCGCCTCCTCGGCCGGAGGTCGCCGCCCACTCGTTTGAAACTACGAGTATGTACGATACATAGCCCGTGCAACCGTGATACGTATGTAAAAGGTGACTTTTGTTATATACGCGAGACAAACTTTCTATCTATTCGTACCTAAAAGGCGATTTCGAAGCATACGATGACTTGCGTTGCAGTAACACGTCATACACTTCGAGTATGTTCGATACGTATTCGAGTATGTAAAGTTATTTTGTACTGATGCTTATGTTGGTAATCTAAATAAATAAATACATGGCCTGCAACCGTATTACTCTTTCGTTCACCTATGTAAAAGCTACTTTTTCTCACAAACGCGGGATAAACGTATACAAAAGGCGAGTTCTGTTTTCGCGAAGTGGCGCCCACTATAAATTACGAGTTTTATACACAGCCCCTACAACTATAATACGCTTACCTATGTAAAGGTGAATTTGTTACATGAGGTTAGGCTACGTGGTGCTAATTTTTGACTATTGTGGCGCTAAAATGTATAAATGTATATTTGAATAGGTTTTTCTTTTCATAACGAATTTATTTTTTTCAGTAGATAACGTCTTTTGTTAGATGTACTAACTTGTTGTTGATACTAACAAATGTTACTTGTTTCCACACTAAATCATAAAGTCTAAACATATTGGTTCTATTCGTAAGGTGTGATTTTCAAACCATTTTCCTAAAGTTGTTTTATAAAAATACGCTAATCGCTGATATTTTCTTTATCCCTCGGAAATTTTCTTTCGATTTCGTTCGTTGTAGATTTGCAAGTACACATGAATGATTAAAGCCGTATATTTTATTCTCAAAACGAAATTTTGTGTGATATCTTTTCCATCTCTTTAAAATCTTAATCACAGCGATGTGTTTCGGCGTGATTTACACTATGATATGTAGGTAGTTATGAGTATTTGAATGTTGCAAAACTATTGGAGCTATATCGAATTGTATTGGTTATTTAGATCGTAAAAAAATCTATAGGAGTAATGCTATGGAATTATGCTACTAAAAGGTCTAATTGAATTCTTCACATATTACGCTAATGTTGTAGATATTCGGCAACATAATTCGGCAAATCAAGGTGAATTAATATTTCAATAGAAAGTCCCCCCAATCCATGCGTATCTTCAACAAAGACGCTTAGGTAACCATTGCTTGTTCTGGTGCAGGACTACACAATCACGCTGTATCTGAACCAGTACTGGAAAGACGAGCGGCTGGCCTTCGGGCTGCCAGACGAGGTGCTCACCCTGTCCGGCGACTTCGCCGACAAGATCTGGGTGCCAGACACGTTTTTTGCAAATGATAAGAATAGGTAAGAGTGCTAATTACTTGTGTTCAAAGTGACTTTGTTTAAATCTATTCTAATATAACAAAGTTGAAGAGTTCGTTTGTTTGTTTGATTGTTTGTATGCTTGTACGCGCTATTATTAGGAACTACAGTTTCGTTTTTTTTGGGTTAGATAGATCAGTTCGGGGATGGGCAATTGGTGTGTTAGTCCAATGAATTTAATATTTATTATTAAGATCGCGATTCTCGCCTGATAGAGGTAGAGCTTAGCGGAACTTTAACTCGAATGAGCCGCTCGTCTGAGGAAGTACCTCCGCCTTACAGAAGACCACAGTAAAGAAGCACTTACGTACCTAAACTTGTGCTTCTGCTTGTGAGTAAGGTCGCCAGAGCTCATTTAGGGAGGGTGTGGGCTCTTAAAAGTAGGCAACGCATCTGCGACCCTTGTGCGGTTGCTGATGTCCAGCGGTGACCACTTACCATCAGGTGGACCTCTCATTCTTTTGTCTCCATACAGCATTAAAAAAACCGCTCGCACTAAGACTGTTAATGTCCATGGGCAGCCGGTGATCGCTTACCAGCAGGTTGCCCTCTTATTCGTTTGCCTCCCTGTAACATAAAACAATCCGCACGTACCTTCAATCATGGCATTGTCCGCAGTTTCCTGCACGACGTGACGGAGCGCAACAAGCTGGTCCGTCTCGGCGGCGACGGCAGCATCACGTACGGCATGCGGTTCACCGCCACGCTGGCCTGCATGATGGACCTGCACTACTACCCGCTCGACAGCCAGAACTGCACCGTCGAGATTGAAAGCTGTGTGACTCTTACACTTGTAACAGCCTCCTCGCTTTGCTTGAGGCCATGGTTCCAGCATCGCATCGAAGACTTACACTGATGTTGTTTGGGATGGAGGGGGATTATGCGGATTGTGGTGTTGACGGTTTTTTAATGATGGCTTTTTGAATGGGCGTTTATATTTGCAGTGAGCAGAGTTGATGTCATATTTTAATGATGGTATTTTAAATCTATTAACTAACACTTAATTACTAAGACTTATTTTTGATCCTTGGATTTACTTTCATCTTGGACTGTTGTAAAGTAAATTAAAAGACATGATGGTTGTGGCGACGGTTGTAGAAAATGGTTGCTAAACTTCAAATGGACAAACTGCTTGTCTGGTCTCCATATATCCCTGCAACAAAGAGAACCCTTGTGATTAATGGCTGTTCCTGTGATAAAGCTTATGTAATAGCAATAAACCTTTATAAAAAATACAGCTAAGTTTTCTAGTTGAATTTCAGCTTGGAAAATACATATTAAAAAACCGCAACACAATCCGTTTAATAACTTTCCAGCCCAAATCCCATCGCACTCGAAATCACGCATCGACATTCCCGACACGTGACATCGAATAGCGCTTTGCGACGCCTTGCTTACCGTCCTGTTTATTGAAACGCCATCGCATATTACCAGCCGCAGTCGTGCATTCTGATCCAATCGGTGCAAACATGACATTCCGTGTCCATCATCACTCTGCCTAATTGCAATGTTTGAATACCGAACGCTGAACGCTTGTTGTGTTTACCTTCTATTCTCTCGCTCGCTACATTTTCGTACCCTACCGCTCGTTCCGATGTTTGTCCTGGTATAATACAAAGCATTTGTTCGCATCTTTTCTCTATAACCCCTCTATTAAACATCTATTCCTCGACATTTGAGATTTTCACTTCCTTTTCAATTTATTAGTTTTAGTTACATTTAACTGCTTTTTTACTTAAAATACATGTAACACACATGAAAGTACATTAACAGATCAATCCTATTAAAAACATATTTGCTTATAACTTGGTATTATTAGACACTCAATAACTAATAAATAAGCCGAATTAACAATTTTATTCGTAAACTTACCAAAACTAAAATTTAAACACACTCTAATTCGGAAAAATTGACGCATTCTCACTACAATCGAACGCGAAAGTCTAAAATCCAACAAAGGCATACTGTACACACTCTAGTAGGCTAACGCATTGCCATTTACTTCTCACCGCAGCATTCTAACGTACTCTATCACTACAGATGGCTACACGGTGTCCGACGTGGTGATGTACTGGAAGGAGACGCCTGTGCGAGGAGTGGAGGACGCTGAGCTCCCGCAGTTCACCATACTCGGACATAACACTAATGATAGGAAGGTAAGAATTTAAGCAGTTGTTAGATGTAGTAACAATCCTTCCAGCCATTTTCTTACGATCAGCCAGGTACGAAGGTATATTACAGTGCACAAGTGAGTGCGCAAGCACAGTTCGGTGGGACAGCAATCTGACACGACCGTAGAGAGATCAGGTGCAGGACCAACGGCTTAACGTGCCTTCCGAAGCACGGAAGAGCTTGAAAAGCTGTTTAACTTAGCAATCGCCAGCCGAGCACGCTTACCACTGCGCCATCGAGCTGCAATGCTCTATCGTGCACTAAATCTACAAGGTGCCGCAATAATTGACATAATGCTCCCAGATGGTGTCTAATGGTGCAGTTAGCCGACTTGTTTAGTCAAGTATTCAGTTTGAAAACGATTCAAAGAGAGTAGTAAGTGGGACGTGTATCTGGGACTATCGGTCAAAAGTTGTGCGAGTATTAAAAGCAGAAAGCGTCTTCCCCAGAAGAAGCCACCATTAACGCAAAATCTTTCAAGCGCAGAACCGATAATACAGATGACGTCCATACCTAAACACCCTTCTTTCATTTGCATTAAATGAACTTCTAAGAGCCTTATGTAGTGATGGCTCCTCAGAGTGGGTAGATTTCCCACACCACAACGATTTTGTACAACAACTATGGTTGTTTATTCTATTCTTTGAATATTACAGGAGAAGCTGGCGACGGGCGTGTACCAGCGGCTGTCGCTGAGCTTCAAGCTGCGGCGGAATATCGGCTACTTCGTGTTCCAGACCTACCTGCCCAGCATCCTCATCGTGATGCTGTCCTGGGTCTCCTTCTGGATCAACCACGAGGCCACGTCCGCTAGAGTTGCATTAGGTACACAAAATATGTGGGCCCCAGGCGTCAGACCTCGGGGAACCCGATGTCCGCTAAAGGTCCAATCGTTCTAACATTTGTCTATGTTGTATCATTCTAACTGTGGTTCCCAACATAGTCCAGTATGGTGACTTTTTGCATGAATTATCCTTCACCTGGGAGAAAGTACGTCCGTCAATAGACTGAAACACCTTTAGACGTTTAACACAGCAAGGAAAAGGGCTGGTAATGATAAAACCAAAGGCAGTTATTCATCATCATCATCATCGTCATTATCAACTTATCGCAGTCCACTGCTGAACATAGGCCTCTCCTAGGGCTCTCCACTCAGCCCGATCCTCGGCCACTCACATCCAGCTCTTGCCAGCCATCTTGTCAGTTATAAATTTCTTTTCTTCCACCAGGTATAACGACGGTGCTGACGATGACGACGATCAGCACGGGCGTGCGCAGCAGCCTGCCGCGCATCTCGTACGTGAAGGCGATCGACATCTACCTCGTGATGTGCTTCGTGTTCGTGTTCGCGGCGCTGCTCGAGTACGCCGCCGTCAACTACACGTACTGGGGAGCGAGAGCCAGGAAACGCGCCAAGTTAAAGAACCGCGACCTCTCTGCTAGCACTAGTGTAGAGAAGGACCTTAAATGCTCGGCTGGTAGGTACATATTTGCTTGTACACGTATATATTTGGTGTCTGGAAATGGGGCTATGGGTGTGAGAACGCTGCCGTCAACTACACGTACTGGGGCGCGAGAACCAGGAAACGAGCCAAGTTAAAGAACCGCGACCTCTCCGCCAGCATTAGTGTAGAGAAGGACCTTAAGTGCTCGGCTCGTAGGTACATATTTGCTTGTACTCCTATGTATTTCGTGACTGGCTATGGGTGCGAGTACCGTCAACTACACGTACTGGGGCGCGAGAGCAAGGAAACGCGTCAAGTCAGAAAAATAATTTAAATCGGTTTAGTTTAGGTAGGATCCATGCTTATTTACTTAAATAATATCATAGGAAGAATAAATGTCTTCCGTGGGTGTCAAGGAAGTTACTACCGGAAAATCCGGGGAGATAGGCAGATGCGGTTTTTCTTGTTCTATCGTTTTTAAAAGTGCAGTCACCAAACTGTGTTCTCTGGTGACTCTGGGATGAAAGACCATGAGATCTTTGACCAAGTGCAAGAAGCTGATGGCTAATTTGTATTTTCACATGTTCTTTTTACCCAAAAAAATATTTTGGTTTATTTGGAAGGCCTACGTGGCTAGAGTGGCTACGTCTCAACAGTGAACGGCAGCAGACTTACGAATATATATGATTGCCGGCAGGGTCCCGGTCGCCGGAGGAGATCATCGCCCTGCGCGAGTGCTCGGGCGGCGGCGGCGGGCGCGCGTCGCCGCTGCTGGGGCTGCGCGCGCGCCCGCTGCCGCCCGCCGCCGGAGCCCCGTCGCTGCGCCTGCAGCGGGACACGCTGCGGTACCGGACGAGGCCGCACTCAAGGACGTCGAGGAGTCAGTACTTACGTCATTCATAACTGCCTCCGTGGCGCAGTGGCTAGTGTGTCGCACTTTAATGCGGCGGCCGCGCCGGAGGTCCTGGGTTCGAATCCCGGGTCGGACCGATGAAATTGTGTCTATGTTTTCCGGTTGTGATAAAATAAAATAAAATAACTAAATTTGGTCCCGTTAAGGAGATTAAAGCACTTCGCGAGTATCTCCACACTTTACGCTCTCGCGAAATGGCATCTTGGCTAGCCCACCAGGTCGTCGAGTATCGTTACGAGACGCTACGGGTTTTGTTCGTAGAGCTACGAAGTCTCGTAGCATGCGTGTTACGAAACGACAAGATAATAAATACTTAAAATAATTAAAAGTGTTAGTGACTGCTTCAGATAACTGAAAACACTGTTGATTCATAGGAGACCGAAATGTATTGAGTATTGGTATGTTCCAAAAAAAAATCATATTTTTCCATCTAGGAAAATTAAAAAATCAGGTCAACGCTCAATCTGTAAGCGAAGAAATGAAAATTAAACAAATTCATGTTTATATCGTGAAGTGTGTATTATTATTTGTTTCCAGACGGTTCGACCGGCAAGCCTAAGATGATCCACGCACTCCGGCGCGGCGCGACGGTCATCAAGGCGTCGCTGCCGAAGATCCGCGACGTCAACGTCATCGACACCTACTCGCGCGTCATCTTCCCCGTCTGCTTCCTGCTCTTCAACGCCATCTACTGGATCTTCTACATCATCGATTGAACCACTTTTTCATGTTATATCATCGATTGAACCACTTTAGCAAAGAGGCAAACGAACAAGAGGGTCACCTGATGGTAAGTGATCATCACTGCCGATGGACGTCAACAATCGCACAAGGGTCGCAGATACTTTGCCTGCCTTTAAGACCCCATATCTTCTCCAACTGGGCTCTGGCGACCGTAATCACCAGCAGAAACATAACACAACAGTTACGAAGCGCTATTTCACTGCGGTCTTCTGTGTGGTGGAGGTACTTCCCCAGACCAGCGGCTCATTCGAGTGGAAGTTCTGCTAAGCTCTACATTTCTTGATGAGCCACTGTATTGGCTTACAGTGACTCATTTGATAGTCTTGTGTTATCGTTAATTAAATTGGTTAACCAATTACTGTGGTCGACACGTATTCAACTGTCGTATGTAAAGTTTACTCAAATAATTGAAACACAGTTGTTATTCAGCGGCTTACTAGATGATATTAAGCATTGCGGTATCGTTAGATTAATTCACCAATTACTTCGACTGTAACGTTATTAAAATAGGTCTTCACATTGTTGTATAGGCCACTAACATATTGTCCGGACAATCTGGCTGGACATAGATGTTCAACTTGCACTTCGGTTGTGGTTCAAATCATTGAATGTAATTTTGTATATGCAATGCAGGTAAATAAATGAATTGCAAACGAGCAAAATAATTTGTAACCGCTTTAAAATATTTTGCAGAATATATTGAATATTACATTTTTAAATTAACAAATTCGTGATACTGTTTAGCGATACCCAAGCTTGGCAACCAGTTAATGAGCATGATAACATCGGTTAACATAATTATTTGAAATCATTAAATATGATAATGTATACCTACACAAACAAGCAATAACTAAACATCGGTCATTGAAATCATTAGCTTTACAACATTTTATCACTATGTATAAGATAAACATCAGCCAAATCATATATTTAAGTACATACTATATTAAATTATTACTGTAAGTATTCAAGAATGAGATGGGGAGAATATACTTGGAGCTAAATATTAAAGTATACAAATATTTTTGTAAGATTAAGATTTGCGTGATTTAATGTGATCGGTGGACATGTGCCAAATTGGAGTTATCTCTTTGGCGTTTTTATTTGCTCCTTATGGATTGCACAGTCCCTTTTTCCATCTTATTTGGAAAGGCCATCAAAAAATCACTTTGAATTCCAAGAAACACTTAAAAACGTTAGCAGGTTGCAATTTTGTAAAAGTATAACCAAGGAAACACTTTTTAAAACTCTTTTAAAGTACCAATGGAGAGTGAAACACTCTTTGCTTAGAAAAAAACAAGTAAATCCTATGCCTGATCTAATATGCTTGTAAACTTGCTGTTTCTCCGATCAATCAGAGGCATTTATGAATGAAGCAGGAATAAGGGACTTTTTGTTGAATTATACATACATATATGTATGTATGTTAACGACAAGTATGTGCCAAATTAAAGGCCAAATTTTGTTGCTGAGTTTTAGGTTACGATTGACTGCTGGTACAGAAAGCATCTGTTAATAAGGATTTTTGGAACGAAATCGTCCGAACACTCCAATAATAATGTAAATTATGCAAAAAACATAAGGGCCGAATTGAGAACCTCCTCCTTTTTTGAAGTCGGTTGAAAAGAAAATTGGAAATGAGACTTGAAGTTATTCTATAATGCAATTTACCAGATTTTATTAGTATTAGAACACAATGGATTTCTCATTATCTTTGCAGAATAATGTTCCCCAATGGGGAACAAATAGTTGGGGTTTTCGGTTATAAAATGGCCCTGAGTCGTCCGCATTGGCAGAAACTTTCAGCAGATCAACTTTTTTCCACGACATATATATTTTAGTATTAAATGTTTTTAGATATAGCATATCGCATGTTATAAAACTGCCAATCACTGTATGTCGATGAGAGGTTAAGCGCAACAAATGGAATCGAATGAATGCTTACTTTATTACTATAATCTGTCCTATTAGTTATCGATTGAACTTCGATTAATATATTAAATATGTCTACTAAATGTAAATGTGGAATAAATAGATATAAAATGGTGCAAATTGTTTCTTCAGTTACCAGTTATTTACGAATTTCCAATACATATACTTAATAAATGGCTTGTAACAAATTTTGGGTGGATGTTGTTTTGAGTAAACACCGCCAATTCACGAAGATAACTTATAAAATAATGTTGCTGTATTTAAATTTTATTCACATGTTCAAATAAATATGCATATTATTTTCGATCTTGTTATTGATTACTTTAAAATATGTTTTTATGACGCTAAAATTAATTTATTTCTACTGTTTAACAGAGTAGGTAATTTAAAACTCATAGTTGTTCAATCATTGTAAATAATAAATCTATATAGTATGAACGTCATAAGTGATGATACTAAGTAGCGAATTGATGTTTATATTAGTAACGATTGCAAAAAAATAGTTTTAACCTAAGGAAGTTGTAAAAATAAAAGTTTATTATAGATGTTGTCTTTCATTACATTTGGACTGATTTTCCTCATTATTTGCTTTTACTGTATATTCGATTCTAGACGAAACACATTTATTCTGTCTTTACAGTAAAAAATGCTCTAGAACTGGGTAGGCGAACTTTTATGCATCAACGTGCCATTGCATGACGCTTTTTTGATGAAATATTTTTTTGATAAAAAGATTTTTATTAATTTCACCTAACTCTAGTTCGAATGCAAACTTTGGCCACCTTTCTGATGCACATCCAGGTAAGCAGGATATATTATAGTTCACAAGTGAGTGCACAAGTGCACTCCCTTTTCACTCACTCTCAAAGTTAGACTTTTCACGGCCGTAGAGAGGAGATCAGGCGCTAAAGCACGGAGGCCCTCGAGATGAAAATTTTCAGTAACCAGTCCGTTGACTAGCCTTTGCGAAACTTGCTGAACTTTATCAATCCCAGACCGAGCGTGCTAACCACTGCACCATCGAGCTCCTCCTCCGATAACGCCATCTATGTAAGTGACAGTAAGCTAAATCGGGAATGTATCTCACCCATTCCCTGGTTCTAGCGTGCTCTTAAATGTAAGACATATCGCGTGTTTCCAAGTTCAGTTTTTCTGGTTACGAGGGAGGTAAAACCATCTGCTGTCTGGAACGAAAAGCTTAAGTACGGAGTCACAAGATGTAGCTCTCGTTTGTAAACATCCTGTTTGATAAGAACTAACTACGCAATACTTTTGAGGTTTTGCTGTTATCACAGATGAGGGTGGGAAAACTCGCCGCAACTTCTATTTGTTAGATATACTTTTTCCTTTGTTCTGACTGCAGCTATTTATTATTGGTATCTCTGTGGAATTTAACCGACGTTAATAGCTGATAAAATGACGACACAGTCTACAATAAACTATGTAGTAGGTATGCATGAACATACTACACACATTTATCCCTAAATTCTATCGGGGACAATACTCGGACTCTTTTCGTATCACTAATTTATTTAAATGTTGTTTGCTAACTAATGAGTGTTGGACATTGTTCATATAAACATTTGCGTCGTTGACTGGTTGATTTTGCTAATGGAGGACATTCAAAGATGTTGAATCATTTGTTACTGATCGGTCTGTTCATATCTGTCTCCAAATATTTCTACTAATGAGATATGTACACGGTTATCGTATCCGGGGTGTAACAGATAACAGCTCGGTATGCAAACATTTTTTGTGCTTCGGAATTGGGTATTTGACTGCATTTAAAACAAAGCATGGATCTCTTACATTAAAGACAAAATTATAAAAAACACAAATCATTATGCCAGTTACTATTTTAACAAACCTTTTAAGTTACTCTTTTGTTGCGCTTTGTACAAATTATTAATCTAAACTAAAAAAGTATAGATTTGACAATACCAAGTTGTGACGTCATAGCTTAGTATATAATTTAGTTTTCCCTATGTCACGTTTTTGACACTTAATAAGTGAATGATTTGACTTGTCAGTCAAATACCGGATTAAGTTAGTCACATTGACATTTAAGTAGGTTTACTACTAAGATAAAAACTAATAAATATAATTTGATTCCTTGCTTGTACGAGTACTATCAATAACATGGAAGAAATTAAATTTTCTCGAAAATTCACGTCTGTGAATACACTTAACGAGCTCCATTTCCAGAAAAATAATCTCGATACAATTCCTATATTTATAATCAAATCACTACATCTATTTTCATCGAGCGTTATTCAGAGCCGATACAATAAATATAGAAAAGTCTTGAAAGGGATTTATGTAGGAGCAAGGCTGGGCGGCAGTTCCATTCATCGATGAGGCGCGACTGCGCGGGGGCGGTGGGGCGCGGGGCGCGGGGCGGCGGGGGCAGGGCGCGAGTGCTCCAGCTCGCCTAGTACCAGACCTGGTCTCGCGGAGTGCACACGGCGGCTCTCGGGCCGCCACGGACTACTGCCCTACTGGATTGTTGTGTTGTGCTGTGTTTTTGAAGATATGGTACCGCTGCATCTGGACTGAGGTACTAATCTTTATTTAACCCGATAGTTTGGATGTTTCGTTGAAATGTTTCCTTGATGTTTTGGACCACATATGTGTACGTGTATACCTAAGAAGTAGTCTATGTCTACTTCTTTCGTTCTTCGTTGAAAAGAAAGTGGTATTATCTTAACTGGTATTGTTGGTATATGTGGTGTTGGTGGGATGAAAACCGGTTTATCATCAGCCCTGTGGGCGGCAGAAGGTGTTCAGTGTCCGGGGGCGGCGGGGACGGTGCGGGGCGCGGGGAGGCAAGGGCGCGAGGTGCGGGGGCGTGGGCGCCGCCGCGCAGTCCGACCACCGTATTGATCGTTTGATTTTCATAACTATTTGCTAAATATTGCTACAATAACAAATGGCAGCCTGGAGGTTTCTGCGATGTAAGACTCGATGTGTTTGACATGTCGGTATGTAGAGGTCTGGATACTAATGAAAGCCGACGCTTATCTATCTGCTTTTGAGGCTCGTAAGGACGGTCCGTGTTTTCGTGAAAACAGCTTCCTAGAATTACTTCCAAATATGGACGGCATATCATCATTTGCCTGCCTTATTCCCGGTTTATCTGGGGTCGGCGCAATGTGTTGACTTCTTCCATTCGCTAAAGAGTTTTGGCTGGAGGGCATATAAACTTAGGGAATGATTAAGTGAACTTACTTGATAATTGTGAACTATGTACACTCGAATCTAATGCTCGACAAACACGTTACGAATTCCGAGAAATTCATTATTTTATGCTTAGTCTTTCTCACGATCTTTATAAAATTCTTTATCGTACTCTCTCTCTCTCTCTTACATAAAGTGTACTGCAATGTAGAAAGAGTCATAAATATGGTTTCGATTTTCTTCATAATCAAATAATATTCAATACCAGGTACCTACAGTTAATTTGTATTATGTCGTAATTCTAATCTTATTTTACATAACTTTTATCTAGGTTTACTTAAACATAATAAAATTAAAGAGTTTTTTTTACGCGCTAATATCAGAAATTGCAGGTTCGAATTGAAAAAATCATTATATGTTTTAATAGTCCATTCGTTGTGAAAGGCTTTAAGCTATAATACATATAATACTATGTGTGCGGAAACAGAAATCAACTCGGACTGAGTCGCGGGCGGCCGCTAGTACAACATAAAAGCTAGCTACATCAAAGCAGAGTCCGTCATGTAACCTTTACAATGATTCAGGGGGGGGTATGCGATAAGACTCCTTTTATCATTATCATACTCTTTTATGAATATTAACAGCTTAAACGGGGAAATGAACTTAGTACCTGAACATATTAGTCAGGTTTCCAAAAATTGTACCGGGAGGGATGTTTTGATAAATTATCATTCTGTTCTGTGTTGGCGGCAGTCACAGCGCATGCGCTATCTCTTTCAGGTAGCTTTAACGAAGCTCTCATAAAGCGCTATTATTAACTATAAGGTGCCATAAAAGTGTAGTGTATGCCACCGATGCAATGACGTAATTATGTTTTGCGGATTAAGATTTTATTTTATTTTTCATCTAAGTTTTGATGTGACTTTAACCACGATTAGTGGTTATGCCAGCATCATAGGAACATTCAATTAGATTATTCTTATACGGAACGGTTCAGAAAACGGTAAAGCGCCATTGCTCTACTGGAGATACGTTCAGACAGCAGTTTAGCAGTACCGGTAACTACCGGCTAAGCTAACTAAGCTAAACTTAGCTGGGCACTGTTACCGTTTACCGACGCATTCCGGGCACTCTCCAACAGAATATGGAACAAGTCCTCCACCAAACCGTATATACGGATTATTATTACAACTGTTATATACTTCCCTAGAGCAATTTACTAAAGTAAATAAAATAACAATATAAAAAGACTGCATTATATGACTTACGCCGATTATGACTAAACATAGGTACTTTCTTTACGGTCTAGTCAAAAATGGTTAACCACCCTCAGGTTAAAAATAATTTGCGGGTTAAAATACAACAAAGTTCATTTTTCCACGTTCTAAGTTCGTGGGTTCAACACAAGTTCAACATTATTTTTCATTGACTTACACATGACATTTTATCAAAATTGGTTGGCGACTCCCTTCGCCACTTTAGAGTCTTTCGATTGTCTCCAAAAAGTTCGCACCACAAGAACGCCTGTTGATACGTTTGCCCTGATAGTACATTAAGCAATATTATGTTCCGCCTATAAAGCGAAGTTATAAGTTAACTAGCGGCCGCCCGCGACTTCGTCCTCTTGAATTTTATAGCCTTCCTCGTCAAATGGAGTATCTAACGCAATAATATTTTTTTCAATTCGAACCTATTTCTTGAGATTAGCGCGTTCAAACAAACAAACAAACTCTTCAGCACACATAATGTTATATCATAGCGTAGGGCCTTCATCGACAATACACTATCCAACATTTTTTTAAATTCAAACCAGTAGTTTCTGTGATAGCAAACAAAGAAAGTCTTCAGCTTTATTGTATTGTGTTGTACACCTAGGTGAAACACGCTGGTGGACCACGGGCAATAAATGAGTACCTACAAGTATAGATCAGTTATATTATAAATAAGTAAATATTAGTAAATTAGAAAATAGTAATATTTATAAGTAATTAGTAATGAGTATAGATAATTGATTCAGTTCCGCCGCTCGTGTCAGACGTACCTAGCCAACCTGGGTAGGTATTGATTCATCAAGCTATTGGAAAGAGTGTTGCAACTAGGGCATGAAATATCGGACGATGTTCGATTCCGGAACTGAGTTACGATACTACTGGTTCAATACCGGAATTCCGGAATCAGTTCCGGAATACGAGAATAAGAACTACAATCTTTAAAAACTAAAAATCTATTTTGTAACAAACACACTCAAAAACGTTTGCAACATAGGTTAGCTACATTCATCCTGAGTACCAAAGGCTAAATTCATTGCAAGAAATGGTTAAAATACTTGTAGAAAAGTGTAGAAGATTTTTTCAAATAGTACAATCCATTCAGTAAACATTACGAGGTCAAAAAAGAAAGGCTCCGTCGCCCCTTTTCTAGCCAGGAATTGAAGCGATGTTTGCACGATAAGCAAATTGTCTGCTATTTTTTAAAATAATGATGAATAATTAAATGAATATCGGATTCCGACATTATCTTCAATTCCGGAATTGTAACATCCGAAAAAAAGGTCGGAAATTCCGGAGTTACGAGATTCCGGAATCCATGCCCTAGTTGCGACCACCCACCGGGTGTAACTACGGATACAGAGTGCATCGCCACCGGCCTCTAACCGCCCACCCGCCCTGCACCGGCTTCTAACAATTGATTAATGGTGGAAGCTAACAAGTTTGCATGCAACAGTACACAGCTGTAACTAAGTTATCAAGGAACATGCGTTTGTTTAACTTCGGTACACAGACATATTATGGTCGAGATAATGGCATTATTTTTCGAACTAACCTATATTACTAGACAATAAATAATCCATAAATAGTGCACATAACATGCTTTCTATTATTTAAAAAAAAATACATAATTATAATTGAACTCATATGACTATTATAAGATTTGAGACTTTCGCGTTGCATTATGACACTAAGTCACAACTCAATCCGCTTGCGACCACGGTTGTTGTAAGATACATATACTCCCGTTTAATAATATAAGTAACTCTTATTACTTATATAATTTAGCTCGTAATTTCGTTATTCTCCCAAACTAATATCAAATTCTAGAAATAAGCTATTCCACTGATATCCTATTGTAGGTAAGTATTTGATTTGCATGCAGAAAGTCACCTCGCCTCTTCAATGAAAGCGTAGGTGTTTGAATGATGTTATTGATCAAATTGAAAGAATCTCCTGCATCAATGAATCTATTTAACACCCCCACAATATCTATAGACTTGTTGACAATAGATAGTTCATGATGCATTTAAGCTTGCTTACACCCACACCGTCCTTATTAAGTTTAATTAGTTACCTAATATAATACATTGTATTGGATAATTTATTAAACCGTATGAAATGAAATAAATTATATTCATCGATTTGATTCACTGGATTCTCTTTTGCACGTCAAAACTTTTTACGCCCTACCAGCACCTCGACGTGAATGACCTGTTGAGAACAGTAGAAAAACAGCAGATACGCCTTGTTTAAAATCCATATTATATTTATGTCAAATCTAATTACAAATTAAATAGGACTGAGCAGATTAACATGTCCATCATTTACTTGGGAAAGTTGTACCCAACGTGTGGGTAGTTTTTTAAGATACGGTACAGAACAATAATATGTCGTTTATTTGATTTAAATTTTTATTTGCAGTTGTTGATTTTTCTGTGTGTGTTGTTGCGATTTTCCTCGTGTTTCGCTAGTTATAATATAAAAACAGCATCCATTGATTGTTTGTTGGCTGTACAAAGTTTGCGTTCATTGGCTAGTACCGAGATGGCTAATTTAGAATCGTTTTTCACGAGCAGAGTTGTAGGTGGTGATGTTATTGATTCAACAAGCTATTGGAAAGAATCCTTAGCGTGAGTTACGGCTTCTAACTACTAGCGCCACCGGCTGATAGCTTTCGACATAAACTGCGAATACACAGCGATACAGCCTCTAACCACCCACTATTACAGAGCGCACAGGCTTCTTTCAATAGTCATATAAGCACAGATATTCCTTTACATTTCCCGCCTTTCCTTCGCTCGCGTCGAGCCACGTCTAATGCATACTAATGGTCATTCGAATCAGGTTCCTGAAACGGTTTTGAGGCAACCTGGATGTAAAAATAAATTCGCAGCGATCACTGCGTAGAATGCGCGGCTCGCTGCGTGGTGAATGAAAACCGGATCAACAAGTAGCTAGTAAGGCTCGATGGGGACGCGCAGGCGCGGTGAGCCGCCTCCGCCATTTCCAACACCGCTGTTAAAAGCTCGCCCTTCATTTGCGATACGGAGGTGCTTTAATTAATAAAAACGCAGTAGCAGACCTTAAAAGCAACGTGGATTATGGAAAAGGAAGACTGGTGATCTGTGTGTGTTTAGTGTCGTCGATTAACATCTAGACTGCAAGTCTAAACCGTAAGGACGTCTTCTTTTTTAATACATATTTTGTACAAGTGATGCGCGCGACTTTATTCGCGTCGTGTTGAGCTTTTTGCTGTATCGTCGTGGGCGTTTAAAATTTTGAGCTATGACTTGAGTGTAGAAGATGTGTGACGTGGCATATTCAAATGGATTGTTTAGATGCCAACTCGTCTCCTTTACAAGTGAGAGCCAAGTTCAGTCGCTGAATAAGTCGTGACATTTTCGTTTACGGTTGAGTTTGAATGTACTTAATATGAATATAGGCTATTTCCGATTTTATTATTGGTAAGGCGTAAGTTCTGAAGTTAGATCCCACAGCCCGTATTTTACATTTTGGATCAATCTATGCAAGTAAGCATTTAGCAAACTAATCATGAGCTTTGGAAAAAGCAGGGCCGCTTAGTGTTGAATGAAATAATTTATTTTGCTTCATTTCTAAAGCCGTATTAATGAGGAATGACTTAATACTTGCAACAGTTGCTAGGAATTATTTAAATAGTTTCAACTCTTAACGTAAAATCTGGATGTAGCTCTGACTTCTGTATTCGTGTAATAGATGAAGGTTACATGATAGTGATACAAAGATAAGAATGTCATCGTCAAGTCATGTTTCGCCCCACACCTTGCGCTTGGTATCTTACTTATGCAGCATTGGAACACGTTCGATGCAGGTGACTGATTACAAAGTCATCATTGTCAATGCTTGCCAATTCCACTTGCTTTTTTATCGTACGGCAAATTT
Organism: Nomophila noctuella; assembly: GCA_958496325.1. Taxonomy (NCBI): domain Eukaryota; kingdom Metazoa; phylum Arthropoda; class Insecta; order Lepidoptera; family Crambidae; genus Nomophila; species Nomophila noctuella. The sequence continues at coordinate 15,903,773 of OY292486.1, read as the reverse complement.
TTCAGAATCTAAACTACTATTGGGGCCGATACGATTCCCGGATTCTGATGTTTCAACAGCTCGGATATGCGGGCATGGTGATTTCCGTTACTGAATTTATTGTTTCACATTTTATTTGATGGAAGCCTTTGACTTGACTTGAAATATTTACAGACTGACTGAAATAAACATATCGATTGAAGGCTTGTGTTTTAGTATATATTTTTATTAACTTAATATAACTACTTTTGTCATTACCATCATCCTAGCGCTTACACCAGTTGCATCCTCTTCATATTGCTTCGGAGCCCAGGTGGGCCAGCCATGAAGCCACTTTTGCGAATTCAAATTATCGTTTCGTCGTCGTAATTATACATATCTCCATCCCGTTCCCATACTTAGTGTGCGGAATGGAGATATAAGTCGCGATAAAACAATGATTCGCGTTCGCGAAAGTGGCATCTTGCCTAGTCCACCAGGGTACGCTACGACTATGATCCTGAATTGACCAGCCTGTTTATATAACTACTAGTGTACTTTAATAAAAGTGTAGTTGATAACGTCACATATTTGTCAACAGCTAGCGTGTTGGCAGTGCGCACGATGAGCCAGGCCGGGCCCCAGGGAGCGGCCTCGCACGTGACCTAGGATGCGCGCGCGCCGCCCGCCGCGAGCCGCCGCGATGCCCGCGCCCGTCGCCGTCTACGTCATCTCCGTCGCCTTCCTCTGGCTATGCGGTGAGTTGCTTGGTTGCTTGTGCTGTGAGAAATCAAGAGAGGAAGAGTAAAGGGGGACACTCGAATGAGCCTCTCGTCTTGGGAAGTTTCCCACATCACATTTGATGACCCGCTTGGTGTGATGATCAAGAAGTTGACAAGATGTCGCGCATGAACATGTCTGTTTTTCCTGGTCTGAGTGTTATATGTAGGTACATATCTATTTAAGTATATTTGTATATACCACTATTGATTTTGATGTCCGTAACACCAGTGATAAGCTGCTTAACACGGAGTTAGATCAACGATAAACACCCAGACCAGGACCGACAGACATGTCCATGAACACAAATGTTTGTCCTGTGTGGTGCGGGAATCGAACCCGCGAACTCTTGTATATTAGGCAACATCTTGACCATTACACCAAGCGGGTCGAAAATATATATAAATGCGAGTACCTACCTATACTAAACTGACTTTTTTCCTTCACCAGCGAGCGCAGACGAACCGCCAGCAGTCGCGGTGCCCCGCCCCGCCAACGGCACTGTGGGGCCCGCCGACCCGCGCTCAGTGATCGGCCGGGTCCCGCCCTACCAGCCGCCCGCCATCGGCGCGGGGCCCATCTCCATGCAGGGCCCGCCCGTGTTCCGGCCCCACAGCCCGTATACGCGCGTTGAGCCGTGGAATCGTGAGTTGGAAATTTCTGTTTAACCTTTTTTTTGCGGCCCAGAAGATGCGTCATCATCCTAGCGCTTATCCCGGTTGCATTCTTGGCCATTGCGTATATTCCGTAACCCTTTCAAGATAAACCTGACGACTTGGATTATAGTCGGAACCAACGGCTTAACGTGCCTTCCAAAGCACGGAATCATCATTCTTATCGGACAATCAGGTGATTCAAGCGATGCAATGTAATAACCAAACTGGTAACGCCAACACAAAGTCAATAGTCCAGGAATTTTAGATTTTATCTGCGGAATAATTCCTAGTGAGCTGAATTTTTGTATACACCTTTATTATGATATTGTAATGATGATGTGAAAAATCGACATTGATATCGTGCCGGCAAAAAAAGTTATAGGGGTCCAAACGTCACGAAAATCAGTTTTTCGCAAATATCTCGCGATCTATTGCTCAGAGGTCAATAATGGTTTCTTAAAAGTTGTTCGTCGTAAAATTGTCTACAAAAAAGGTCTATTGCAGTTTTTGAAATAGAGACTAGAACGCACTCACATATGGTATTGTATACCGTACGATGCATACCGAGGCATAAACCTTATTGTTTGTTTTTTTCCCTTTTTTGTTTGTGTGTTTTTTGTTAGTATGATGATCTACATATAGAAATATAAAGGATTTGTAATACTAGTACAGTCAGGAAAATAGGAATATCAACTATAAAAAACTAAGTGGCAATTTTTTTTGTCACTTTATAACTCAAGAACGGGCTCATCGATCCAAACCAAATTTTCAGGGTTTGTACAGACCATTTAGTAGATATTTTATGTGAAGTTTGAACAAAATCGGTCGTTCACTTTATACGTAGCGAAGCACGTACCGGGCCGCCAGTAATGATATAGATATGCTTTGTCCAGTGACGTTTGGACCCCTATAACTTTTTTAGCCGGCACGATAACAATGTCGATTTTTCACATCTTCATCACAATATCATAATAAAGGCGTATACAAAAATTCAGTCCACTAGGATTTTTTTCGCAGATCGTGGATCAAAATTGCTAAAATTCACATTGCATATCTATATCATTACTAGCGGCCCGGTACGTGCTTCGCTACGTATTAAGTGAAGCGACCGATTTTGTTCAAACTTCACATAAAACATATACTAAATAGTTTGTACAAACCCTGAAAATTTGGTTTGGATCGATGAGCCCGTTCATGAGTTATAAAGAGACAAAAAAAAATTGCCACTTAGTTTTTTATAGTTGATATTCCTATTTTCCTGACTGTACTAGTATTACAAGTCCTATAAATTTCTATATGTAGATCATCATACTAACAAAAAACACACAAACAAAAAAGGGAAAAAAACAAACAATAGGGTTTATGCCTCGGTATGCGCCGTACGGTATACAATACCATATGTGAGTGCGTTCTAGTCTCTATTTCAAAAACTGTTAATTCTACAGAAAAATGCAATAGACCTTTTTTGTGGATAATTTTACGACGAACAACTTTTAAGAAACCATTATTGACCTCTGAGCAATAGATCGCGAGATATTTGCGAAAAACTGATTTTCGTGACGTTTGGACCCCTATAACTTTTTTTGCCGGCACGATATCAATGTCGATTTTTCACATCATCAATACAATATCATAATAAAGGTGTATACAAAAATTCAGCTCACTAGGAATTATTCCGCAGATCGTTGATCAAAATTGCTAAAATTACTGGACTACAAAGTGTTCCCCGCGGGATTCGAATCCACGACCTCCGAGGTTCGAGCAAAGCGCTCTTACCACTACACCACGGAGGGAGTCAAGCCACAAGATGCGTATTTACTCTTATTAATAAAGTTCAATATTAAAAATAAACAAATGAAAAAAAACTAAAAGCTAAAGAAAAAAGCCATTTAACGAAAAGAAAAGTTAACATATTTCTGAGTTGGCATACCGACTACATTTATAACTTTATTTCGATGGAAAGAAGATTCCATTTATTTTTACTCAAAATAAAAAAGTAAAATGTAATTTAATTATTCGATTTCTATTAAAGAGTTCGTTTTTGAATTTAACTAATCAAACTACGGAGGAGGTCAGCGACAAGAAGTTCGGCCTATAAAAAAATGAAAGCATCCGACCTCTTCTGATGAAACGTCAAAAAATTAAAAATATTAAGTTAATGTATGTTCATTTGTTTATTTTTTAATTGAAAAATGATATTACGAATTTCGTGTTTGAATTTTTAAGCTATATTGGAAATTCAAAATAATATCTCAAGGTTTTTGCAAGCTCAGATCACAAGTCTGATATTCATTTATGTCAGTTGTAAAGGTGTTTGACACGAAGATTTCTTCCGCAGCGCACCCGCTATTCGAGAAGCATCCGTTCGTGATCGACGAAGACCCCGAGAACAGCGACGACGATGGCGGCTGCAACCAGCCCTGCCTCAAACAACATTTCTCTTGTCAGGTTAGTACTTATATGTGTACTTGATGCTTGTAATATTAAGGAAAATAACTTCTTATAAAAACAGTAACTTTAATAATGGATTTGGTTTTTTTTGTATTTAAATAGATGTAAGGTTATAACTTATTTGTCTTGGCCAAAATCAAAGATCAGAAAGCCTAAGTACACTTTAGTTTAGCAGGAACAGTCACCACTTTTGATGTAGTGATAATTCGTTTTGCCCATGGAAGACAGACCTCTTTTTATAAGATGGTCTGCATACAAGTCTGTCTGCCAGTTGATATTGAATAAGTAAAGTTGTTCTATCAATGAAAGTGTTTGCGATTGAAAAATCAGCTAGATGTCAATACGTAGGCGTGAGGTGTTATGTCATTGATGAATTTTGACATATCTGTCAATGTCTTGTCAAAATTCACCAATCACATACCAGTTAGACGTAGGGTCCAACTAGCCTACCTACTGCCATCTAGCGGATTTGTCACTTGCAAAAACCCTCATTATTTTCGTTTCTATGTGTCAGTAACATTGTGCTTATTGTATCAGATATCCTGCACGTGCATACCAATGGAGAAGCGGTGCGACGGCGTGGCGGAGTGCGCGGAGGCGGAGGACGAGGCGGGCTGCGCGCGCTCCTGCGACGAGCACGAGAACCGCACCATCTGCCACAGCACCAACGTCTGCATCGCGCTCGACTGGATCTGCGACGGCGACAACGACTGCGGCGACTTCTCCGACGAGACGCACTGCGGTACGTCCCGACAGTGCTCACTAGCGCCGCCGCCCGGCTCCGTCTGCCACAGCACCAACGTCTGCATCGCGCTCGACTGGATCTGCGACGGCGACAACGACTGCGGCGACTTCTCCGACGAGACGCACTGCGGTACGTCCCGACAGTGCTCACTAGCGCCGCCGCCCGGCTCCGTCTGCCACAGCACCAACGTCTGCATCGCGCTCGACTGGATCTGCGACGGCGACAACGACTGCGGCGACTTCTCCGACGAGACGCACTGCGGTACGTCCCGACAGTGCTCACTAGCGCCGCCGCCCGGCTCCGTCTGCCACAGCACCAACGTCTGCATCGCGCTCGACTGGATCTGCGACGGCGACAACGACTGCGGCGACTTCTCCGACGAGACGCACTGCGGTACGTCCCGACAGTGCTCACTAGCGCCGCCGCCCGGCTCCGTCTGCCACAGCACCAACGTGGTTGTCTGTTGTTTTCCCGAAAATTATATGCAATAATACTCATTTGCCAGAATTTCACTTGCCCGAATTTCATTTGCCCGAATGTTTTGTTTACCATATAATTTATGTGTCATATTCTTGTTTTCCCGAACCTTAGATTTCATAATGATACAATTTCCATAAGCTTTGTCATCCATAATATTAATTACAATAATATTATTTAACAGAATATTTGAATGCCACACAAAATATTAATGTCGAATCTTTTCACACTACGCATTTCCTCATGAAATTTTTTAATAAAATACATTGGGGCGTGTGCATTACCTAAGTTTAACCTGAACTAACAAACGACGTAAAAAACGATTAGTCTGGCACTTCGCCGGCCGCTGCCGCGGCACGCTCGCTTCGCTCGCTCGGCTCGTGCGTTGACTTTCATGTTCTAACCTAACCTAACCTAAACCTTACCTAAGTTTTACCTAAACTAACAAACGACGTAAAAAGCGATTAGATCTCTGGCACTTCGCCGGCCGCTGCCGCGGCACGCTCGCTTCGCTCGCTCGGCTCGTGCGTTGACTTTCATGTTCTAACCTAACCTAACCTAAACCTTACCTAAGTTTAACCTAAACTAACAAACGACGTAAAAAACGATTAGATCTCTGGCACTTCGCCGGCCGCTGCCGCGGCACGCTCGCTTCGCTCGCTTGGCTCGTGCGTTGACTTTCATGTTCTAACCTAACCTAACCTAAACCTTACCTAACCTAACCTAAACCTTACCTAAGTTTAACCTAAACTAACAAACGACGTAAAAAACGATTAGATCTCTGGCACTTCGCCGGCCGCTGCCGCGGCACGCTCGCTTCGCTCGCTCGGCTCGTGTGTTGACTTTCATGTTCTAACCTAACCTAAACCAAACACAATCGTAACCTAAACATAATTAATGCTTTTTCGCAAATTTTATCACCTTTCTGGCAACTTTCATGTTTTAACCTAATCTAATCTTTTTTGCGGCATAAAAATGAGGGGTCTCCAACCTTCTAACAACCAATTTGGATGGCAAGTGATTTTATGGTATATAATAATTATGGTTTTCGATGATTGTAACAAATCATGTTATTGCAAATGGCTTTATGGGACATAAAGTTTCTAGCAAGTGACTTGTATAGCAAACAATGAGTATGACATATGAAATTTATGGGAAACAATATTCTATCTGTTGAATATTATAGCAGATGAAATTATGGCAAATGAAATTCGGGCAAGCGTGTGTATCCCCACCAACGTCTGCATCGCGCTCGACTGGATCTGCGACGGCGACAACGACTGCGGCGACTTCTCCGACGAGACGCACTGCGGTACGTCCCGACAGTGCTCACTAGCGCCGCCGCCCGGCTCCGTCTGCCACAGCACCAACGTCTGCATCGCGCTCGACTGGATCTGCGACGGCGACAACGACTGCGGCGACTTCTCCGACGAGACGCACTGCGGTACGTCCCGACAGTGCTCACTAGCGCCGCCGCCCGGCTCCGTCTGCCACAGCACCAACGTCTGCATCGCGCTCGACTGGATCTGCGACGGCGACAACGACTGCGGCGACTTCTCCGACGAGACGCACTGCGGTACGTCCCGACAGTGCTCACTAGCGCCGCCGCCCGGCTCCGTCTGCCACAGCACCAACGTCTGCATCGCGCTCGACTGGATCTGCGACGGCGACAACGACTGCGGCGACTTCTCCGACGAGACGCACTGCGGTACGTCCCGACAGTGCTCACTAGCGCCGCCGCCCGGCTCCGTCTGCCACAGCACCAACGTCTGCATCGCGCTCGACTGGATCTGCGACGGCGACAACGACTGCGGCGACTTCTCCGACGAGACGCACTGCGGTACGTCCCGACAGTGCTCACTAGCGCCGCCGCCCGGCTCCGTCTGCCACAGCACCAACGTCTGCATCGCGCTCGACTGGATCTGCGACGGCGACAACGACTGCGGCGACTTCTCCGACGAGACGCACTGCGGTACGTCCCGACAGTGCTCACTAGCGCCGCCGCCCGGCTCCGTCTGCCACAGCACCAACGTCTGCATCGCGCTCGACTGGATCTGCGACGGCGACAACGACTGCGGCGACTTCTCCGACGAGACGCACTGCGGTACGTCCCGACAGTGCTCACTAGCGCCGCCGCCCGGCTCCGTCTGCCACAGCACCAACGTCTGCATCGCGCTCGACTGGATCTGCGACGGCGACAACGACTGCGGCGACTTCTCCGACGAGACGCACTGCGGTATGTCCCGACAGTGCTCACTAGCGCCGCCGCCCGGCTCCGTCTGCCACAGCACCAACGTCTGCATCGCGCTCGACTGGATCTGCGACGGCGACAACGACTGCGGCGACTTCTCCGACGAGACGCACTGCGGTACGTCCCGACAGTGCTCACTAGCGCCGCCGCCCGGCTCCGTCTGCCACAGCACCAACGTCTGCATCGCGCTCGACTGGATCTGCGACGGCGACAACGACTGCGGCGACTTCTCCGACGAGACGCACTGCGGTACGTCCTGACAGTGCTCACTAGCGCCGCCGCCCGGCTCCGTCTGCCACAGCACCAACGTCTGCATCGCGCTCGACTGGATCTGCGACGGCGACAACGACTGCGGCGACTTCTCCGACGAGACGCACTGCGGTAAGTCCCGACAGTGCTCACTAGCGCCGCCGCCCGGCTCCGTCTGCCACAGCACCAACGTCTGCATCGCGCTCGACTGGATCTGCGACGGCGACAACGACTGCGGCGACTTCTCCGACGAGACGCACTGCGGTACGTCCCTAAAAAAGAAGCCACACGGTGCAAACATTTTGCCGCATCGCTGTACACATGTGGAATGCGACGCTGCATTAAGGCCCCGTAGTATGCGGAGCAGGCACCAGCGCGGCGCCGGAACGTATCGTCTGCCATATCATACATTTGTCTATGCTAAACGCCGCAGCGAAATCGCACGGCGCCGCGCCGGTAAGAGTTGCGGTGTGCCCGCGGTGCGGCGCTGGAACGCACCGTGTGGCATATCATTGATAATTATATGCAGACCGCCGCAGCGACATAGCTCAGACGCCGCGTCGCCTCTCCCTAACAGTGCTCACGCTCTTTTTACTGCATGGTCGTCGTACAGCCGCTCAGAAGAGATTATAACAAAAGACAACCCATACGAAATCGGCTGGTATTAGCTAGTGGGACCACCAAGGTGGTTGGGACACACTTGGAGTGTAAGTATGGGCAGTAGTGATCAATTCCCATCCTACAGGTGATAGCATCCGTGTCTGCCATCATCTCATTAAAATGTTATGATGTAAATACATAGTTTCTATAAACAATTGAGACACCCAACAAACTCTCTTGGCTATTTTAATTACCATAGAAAAGAAGCCATTGCCAAAATAAGCCATTTCACACACTTACTCGTAGCTAGTATAAAATTGAGCACATAGATTCTTGATAATCTTGATTTGAAACGCCGTCTTCACGCTTCTGAAGCGGCACTCTTACCACTAGGCTGTTCAAAATGTACTAGTTACCAAATTGCTCTTTTTTTGGAAATATTAACGTGTGGACCATTGTAAACTAATGATGCTTTGTCACAGGTGGAGCACTGAACTGCACAGTGGACCAGTTCCAGTGCGCGAACGGACTGTGCATACACAAGGACTGGGTGTGCGACGGCGACAACGACTGCCGTGACTACTCCGACGAGACCAACTGCACCAAGGGCAAGTAAGTACATAGTCGTAATATACATTTCAATAGTAGCATTTATTCCTGATAAGGACTCGACATTAGTAGCAGCATATTAATGTCCACAAGGCAAAGGCTTCTATCATTTGAAATCATGTTTTCGTTACAAAGATGCAAAATGCGGGTCGGTGATCAGAAAAACCGGGTTGTGTTCAGAAAATGAGAAAAGTCAATTTTGCCCGACCCAGGAATCGAACCCAGGACCTCGAGGCATAAAGGTGCTAGTTACATTTAGGACCAAATTTTTGGATCCAACTCCGTCAATCATCATAACAAGCCTATTGCATCCCCCTACTGAACGAAGGCCCCCCCTCAAATGGCGGGTAATGATTATGTTCATAGTCACTATGCTCTGTAGGAGGCTGATGGCCTAACTTGACAGTGGAGTGAACGATAAAACATGTATACTACTACTGCCCATCGCTTTTGAATGTCCTTTAGTCGTTTCATAAGAACGCAGGCGGAAATGTGGCCAAACCAATCTAGACCATCATTCTGAGCACTGTTGATGTATCGGACCATTACCATGTTCTTTGGGAGAATGTCAATCTAAGCAGTACACAGTTTTCCAAAGGCAAAGATATTTATTTCAAAGTCGACATTTGTAATCTATATCTATAAAACTCAAAGGTGACTGACTGACTGACATAGTGATCTATCAACGCACAGCCCAAAACACTGGACGGATCGGGCTGAAATTTGGTATGCAGGTAGATGTTATGACGTAGGCATCCGCTAAGAAAGGATTTTGATTATTTCAACCCCCAAGGGGGTAAAATAGGGGATGAACGGTAATATGAAACTTTGTAAATTTTAAACCTATCGGGCTGATATTTTGCATACATAAAGCTTCTATGACGTAGGCATCGCCTCAGCAATAATATTGATAAATTCTAAGCCCCAAGGGGGTCAAATAGGGGATGAACGTTAGTATGAAACTTTGTCATTTTTTTACCGATCGGGCTGAGACTTTGATACATAAAGATAATATGAGGTACGCCTCCCCTTTTAAAGATTATTTGAAAAATCCACCCCTAACGGGAAAAATAGGTGATAAAGAAACCAAAATCCACGCGGACGAAGTCGCGGGCGCCCGCTAGTAAAAGATAAATTCCTTGGACTAACACACCGAATCCGTAGCCCCAAACTAAGCTCGAAATTTGTACTATGGATGCTAAAGGAACGGAAAGACATACTTTAATAGGTACTTTTATAAACATCCTTGACTCGAGTGCAAATGCCAATGTTCATCACACAAATATTTGCCTCTAGTAGGATTCGAACCCCCGTCCTTGGTTTTGTAGCCAGGATCTTCGACCACTAGACCGAGGCCCTCCAAATATGTATGTGCGTGACATTTATACCATCAGCAAAATTGTTCTTTCTTGCGATCTTTGTAGGTACAATATTTTCTAGGTGTCCTTTCAAACAAATTATGTACGGAAAGTACCTATGTGACATTTATTATTTTTACTTTCCCGTCTCTTGTTTTATAGTGTTCAAAAGAATGTCGCATAGTTTCCAAACTATTATTATACGCTTAGATAACCTGTAGTTTATCGTTCTCTCAAAGTAGTACCAAATCGCTTTATATCTCGAATGCTACGAACCTTTGACATTAAAACATATACTGTTGGGATCCCAGTAACATTTGAACTGTCTTACTGAAGTCACAAAAACATTTCGAGATTATACATCATCTTCTGTGCTTCTTTACTAAGAAAAAGTTTTTGTATTAGGCAACTAAGTACATAACAATTTTTGATACTATTTAGTACAATTTCTTCTACTCATGCGAAGCCGGGACAGGCCGCTAGTGATCTATAAAATCTAAACGCCGAGTTTAGAAATGTGGTTTTATTGCAAGCAGTAAGGGCCGCAGTACTCTGTTTAACTTTTTTTATATAATAAGTACTTAGATAATAATATATACCTACATACATTTCTTAAACTTACATAACAAATGCCTAGCCCTAAACTAAGCTCGAATCTTGTAATATGGAAGGTAGGAAAAGGGCATACAATATACCTACTTAAAATGGTTTTATAAACATCCATGCGATTAAATACAAATTGCGATGTTCATCACACAAACATTTGCCCATATCGGGGCTCGAACCCACGACCCGTGGTTTTATAGCCAGGGTCTCTGACCACCAGGCCAACGAGCCCGTCAATATTTAGCCCGGGTTGACATGGCGTCAACATTGGCAAAAATGTCTAAGGCTCGTATTAATAAATCGCTCTCAACTCTGAGATCGAACTTAAGGTGCTGTTTTATATGAGAATGACATATCAAGCTCGCACTCAAGATCGATCTTAGAGCCGAGTGCGCTTTACTAATACGAGCGTACAGGTGCTATCTTGATAAGGGCGGCTAGTTTCGCATTATTTAATGTAAAATTGCTTAGCACGTACATAGGTATGTATGTTACGTACGTCTCTACGCCACTACTGTGCTATTTGGTATTCTCGATGCATGAGAGCATCGCGCTATTTTTAAAACTGAATGTGCCGTGAATAAGTGCCGTACAACTTAAAAGAAGCCTCAAATAACATTGACTGTTTCAATATCCATTCAAATTGAGATGGATTATGCGCATTATAATGAGAAGACTACACTTATAGACGTCCTCCAATCTGATCAGTGTGAGTATGACGTCACGCATAGCCTTACGGACTAAATGATGACGTCAACGTCTCTCGAGTAAACAAGGGGGTTGATGCACCGGACGCGACGTAATGGGTCTGGAAGGAGAATGCTTTGAAATTATGCAACACTCAAGATTATAGTACATTTTTAATGCAATTTTAGAAATAGTTGTGACGCTCAATATTATTTCTTTAGACTCAAAAACAGGCTAGGAGATTGAATCATCTAGCTGCAATTTTCTATCAATAAAGCTTACAAAGCTTCTGGACTCGACGATGCTATAAAGAAACCTTAATTTTAAGGGTGTCTTTATAGCATTGTCGAGTCAGAATTTTGTACTACTTTTGTACACATAACACAGTTCAAATTTAAGATTGCCTTTGACGTTAACAAACAATTTAAAAACTTATGTATGAAGTTAGTCCACTCGTTCAAACGTGATTTTTTCAACCTAGGCACAGATAACATATTTACCTAGGTATTTGTTTTACTCAGCGTTGAAGCATCCGTAGTCCCAGCTCTATAGAATCAAAATACCTATACCTACCTAATACTTCATAATCATTATACTTTTAAAAGTTTTACTGATGTGGGGAAGTAAAACTTTCGCGAGACAACTAAAAGAGACAAGTACCTAACTATAACTTTAAAAAAATTACAACTACATGTTTCGCGCGAAACATGTAGTTCTGAATACTGAAAATACGGTCAGTTTGATTTCCTTCCGATTCTACACAATTATCATAGTGTAAGAAAGCAAATACTTTTTTATGGAACTTATATACGTTTATAGAGATTCAAGAGTTTCAACTATGTATAAAATTTATTAATCATGTTGCATAATGTCGGTAAAATGAAAATTACTTTTATGGGCTTCTAAGTTGAAGTCGAATTATTTTCGTCAAAACCTGAAACAATACCAAACGCGCTTTTCATCATACACTTCCCGACATTGAATTGCAAACATTAAAAGTTTTTCTTTGACAGGCATTATTTTTCTGTAATTGGTACATCGGGCGGCTTGTAATAGTCGGTAGATCAATAATGCGTTGCAGGCGGCACGGGGGCTGCGCGGGGCCGGGCGGGGGCAGGGCGGGGGCGGCGGGGGCGGCAGAGCCTGGTAACCATGGCAACCCGCCCACGCGCCCCCGAGCCCCGGAGGGCGCCCGATATATCCGAGACCCGTGGGTGGGCTCATTATAGAACAAAATCATCGATATGATTAACATCGAGATGAATGTTCCATGTTAGTACTCCAGTAATTACGCCGAGATGAGGATTCGAACCGTATTGAAAGGTTATTAATATTTACGTAGTTTCGTATTTGGAATGGATTAGGATATTATGTCATTTCGTAATCTCCTTTAAAGAATAACATGATTACGGATTAGTTGATTGATGAACTAATTGTGCCTACTGGAGACATTTAAGAATTTCATCCGTTTCTCCATAAATAAGGAATCGCGCTTTGCCCGGACCACGCAGCGTTTCCTATCCGGGTTGGGACGACTAAACTTTAACTAAAACACGTGAATTTTTGATTTATGTCAAATCGTCGATGCAATTTTAACTACTAGAATTAAGACTGCCTCACAAATACGACGATGAATGGCGCAGTCCTTGAAAAGCAGATCTCTATTTGACTGGACGGGGCATCAACCTGACACTTTTTAGGGTTCCGTAGCCAAAATGGCAAAAAAACGGAACCCTTATAGATTCGTCATGTCTGTCTGTCTGTCTGTCTGTCTGTCCGCCAGTCTGTCACAGCCACTTTGTTCCGAAAGTATAAGTACTATACTGTTGAAACTTAGTGAGTGGATGTATTCTGTGAACCGCAACAAGGTTTTCACACGAAAATAGAAAAAAAATAAAAAAAGTGGGGGGTCCCCATAGTGAGAACTGAAACTCGAAATTTTTTTTTTCATTGAACATATACGTGTGGGGTATCTATGGATAGGTCTTTAAAAATTATATTAAGGTTTCTAATATAACTTTTTTCTAAAGTGAATACTTTGCGTGACAGACTCTTCCAAAGGGGAAAAAAGTGTGTCCCCCCCCCTCTAACTTCTAAAATAAGAGGATGATAAAACTGAAATAATTATATAATGTACATTACGATAAAAACTACCAACGAAAATTGGTTCGAACGAAATCTATTCAGTAGTTTTTTTTTAATACGTGAAAAATTGAATTTGTACGGAACCCTCAGTGCGGGAGTCCGACTCGCACTTGGCCAATTTTTTTTATTTCACGCCCCAACAAATCATCTTCTTGCCTCGACAATTCAAACACTTGACCATGAACGGCGGCATTTACTTTAAATCCGTGCGCCATTGTACTCCAGGGCTTTGGTAACTAAGGCCTTCCAAAGCACAGCTCTCAAGATGTTCACCTCTTCCCCAGATGTCGCGAGAACCAGTTCATGTGCGCCATCGGGGAGTGCATCTCGGAGCACTGGCGCTGCGACAAGGAGGCCGACTGCTCCGACAACTCCGATGAGGCTGACTGCCGGAAAGGTGGGAGAACTTGTTTTCATTTATGTTAAAAAAGGGATAAATAGATGTTGTAATAACGGCAACAATAGAAGATTAATTGTTACTTAGTATACGACATATAACATCATCATCATTATCATCAGCTCATGAACGTCCCCACTGGAGCACGAGCCTATAGCAGATCAGGCTTCACCACTATGCGGCTACGGCGGTAGTTATACCTTGCTAAAACAGTGGTTCTCAAACTTTCTTGTTGACGAAACCCTTAGGGAAGCAAAATACTTGATGTACCCCTACAATAAAACAATAGTTTTCAAAAGTGTAATCTTTATCAATAACAATTACCGCGCGTCCGCGGGCTCAGTGTTCGACCAGAGAGAGATGTTTTGATTTTTTCTAAATTCTTGCGGAAGCCCTAGGGTCCCTAGGGATCCCTAGGGAACGGAAGGGCAAACGAATCGCGCCTAGAATATAGCTGTGCCAAACTAACCATCTTTACCGTATTCAGAGCTGGACCTCCTCCGCTGCGGCGAGAGCGAGTTCCAATGCGACAACAAGAAGTGCATCCGCAAGGAGTTCCAGTGCGACGGCGACAACGACTGCGGCGACTGGACCGATGAGGACGCCTGCCCCATGATGCCGGGCAGCTGCAACGCGGGGGAGTTCAAGTATGTAGCCTATAAATGTACCATTATTGCCTCTTGTCATACCAAGTCCCTAATTTTAGAAAAAGCACGAACAATGAGATTTTGAATTATTTTAAGGCCTTACGCAATTTTTGCAACAAGAAGCATCTTTTCCCCCTTTACTTGTACGAGAATGTAGATTTTACACGCTTTGGAAGTTGAAGTGCCGAGAACAGGCCAAGGAGTATTTTGCTCGAGGCCCGCACCACAGCCCCCTAGGGGGTTTGTGAAGACCCTCGCGCGCTTTGGAAGTCGCCTTACCTTTGCTTCTATCAGAAACAACTTTTCCTTTTTACGTAGTTATTATTTGGAAGTCACTAAACTTCCTTCCATCAGAAATAACTCTTCAACCGTAACCACTTGACCTTCAGATGCAGCGACGGCAAATGTATACCAGAACGCTGGCGCTGCGACTCGGAGCGCGACTGCGCGGACGGCGGCGACGAGCTCAACTGCGAGCCGCACGTCATGCGCAACTGCACGCCCGACGAGTACACGTGCACCGACCGCCGGTGCATCCTGGTGAGGGTTCACATTGCATATCACCAGCGTCACCAACCAACCAACCAACTGCATAAGGGTCGCAGATGTATTGCTTGCCTTTAAAACTCCTTACCGTATTCACTAGCGGTTTATGGGTGGGCGACGGCCCGGACGCCGGATAAAAGGGGCGCTATGTGCCACTGGCGCCCCTAACCTATCCTTATAGTTGAAAGTCGTTCACGGCGCTGGTCCCCAACTGAGCTCTGGAGATCTCACTCACTGTTCTGGAATGTAATTTTTCTGTGGTCTTCTGTAAAGTGGAGAAACTTCTTTTAGTCGTGCGGCTCATTCGTGTGAAATTTACATTTTACTCTAACTCACTCAAAATGAGGGGGTTATGCTCCCTCTCTCCCCAAGATGTATACACTTTAAAACCTTTCGTCCGGCACTTAAAGTCTACACAACAATAATATGGCTGACGTTTTCGAAAACCTCAGTCACTATCCAAATAAACGTGTTCACAAAACTACACACCTAAATAAAAATACTTGTTCCGCAGAAAACGTGGCTATGCGACGGCGTCCGCGACTGCACGAACGGGGAAGACGAGCTGAACTGCCAAGTGTTCTGCGAGGAGGACCAGTACATGTGCAAGACGCAGGAGCACCTGCTCAGCAACGCGTTCCGGAACTGCGTCAACAGGTAGGGGAAAATAATATTAAGTAAAATAAGGGTTAAAGAGTGGAAAATACATTTCTAAGCCCCACACACGGCTGCGAATTTGCTAACGCTAACCCGTACGCTATAGTGTAAAAAAAGAATAAAATAAAATGTTTGACGTGCAAAGAATTTCACTGTAAATCAAGATGCCAAATTAATACTTTGACTTTTGAATGCCTGGTACTGGGCTAGAGGTTCCAGACTGTGGGGTGGAGGTCCTGGGTTCGATTCCTGGGTCGGGAAAATTTGTGTCGGTTTTTCGAACCCAGCTCTCGTTTGTTTGTTGATCACCAATCCGAATTTTGCAAGCGGGGTGATTCAGCCAAAACCCATATTCGTAACCAAAACTTGATTTCTCACGATGGATGCCTTTGCCCTGCAGTGGGAAATTAATAGGCTAATATTTGACGTGTGACTTTTGTCCAGGAAACACGTCTGTGACGGCATGAAGGACTGCCCTAGAGGAGACGACGAGGAGAAGTGCCCGAGTAAGAGGAAGTGTACCCCAGAAGATAAGTGCGAGCGGGATTGTATAACGACGTTCGATGGACATCCCGCTTGCTCCTGCCCGATCGGCTATTTGCTGGCTGAGGATGGATTTAGGTGAGTGGAAACGTCTTATGTCAATATATTTTCTTAATCTCATTTCATTTCTATGCCCTTATCAAAATTCTAAGAATCGCTTATTCCCACATAGTCCACCGCAAACAGTGACTCGTTGGGAAAACTTTCAAATATAATTAATTCCTTTGTTTTATAAAAGTCTCCCAACGTGTCATAGTGTGACTAGTTGAGAATTATTTTTCAAAGTTTTAACAACGAGTCGCAGTGTTACAGGTTTCGTTGTGACTCGTTGCGAACGAATGTTGAATATCTTCTCGCCGAAGATACTAGATATTTCTGTTCTACACGCTTACGGAGTGTTTAATTCCAGCTGCCGCGACATCGACGAGTGCATGTACGAGCAGGACCCGGTGTGCTCGCAGACGTGCTCGAACACGCCGGGCAGCTTCCAGTGCGGCTGCATGACGGGCTACGTGCTGCGCCCGGACGCGCGCTCCTGCAAGCCCGCCGGACAGTCGCCCTCGCTGCTCTTCTCCAACCGCATCGGCATCAGACAGGTGACTAGTCTACTCACTCGTCTCGCGGATGCAGGCCTAGATCATCATCCTCCCAGCGTGTATACCGCATTCTAGGCGGGGCTTTGACAATCATCCAGGATTTGATATTATTACAACGTTTGAGAAAAAACTTTTGATGGTAAGTTTTTCTCAAAGCAAACTTCTTCATATCGTCTATCCCGTTTCTGTGCGGGGTCCGCTTTGACCATGATCCAAGATTTGGCGAGTCTGGATATTACAGTGAAGCGACTGCCATCAGACGTTCAGAACCTATAGAGGGGAACCAGACAATTTGGATCATGGTTACACATTTCAGATCTAACTGATCTAAAGTCAGAAACTATCTGAATGTGCAGTTTTCCTCACGGTGTTTTTCCTAACCACCGAGCTAATGGCACAAATCCACACATAGATTTTCAAAAAATCCAGAAAAGGTCCTGGATTCAAAATGCGGACCTCACGTATGTGAGGCGCGGTCCTATGATGGCTACTAAGGGCAAATCTTCGCTCTGCTCGCACATCTCAGCTTTGGTGAAGTCTCACCCTAAGTCTAGACCTGGGCTATGGAGCGGTAGCCATTAGAGTGAAAATTATACAGGGTCTTCTATCTTTTTGAAATCACAATTAAATACGACCATAGATGTTCTTAAACAAAAATAAAAAGCAAATTCTGAATTAAATCCTTTGTATGGTGAACACCAGGTGTGGCTGACCGGCGATAACTACATGTCGGTGGTGAAGGGGCTGCACAACGCGGTGGCGCTGGACTACCACTACGAGAAGCAGCTCATCTTCTGGTCCGAGAACAACCTGCGCGTCATACGCGTCGCCACCATGGAGAGCAACAATATGACAGGTGAGCATTTTGCACTTGGTTTGTTTTCATGAAGAAAGTGCTAATTTATAGTTAGCAATCTTTTTTTATTTTTTATAATATGTGTCTGTTACGGCTAACCTAGTTTTAGCCAGTTTAACTTGGGTTGTTTTCATGAAGAAAGGGTTAATTTATGGAGAGTAATCTTTTATTAGGGTTCCGTAGCCAAAATGGCAAAAAAACGGAACCCTTATAGATTCGTCATGTCTGTCTGTCTGTCTGTCCGCCAGTCTGTCACAGCCACTTTTTTCCGAAACTATAAGTCCTACCCTGTTGAAACTTGGTGAGTGGATGTATTCTGTGAACCGCAACAAGGTTTTCATACGAAAATAGAAAAAAAATAAAAAAGTGGGGGGTCCCGATAGTCAGAACTGAAACTCGAAATATTTTTTTTCATTGAACATATACGTGTTGGGTATTTATGGATAGGTCTTTAAAAATTATATTAAGGTTTCTAATATCACTTTTTTCTAAAGTGAATACTTTGCGTGACAGACCCTTCCAAAGTGTAAAAAAGTGTGCCCCCCCCCTCTAACTTCTAAAATAAGAGGATGATAAAACTGAAATAATTATATAATGTACATTACCATAAAAACTACCAACGAAAATTGGTTCGAACGAAATCTATTTAGTAGTTTTTTTAATACATCTAAAATAGAATTTGTACGGAACCCTCAGTGCGGGAGTCCGACTCGCACTTGGCCAATTTTTTTTATGTGTGTCTGTTACGGCTGACATAGTTTTAGCCGGCAGTAATTTGATTGATGTAGTTTTTGGTAAAAATCCGCTAAATGGTGGTGTGAGGTCTAACTGCTATGTCATTGGTGAATTTTGACATACCTGTCAATGTTATGTCAAAATTCACCAAACACATACCAGTTAGACCCTTCTCCTACCTACTGCACTACGACGAAAAAACACTTTGGGACATTTTAATAAAGTTTGGAATTATATAAGTAAGTTAAGTATACCGCATACCGAAAGTCTTACTAGAAATACATCTTCCAGACGTTATCAAATGGGGCCTGGAGACTCCTGGAGGCGTGGCGGTGGACTGGATCCACAACCTGCTGTTCTGGACGGACTCGGGCACGCGGCGCGTGGAGGTGGCCACGCTGGACGGCACGCAGCGCGCCGTGCTGGCTGCCAACGACCTGGACAAGCCGAGGGCCATCGCCGTGCATCCGGGAGATGCGCTGGTCTTCTGGACCGATTGGGGTAATCCTCCTCCTTGAATCGTTTACCTCATTACTGAGGGTCGGGGTCATTGTACAAACGGCCGCTCGGTCGTGATCATTGTATGTAATGAAACACACAACAACTCCTTTTGCCTTTCCCTCGTCCATTTCACACATTAACTCGTAGTGTGCTGGTTTCCTTCCCGTTCCAACTGGTATCGTTGATGTAACTGAGTGATTTAAAACAATGCGTCGATCAACATTGTTTGTCTATTGAACTTGTAAAGTATTCGAAAATAGTTGAAAAACGATCGAATTTGATATCTCGTCATAAAAAATGGCACCATAAAAATTGCATTTCATGGCAACGATTTAATAATCGTTACCTATGTCTGTCTGATTAATACAACAATACATCTTATCACCTAGCCATATAGCAATCGTCATAAGTACCTTCCTTCCAGGTCCGAACCCGAAGATAGAGAGATCAGACATGGACGGCAGCCGGCGCAAGAGCGTGATCGTGAACAGGATCTTCTGGCCGAACGGACTCACGATAGACTACACGGAGTCCCATATATACTGGGCTGATGCTAAGCATCACGTCATTGAGCGTGCTACTTTCGATGGGCGAGATAGAAAACGGGTAAGATTAAATTCTAAATTATGGCTTACTAGCGGCCAACCGCGACTCCGTACACGTATTTTAGATCCCCATTTTCGCAATAAAAGGTAGGTAGGTAGGTTAGGCTACTTCAAAGTAAGGCCTATCTATATTCTTTCTCAGGGTTTAAAAATTGCCAGTGCCAAATTTCCACAAAATTGGTTGAGAGTTTCTAACGGGAAAGCGTAACAGACAGTCAGACAGACAGAGTTACTTTCGCATTTATAATATTAGTAGGGACTACGTCTGGCCCGCCCCAGTAACGGGACGGTTGGGAAAAAAAGTGCCAACGACCCCGGTGAAACGTCCCGGCAGTTTTAACGGCATAGGCATTGCCATCTACACCGGTCGACCCGCCTCATTAACAACGACGAAAATGAATTGCTTTCAACAAAAAATCACGCTAAGAATAAATTTTTCTTAAGTCTGTGTATTCTTCTGCAGATAACTAACAAAGGCCTGCCGCACCCGTTTGCGCTGACGTTGTTCGAGGACGCCATCTACTGGACGGACTGGCACACCAAGAGCATATCCACCGTGAACAAGAAGACCGGCATGGGCATCCAGACCGTGCACGCCGGACTAAACGTTCCGATGGATATACACAGGTAAAGTTACCAGAATATGAGCAATCGTAGACAGAACTTCGTCATAAGGAATCAAGTTATTATTTTGCATGTGAGCCGCGATGTAGCAAATCATTTTAAGAGAGTCAATCGAAGTAGTTTTTTACTCTGTTGCACTTATAAATAAATAATAATAAAATCCATCGACTAACACACCTATTGCCTAGCCCCAAACTGAGCTCGAGTACAAATATCGATGTTCATCACACAAACGTTTGCCCGCATGATTCGAACCCGGGACCCTTGGTTCTGTAGCCAGGGTCCCTGACCACTAGACCAACGGGCCCGTCTAAATTTATTTAACAAACTTCATCCAATTAGTCTCAAAGTTCTCCATCAACCCTTATTTTAGTAAATAGAGCAATTTGACATATTTTACCATATGACAAATTGTTAAGCAAAAAACCTATGAATCTTGCAGCTATCACCCGCTGCGGCAGCTGAAGACGTACAAGAACCGGTGCGGGTCGAACAACGGCGGCTGTTCGCATCTCTGCCTGCCCAACAGCAACGGACGCACCTGCCGCTGCCCCGTGGGATTCAACCTCGATGCTGACGGGTGAGTTAAATCAATAAATAAATATCACACAACATCACATACATTAATCTGACCCCGTGTTAAGTAGCTTAAGCACTTGTGTTACAGACATCAGAATCAACAGTGGTATTACAAATATATGTACTTAAATAGATATACTTATATATAACACCCAGACCAGGACAAACAGAAAAGTTCATGCACACAAATGTTTGTCCTGTGCGGGGATCGAACACGCGACCTCTTGAGTAATAGGCAACATCTTGACCATTACACCAAGCGGGTCGTCAATTTAACAATAATAAGAGAGGCAGAGCTTAATGGAACTTCCACTCATATGAGCCGCGTGTCTGGGAAAGTACCACCTCCTTACAGAAGATCAGTCTATCAGTTTTAATTAATGTCCACGCAAAAAGTTTACATAACCTCATATCATCCACGGATGAAACTTAAAAAAAGATTGCGCGAGGCAATCAGGCGTTCGATTTTTAAACATCGTTCATCGATTGTTTTTATTGTAGAATTTTGTTTGCATCTTTTTCTTGTCCATTCTAAGTAATTTTCTAATATTGTTTTTGTATGTAACATGAAATTATTACTTGACTTTTTTTTAAATAATTTATTATATTAATTAATAATTTATTTGTCAGGGCAACCGAACCTTTTGGTCCATGTACCGAAATACTTTGAATTTAATGAATTAACACATAAAAACCTGTGTGCAGCCGAACGTGTGAAGAAACTCCAGAGAAGCTGCTCTTGTACGCGCGACGCAAGGATATCCGTCTGAAGCAGCTTAACCCGAGGAAATCCACCGACTCCTTGGATATGGTGAGTTCATTCAATACACAGACCTGGGCATAGTAGCATAACACCAATTGTTCGTGTTATATTTATATGCAATGAAGAATGAATAAATAAATACATATTGGATAAAAAAACTACAACCGCATTATAACTCCAGCAGGGAGTGAGTAGATTAGCATTTGCTAACCTAAAACAATATTTATTGTTTCCTTAAAAAAATATCATCTAAAGCCTAAGTTAGGTCAAAGGCCGCTGGGTGACACACGATAGATATGCCACCAAACAAAAAAACGCATAAAAATAAGTAATAAAATATGTCACACAAATTTTTGCAAGCAAGATGCATTGAAAGCGACATTCATTTTCAACAACCCTCACTCTAAACGTTTATTCATTATTTGATTGATATCATCATAGTCGATTCCCAGCACTATTTAACCAGCCATTGGCGGTACTAATTTAAACGTCCCACTGTTGGCTGCCGATCAGGTAATACCGGTGGACAACATCAAGTCGGCCGTGGCTCTGGACTGGGACCACAACAGCAACTCCATCTTCTGGACCGACGTCGAGAAGGACACCATCAACCGCGCCTTCCTCAACGGCTCGCATCAGACAGTGATTGTCGGGTCTAATCTCAGTAAGTTCGTGAAATAACTCTACATAGAGAAACTGAATCTTTTGCTGTTACCGGGAGTGATAAACATTGAAATTCGTGTGAATAAAATTAACTACTTACATAAAACAAAAGAAGAGGGTGCAAAGTTCAGTTTTTCCTGATCTTGTAATTTTCGTGTCAGAAATGGCACACTAGAAATAACAACGAAAAATTTTTTACTTTACGAGTACTTTCATCTCAAACGCCTAGTTGGTCTAGTTGTTAAGTATCGGGCCGTGGTGTCGAGTTCCATTCCCAAATCGAGCAAAATTTGTGTTGCTTTTCTGAACACAGCCCGGGCTTGTGATTGCCATTCTGCACTTGCAAGCGTAGTGATTAAGCCAAAACCCATCTTTGTAAAGAAAACATGATTTCAAATGATGGAGGACTTTGCCCTGCAGTGAGACAATAACAGGCTAATACTTACTTTCTGTCCAGTATCCCCCGCCGGGTTGGCGTACGACTGGATAACCGACAAGATTTACTGGACGGACGCGGGCACCAACAGGATCGAGGTGGCCAACGCGGACGGCAGCATGAGGACCCTGCTGGCCTGGGCGGACATCGACAAGCCCAGGGACATCGTGGTCGACCCCACAGGTATGTACTACACACAGACGTTACATCTCATATAATTTATTTTTGCTGATATACAAGCAAGCTAATTGTGTGGAAAGAAAAGGGAGAAAAACGGTGCCGGAAAGTTTAGTTCCTAATAGGCTCTCTGAAAGATAGCTCATACTTATAATTCACTATCTGTCACCAGCTCAGACAGATGAGTTACTGAAAATCTGTCAGATACAAAAAGTACAGAAAACTTTTCTGCCAATGGTGAAACTACACTCACTTGTTTAAATACCAATTAATTAAACTGATATTGAAAATACCAGGTGGGCTAGCCATGATGCCACTTTGGCAAGCCCGAGATATCGCTTTCGACGCGACTGTCGCGTCGCTCACAGTGAGCGGTATGGAGATATAAGTTACGACGGAAGCGATAGTTTGCGCTCGCTCGTTCGATAATGACATCTTGCCTAGCCCACCTGACCTGATGCTGTGTACTTCCAGCGGGCATAATGTACTGGTCGGACTGGGGCGCGGCGCCTTGCATCGAGCGCGCGGCCATGGACGGCAGCGGCCGGCAGCGGCTCATCTCCGGCGACATGACCTGGCCGAACGGCCTGGCGCTCGACCTGCCCGGCGGACGCATCTACTGGTCCGACGGCGGGAACCGGAACATCGAGTACGCTAACCTGGACGGCACGGGACGCACTGTCTTGATGGGTGAGTTACTTCAGCAGGTGTTATGTACTAGTGGCAATGGCAGTGACTCATCTCCGGCCAACTGACCTAGCCCAACGCATCTACTGGAATCGGAACAACGAGTATGCCAACCTGGACGGCACGAGACGGACGGTGCTGATGGGAGAGTAGCAGTTTCGGTTCTCACTAAAATTTTATGCCATCATGATTTTCTGTTAGGGATGATTAATCCTTTATGATAAGCGCTTCTTATTAGACGAAAGTAAAAAAGGATGTTATCTAAATAAAACAGAAGTGCTGACAAGCCCTTCAAGGCATAGACACATTTCAATAATTCCACGTCAAAACATAAAGCTCAACCTATCTTTGTTTCGCAGGACAAAACCTCCCCCACCCGTTCGGCCTAGACCTGCACGGTGACGAGGTGTTCTGGACTGACTGGGACACGCAGTCGATCCAGGCGGCGAACAAGTACACGGGCAAGAGCAGGCGCACGCTGGGCGCGGGAGTGGCCGGGCTGATGGACGTGCGCATCTTCCACAAGGACAGGATCGGAGGAGTCAACAGGTACATAATATACCCATATAAATATATGTACAAAATGCTTAAAAGCAACACGTAGAGAAATTTCTTTGTAAACGGAAAGAAATCAGGCACAGGGTTATTCGACAAGGAAGGGTCTAGAAAAATTTAAAAATTACCTACCTACCTACCTATATCTGGATCCCTGCGGGCGAAAATCCGGCACCACCGAGAGAGATAAAGAAAGATAAAGATAAAGATATTTATTCAGCAATTAGATTTACAAGGAAATCCTTTTGCACGTCAATTTCACGAGAATTCAGCGACGTAAATTCCGTCGCATATTTTCAGCCTTGTGTGTTCCTTCACTAAACCTAGTACCTCGCAGTGTCATCGCGTAAAGCGGACCCGGCTCAGAAAGGTTCTGCTCGTAGGATGAAAAAGTATGACAAATGAATGTGTAATTCATCTGTAAAGCAAGAACTATGACCTTAACCTTATTATGTATTGTCTTTAGCGTGTGTCAAGCGCAGGCGCAATGAAAAACCAATCGATTTCACCTAAGCTCATATGCAATATTTCACAGATGCGGCGACGACAATGGCGGATGCTCGCACCTGTGCCTTCTGAAGCCCGGGGGGTTCACTTGCGCTTGTCCCATCGGGATCAAACTGATGGTAAGATTCATGCTTATGTAAGGACAGTGCAGTTCTTGCATCTGCCATCGAAAACTATATCAGTCCGAGTTTGCATCGTTGATTGATAACGCTCATTGTTTTTCGTTACTAAGTATGAATTATTGTGATTTGGGAAATACGCTCAGTTTCATAAACTTTTATCTTATCTGCTCAAAGGTCATGCTTATTTCCATGCACTAGTAAAGAAGAATATAATTGAATTACCTTTATTGAATGACACACAAATAAAACAAAATTACATAACATAAAAACGTTCATAAATAAAGAAATATATTTAAATACGAATGAAGACAATGTTTAAAGGCCAGAAAAAATGCGTCTTCGAAAAGGTTTGCACTCAGCATGCCGCAGGGTCTAGGCGACGCTTCGACGCTCACACAGTCACTGTCGTGTGTGTATTGGCTGGCATTCACCAACGTTGTGAACATTGCAGAAGGACGGCAAGACATGCGTGGACGGTCCGCAGAACTACCTGATCTTCGCGCACCGCGTGGACATCCGCATCGTGTCGCTGGACGTGCCGTACCTCGTGGACGTGGTGCTGCCGCTGCCGCCGCTCAAGAACGCGCTCGGCGTCGACGTCGACCAGAGGACTGGTGAGGGAACTTACTGATTCTGTACTTTAGAGCTTAGATTTACGCTTTACGCTTGAGACCTTGATGTGGACCTGAAACTCAGATTAATGAATATCAATGCAGCTAATAATTTGGCAGTTACGAGTATGCTATCCTTTTCTCCTTACTATGAATCACGTGAGATAGAGCAAGACAGCAGACACACCTTCTCCCGCCGCCTTAACTGTCAATGACGTCATTATCACGTGGCTGTCGTCTTCTGAGAAGAGAGACTGGGAGACAAACTTAGGTGCAAAAGTAGGTGAATTTTTGACGTTTTGGTGGAGACGCCCAAACGAGACAAAGTTAGTTGGTATCTGTGGTACTTATTCATTTATCGTAGACCTGAAGAGACTACACCGAGAGAATGTTGTCGTACCTACTGATCATCCCTCCAATGGGACGCTCGGAGTTCGGGATATGTGGACAGTTCGCTTCTGAGCGGGAGTCTCATATAACTCTCAGCCGCCCCCCAACATGGAGAATGCTTAGAGGCTTTTTAATGTTTCAAAATGTAAACATGCTTTAAATAATCTCGTCGTAGCGCCCTATAGGGTGGTTGACTGATTCAACAGTCAGTTATGAACTAAATATTTAATACACACATTTTTCTCGATTTCACTCAAAAACCACTTAGTCGATTGAAATAAATAATTTTATCAGGGTTGGTGTACTGGACGGACACGGGCGACCGCATGATCCAGCGCGCCAGCCGGGAAGGCATGGACAATGAGACAATCGTGGGCAAGGGCCTGCACACTGTGGACGGACTTGTGATCGACTCGTGCGGGAGGAAGGTTTGTATCCTGTCGTCCTGGTAGGCTAGCCAAAATGCAACTTTGACGATTATTCGCCAACGTCATCATACCTAGCAACTTATATCTCCATACCGATCACACGGATTGTTCGGGTGCGGAATGGCAATGTGAACGATAAGTCGCGAAGAAAGCAGTGGCGAATAATCGTCAAAGTAGCATCTATGCCAGCCATCCTGTTCTTACAATACATTTAGCACGTAGCAAACATTTGACACTAGTTCAATATCAATATTTCTTCTTATGAGTGCGCATAAAATCAGAGTTGAACCCGCGATTCGCAGGCATCATATTCAAACCACTCACAACTAAAGTAATTCGTGATGTCTACTTAATCTCGGGAAGACAAGTCGTATAATTTTATAAGTGATGTTTGTCTCATTGGCAATAATTACTTCATTTGGACAGATCTATTGGACTGACGGAGGCAGGAACAGTATCGAAGTAGCGGAGTTGGACGGCAGCAACAGGAAAGTTCTCGTGTGGACTGGACTAGGTAAGTTCACTGTTTAACCTGTACTACTACTAAGTTCATTGAAAATATTTCTCTATACATATATTTGTTACGGTAGAATTTTAAATATATGAATGATCGTTCCAAAAAATAAGTACCAATAAAAACGCCATCATTATTTCCAGATTCTCCCCGAGCAATAGCTCTGCACTACGAACAGGGGTACATGTTCTGGTCGGACTGGGGCCAGTCGGCGAAGATCGAACGAGCTGACATGGATGGCAAGAACAGGTACCGCAATTTTAAATGTATGAATTTAATTCTGGACTAGTCACATCTAAGAATGAATATAGAGCGCCATCAACGAATATCCGACTGATGAGCTATTAGGCATACTTTGTAAAGCATGATCCTTGCTTGATATTTACACCGTTTCCCCTGATCCGCAGACGCATAATCGTGGACAACAACATCAAATGGCCGAACGGTCTCGCCATCGACAGCGCTGAGCGCCGTCTGTACTGGAACGACGCCAAGATCCTCACCATCGAGAGTTCGGACCTGGACGGCAACGACCGCCGCGTGGTCCGCAGCAAGGTGCCCTACCCGTACGGCATCGTCATCGTCGGACCGCATATATACTGGACTGATTGGAAGACAAAAGCGCTGCATAGAGCCGATAAGAATAATGCGAAGGAAGGAATTATAATACGGGAGAATTTGGAGGGGCTCATGGATATTCGGGCTATTCAGGTGAATTTGCCATTGGATAATGTAGAGTTTTATTACCACTTCATGATATCACGACTTAATTCTTCCTTCAAACCCTTATTTGAAGCCCAAAATGAACCAAGTCCAACTTACGAACAAATGACAAGGCGTATCACTTATGTGAATAGAACTCCATTACAGACTCAACTGAGTCTGTTCTTCTTTCTCCTTTCAAAACGCTTGCTTAAGATGATTTCGGTTTTTGAAATTCAAATATTTTTCATTACTCTTGGATGTTTCATTTAGGTTCTGTTTACTCTGTCTTTTTCTTGAGGTCAAAGATTTGATGGTACGTTTTTTTTGGAGCAACCGGGTGTTTAAGACAAAGTTCGGACTCGCAACTCATATAAGAGCACATGCTTGTAACCAGCAGGGGTCTCCAAAGCCGAATACGGCTAGGAGGACTGTATACTTTTCTTTTTTTAGAGGTCAAAGCATTGAAGCTAAATTTTGGTTTGAAGCAAAGGCTGTAATTCCCGCATATCTGTTGGTGCAGAACGATCGCGTGCTGCACGACGTGTGCGCAGTGAACAACGGCGGCTGCTCGCACCTGTGCCTGCGCTCGCCGCGCGGCCACTCCTGCGCCTGCCCCACCGGCCTGCTGTTCGCCAACCAGTCCGACCCCAGCCCCACGCACTGCCGCACCTACCCCGACAACTTCCTCGTCTTCGCCACCAGGGGCAGCATC
Organism: Nomophila noctuella; assembly: GCA_958496325.1. Classification (NCBI taxonomy): domain Eukaryota; kingdom Metazoa; phylum Arthropoda; class Insecta; order Lepidoptera; family Crambidae; genus Nomophila; species Nomophila noctuella. The sequence continues at coordinate 15,875,645 of OY292486.1, read as the reverse complement.
GCCATCATCTCCCTCGACAGCCCGGAGCAGTGGGATGTTAACTTGCCCCTCAAGACGGTCGAGAACTCGATAGCCGTCGACTTCCATTGGGAACGCAAGCTCATCTACTACACTGATGTCAATACGAACACTATCAGGTTTGTAGATATTGTTCTTCTTTATGTATTAGTTCAACAAGATTAGTTCTACACTTAGTCATGTACAAGTATTAGTAGGTCGACTTGACATGATTCTTACGGCATCGACGTTATGTCAACTACAACGATAAGAAGTCGAAAGCTTTTAATCATGCCGATATGAACAATGCTAAAGATGAAAACTAATCCTTGTTTTCATGAAGAGTCTGAAACATTTTTATCAGTTTCAAATCAAATAATAAAGTTTATCTTCTTTAAATATTGCAGTGCGATCAACATGCTGAACATGAGCGAGAGCAAGGTGATCGTGAAAGACAGACTGGACACTCCCAACGGCTTGGGCATCGACTGGATCGCCAATAACATGTACTGGACTGACAATGAATACAAGGTAAGTCCAAACTTGACAAAAAATAAGAAAGTCATCAAAATAAATAAATGTTTTGAGAAAAAGTTACAAAACTTAACGCTGAAACTACTGAACGGATTGTGTTGAAATGTGGCATACCGGCAGGGTATGGCTGACTTAGGTGATAAGACACTTTTTATCTCGATTAAATGCTCCCATGGGATAAACCAAAATCCACTCTTATTTCAGGTGGTGGAGGTGGCCAGATTGGACGGCACTTCGCGCAAGACTTTGATCACAGGCCTCAATGAACCACGAGCTTTGGCTTTATTCCCGGCTAAAGGGTAAGTTGTGTTTCACAGTGGAATTCTTTCCGCTACCATTATTACTTTAATGTTGAAAACCTTAGTTTCATTCGTATAAAAAAAATACTGGACTTCCAAAATTTTAGTCAACTCAGCTTTACTGTGTTTCTTGAATAACCATTAATTATTTCCAGGTACCTGTATTGGAGCGATTGGGGTGAGAATCCTCGCATCGAGCGGTCCTACCTCGACGGCAGTCAGAGGAAGGTCATCGTCAACCAAGACCTGGGCTTCCCCAACGGAATCACCATTGACTACAAGGAGAGAAGAATGTACTGGACCGACGCTTTGAAGGACAGAATTGACACCGCCGACCTGAACGGAAATCATAGGGTTCAATTGGTTCCGGATGCTAAGAATCCGTTTGGTATGACACAGGTAAGATTTTAACTTAATTTTTTTTTGTATAAAACCAAGCCATCAAGACTACTGGTTAGTATAAATTATAACAACAGGATGATAATGACATGATGTGTCTTCATAAACTCGGCTAAAATGTTATCCAAGCTTTAAAATTTCTAAGCTACAAATACAATCACGTATTTCAGGAGGCAGGAAGTAGACCTCTCCCGATTTTTTTCCTAAATAGCTTCTCACGATATTCATGTTAAGGCATGGGGTCTTTATATCCAATATGAGAAACCTAAGGATCATTACAAAATGACATATCTAACTACTTCATTCCAGTTCAACGACTACATCTACTGGACGGACTGGTACAAGAAGTCGGTGATGCGAGCAGACAAGCGCACTGGCAAGAACGTGACGACCCTCCGCACCGACCTGGAGATGACGATGGAGATCCGCGCGGCGTCGGCCGAGCGCCAGCACGGCTGGAACCCCTGCAAGGAGGAGAACGGCGGCTGCTCGCATCTGTGCTTCTTCCGAGCCCACGACTATGTCTGCGGCTGCCCGGACGAGGTTGAAGCGAGGCCCTGTTCTATAAGTGAGTAAAAGTCTCAATAAAACATCGGGAAGTGCCAGCACTGCTGGAACCCCTGCAAGGAGGAGAACGGCGGCTGCTCGCATCTATGCTTCTTCCGAGCCCACGACTATGTCTGCGGCTGCCCGGACGAGGTTGAAGCAAGGCCCTGCTCTATAAGTAAGTAAAAGTCTCAATAAGACACCGGGAAGCGCCAGAATAACTGGAACCCCTGCAAGGAGGAGAACGGCGGCTGCTCGCATCTGTGCTTCTTCCGAGCCCACGACTATGTCTGCGGCTGCCCGGACGAGGTTGAAGCGAGGCCCTGCTCCATAAGTAAGTTTAAGCAGGGTCGTCTTTAACAAATTGGGGCCCTGGGCACATGGGCCTCTAAAGTAAGTTCATTGTGCCCAGTGGGAAAGACGGGTCTGAAATTAGTCTGAAAAAGACTACGCGGAGCGCCAGCACGGGTGGAACCCCTGCAAGTTGGAGAACGGCGGCTGCTCGCATCTGTGCTTCTTCCGAGCGCACGACTACGTCTGCGGCTGCCCGGACGAGGTTGAAGCGAGGCCCTGCTCTATTAGTAAGTATACCTAAGTCTGAAAGACTCCACGAAGTTCCAGCACGCCTTGTACTGAAAGGAGGAGAACGGCGGCTGCTCGTATCTGTGTTCTTCCGCGCCCACGACTACGTCTGCGGCTGCCCGGACGAGGTTGAAGCAAGGCCCTGTTCTATTAGTAAAAAGTCATCTCCTCAGTTTAATCTGAGGCCCCCAGAATCTGGTTTAGAGGTCCTCATCGACCGCGGGGCCCTGAGCACGAGCCCATATAATAATTAAATATAACCCCTAATGAAATAGACATAAGATTCTGTCGACACTTGAGTTTTTTTATAAATTGAGCCTCCTTTGGTAAAAGTTCTACAAAAATCCAAGCTTTGACATTGCCGGTCAAAAAAGTGCAAGAAACACACAAGCCATCCTCCTCACAATGTATCCCTCCCACAGTACCCAAAAGCCGCGTGGAAGACAAGATGCCGGACCACTACCCGAAGTACTACGACTACCTGGACCTGGACCCGGGGCGGTTCCCGTCGGCGCCGCAGTCGGAGCCGGAGGGCGGCGCGGGCGCGTGGCTCGTCGTCGTCGCCGTCGCCGCCGTCGTGCTCGTCGCCATCATCGTCATCGCCGTCGTCTGCGGTATGTTTACACGTGTCGTACAAAAGATAACACTGGGGCCCGTAGCCAAGATGCCACTTTGACGAATTCGCCATACGCTTTTGTTGCGACTTACATATATTGCCATCCCGCACACGAACTATTCATGTGAACAGGATGGAGATATAAGTCGCTACGAAAGCGTATGGCGAATTCATCAAAGTGGCATCTTGGCTAGCCTGCCTGGTTAGCCTTACCCCGGGCACTGCACGGCACACTGAAATACTGTAATAAATACCTCACAACACCACATACCTACATTGATCTGACTCCGTAGTAAGTAGCTTAACCACATGTGCCACAGATATCTGAATCAATCGTGGTTTTACAAATATATACCTACTTAAAACGATAAATAGAGATATTCATGCACACAAATGTTTGTCCTGTGCGGGGATCAAACCCGCGACCTAAGTCTAATAGTCAACTTCTTGACCACTACACCGAGCGGGTCATACTGTGGGCAGTATTACGATTACAGCGAACTAGATGCACTATTGCCGTTCAACTAGTCGATTTGCCCGTTATCGCCTTCGTTTGCGAGAATGACGGCCTTCCTGAATGAACGTAAACATAGGGTTACAGAAAGATACTCATGCCATGCCATACGTATGCTATAGGTGCATCACATTAACCGTGTTTCCGAATTAACGTAAAAAATTTAAGAACCTGTTAGAAGACCAAGATGTTGTACCATTCTATCTTCTTTACATAAATAAAAGCGATAACCGACCTGGTATATTTACAGTGAGGATGAACCGGGAGCGCGGCGACGAGCTGAAGGAGAACTACCGCGAGGCGAGCGGGCACATCTCGTTCCACAACCCCAACTACAGCGGCGCCGCCGGGCCCAGCGCCGAGCCGCTCGAGCGCCGCCCCAACAGGTTCCAGGGCATCTTCAAGTACGACAAGGGACAGGTATGGAAGCGATGATGGCATAGTTTTAATAGCTTTAGCGTTAGTGGTCGAACCGGGAAACCATGAACTCGAACGCAACTGTCGAGAGAACCCTATCTCGTTTGAATGAGGATAACAGAAACTTTAATCCTTGAAATTCCGCAATGCATTTGTAACTATTTCATCGTCATGGACACCTCTAACTAAACTGTTAAAAAAAGTGTCAATACGTTGAATTTATAAATCCCTTTATAGGAAATCGAGTGGCGATTGATATAGAAACCTGGTAATCTAGCCAAGATGCCACTTTCGCGAATTCGAGCTATTTCTTTCGTCGCGAATTATATATCCGTCCTGCACACGAAGTATTTGTCGAGCTATCACGAAGCGATAGCTCGCTTTCGCGAAATGGCATCTTGGCTAGACCACCTGATCTACAAAGCATGTTAATGTACCTTTGCTTCTGTGTTCAGGAGCGCGTGACGAACGTGTACATCCCCGAGGGCACGAGCCTGCTGCCGCCGCCGCCGCCGCCGCCGCACCGCGCGCCGCCGCGCCCCGCCACGCACGACGACTTCGAGCCCGTCACACTGCACCCCTTCGCGTGAACACTGTGCCATGACACGACGCGACGCGACACGACACGACACACCGCGCTCAACTACACACTGACACGCCTAGGCAATCTGGATCGCGCCTTATGTAATAATAGCTAATCGTATCGAATAGCTAAAATTTAACACACCATACCAAACAAATAACTGCTGCTCTCCTAGCTTGAATTGAATTTTCGAGTAAGCCCGGTGGTTCGAAAGATGAAGTACATACTAGTCCATATGTTATGGATTACCCTAAAATATATGAAGCCACGGTAGTGTCGCGTGAGTGGTGTGCACTGCTACTTCGCTACCCGAACCCGCTCTGGATCCTACAAACTACTGTAAAAATGGCTAGTTGAAGTTTACATTTCGCCAAAAACAAGTGAGGTGGCTGACCGCGCTTTTTGTCGGTTTGACTGAACTGTCAAACGAAGGTGATTGACTGATTAGGAGTTCGCTAGGGAAAATGACAAGTGGACTCATCGCCTGAGTTTAGTTCGAAAACTTTGGTGAGTAGCTCATGTGATGGACCGAGAGTTTGTTTAGGTGTTTGGCGCTCTTGCATAGCTGCATCGGCAGACATTCCATTGTGTTTGACACATGATGGATGCAAGTGTGGCCAAGTTAATGATGGTTAGTTAAACCGTGTCAAATGTGGCGAAATGCAAACCAAGTAAATCAAATAGAAAAAATATTTTCAGAGATCGATAATATTTGTAACTTTTCAAATGATGAATTTATTTTGTGTAATCGTAGTGTCTACAGATAATAAAATGGCGGTTCAGATTGACTTGTGTCAACGCACATAAGTTTATATGGCTGGGTTAATATAAACTTGCTTCCATTTTGCACAAACACATCGAGTGTGAATGTGTGCATCAAGCGGTTGGAGTTGGTTTGAGGCCTGTTCCGTCTCAAAAGGATGGAGTGAAAAAGACAAAATGAAATCGTTCAATCAAAAGGACTGAATGGCCACGATCCTTAGAAGTAAGAAAACGACTGAAAGATCATGAAGGAGAAAACCGCTGTGTTGCGGATATGGAATGTGCTATTGAAAAGGTTCATGGTGATTCTGAACATAACCAAAGATAATAGGGTAATTCAACAACCATAGAGTACATTCCAAATGATATTAATGTTATAACAATACACGAAGTAAGCATACTGATATTAATCAAGCTGATATTACTCATACGTATAAAATTATGATACACTTGTTTTAAGAAAAAAAACTACACGTTTGTGTGAAATTAATGGGTGTTTTACCTGCGTTACAGTGTCGTTTGGCTGTCGTCTCAGCGTGTAAAAATATGGTCCCTAATTTGACAAGCTGTTACCTCCATTACATTTTTGGCGAATAAAATGCGGTCAAGTCTTCATATTAGTAGATTTTTTATAAATATTATTTACTTTCTTCGACGCTGTAGCGCAGATAACCCCTCCGACAACTTCTTGAGAAGACCCGGGCTATCATCAGCCCCGCGCGAAACGACGTTCGTTCCCTATCGGTATCTATTTAATAATCGTCAATTGCTGAATTGGAAATGTCCACACGGATACGTAGGTATTATAAGATCACGTTGTTAGCAACTAAAACATTGATTACAAATGGATCATTTCGTAATAATATATATGTATCTTTATTATTTCAAATTAATGTACCTACCTATGTACTATGTAGTATAACTGGTAAGACATAGCTCGTGTTAAGAAATAACATTTATTTTAAATCAAAACTTATTTTCAGAGATAAATAGTAATCACCTTAATACAAATAAATTATGTGTGTGCTTTATTAAGACACATACAACAATATATACCAAAATGGTTATTGTTATAGTTTATAGTGATAGGTAAATACGTTTAGACATCCTAGGTATTAATGGACATCTTGTGTGTACATAAATAGATGTATTTACTAACTACAAGCAAATAATGTACCCCACATTCGTTGTATTCCATTCCATTTAAATATCAAAAAAATTAGGATAAGAAGATTCAAATTACATAACTACGGTAGCATGCTAAATGGTGATCACATTCCGTTTGTTATATTTTATAATCAAATATTTATATATAAATGAAGGTCATTAAATGTCCTTACGAAATTTGAGGATTCGCATTGTTAGACAATGTATTTTAGCATGATACCGCAGTACATAAAAAATAAAAATAAAATTATCAAAAACATTTGAGTGAATGAATGTGTAGGAGAGAAAGGAGGGTATAAAATTGATATATAATATGATATTTATTATTTTTGTACCAACGAGCTGGGCGTGTCCCCGCGGCTCACGGAGCTCGCCGTCGGCTTGTATATTATCTACTCATGTTTATATAAAGTGTATGTACTTACACACACCGAAGTTTGGGATCATAGATATGTTCATAAATTATTATTAAATAATGGTGTAATCCCAAACTTCCGACACTCGGCTAACGTTCCGACAATTCTCGTACCTTGAAAGTGTCAAGATATCGAAAAGATATTTTATCGTTTCTATTATCGATTGTTTTGAAAATCCAACAGTTGTTTTCAGTATATTAATAACGAATTCACTTTTAGAAGTAATTCACCAAGATTAATATGGTGACAATAAAATATCACTGTAAATAGTAGTTAATTACGACGTTTTTTGTCAAACAAATATTGCATTGTAAATAATAGTTTATTTATACCAGGTACCTTGTAACGTTTATTTGTTTTCAACTGCTGCCCCTACCGCGCGTAGGGGCACCACTATAACGCACCTCATATCAGAGATAATTCTTTAGTAAATTAACTAGATTTTAATATGAAAACGCTTCAATTTATCTACTTGAACGCCTAATATTGTTTCTGACGGCTGAAGTTACGAATGAATTAGACTTATGAAACGAACACCTATTTGTTGATATATTTTTACTGTTTACATTTCGTTCGATTGTGGATTAACTGCGTCTCGTACACGAATTGGACGTACATAAAGTTTCACAGGGTGTTTAATCTAAGGTAGAGTTAGAGCGGTGTCAGCGGTGTAACCGGTCACAACGGACATTGATTCATTTTGAAAATCTTTGAGTGTAGAAAGCTATTTATCGTTTCATTAACATAGTGTTTCTATGATGCTTATTTCCTGTATAACAAAGATACTGCGTTATATTTAAACGAAAGTTCCTTTTAATATTCAATGAAGTAACAAATTTTATATGAAAGCAACTTTAATTTTATTCACGATCGCAATTTGAAATGTTGCCAAAGATGGATATTATAAGACGCCCTTTACATCATCTTAACGGGTGTAGGTATATAACGGTTCACGAGATACTACGTAATGATGACCACTAATCGTTACTAGTTGTTTCAAACATCTTATCCTGGCCGTAACCTCACGTAAAAGGCTATCCAAGTCTGTCGAATGGCTTCAGTCTACCTGTACTCTTATGCCATAGTCATAAAGTTCAATATGCTGAAGAAATTCGACAGTTTCTGGCAAGCAAAAGTGTCGTTGATCTATTTTCCAAAATTAAAAATGATCCGCCCCATTTTATGGTACTGGAACAACAATAATATTTTTATCTTAATGTGACATTCCAATAAACTTAAGTTAACCGTTTTCAATCCTCTTTCGTTCAAATGATTTCTAATCTAAATTACCGCTCACAATGGTAAAGATTTCTATGCTTTGAAATGATGAATGAAAGAGGTTTGGAAATAAAACTTTGTAGAGAAGTATTTCATATGACTTTTTATATTAGTTTTAAGACATATTTTATGTAAATTGTTTTGTTAAATAGCTTATAAGGAAAGAAAAGTTAAAGTATGTGAGTGCTGTGATATCAGATGATATGAGAGTTAGGACGGTCACCTCGACGCGGAGTCGACGCGCAAGCACATTACACGCACAACGCGTATTCATTCACTTTTAGTGATACATACATGTATGTTTACTCATATTTTGTTTGTATGAAAAATTCTAAATTTAATATATATGTATGATATATATATTGTGCAATATGTGCCAAATTGTGACGTTCAGTATTCATTTTATTACCTTGGATATTAAATTATAGAAGGATTAGATAAATATTGCAGCTTTTACACCTAGTTGCCTCCAACCAGGCGTTGAAGCTGTTGTCCGATTTATGGTACTGAAAATTTAAATAGAAATTATTCAAATAAAAACTTGTTTTTCATTTATATTGACGACACGTTCACTCCTACGATTTACCAGATCTTTTTTTACGAGGACAGATTTAGATTTGGAACTGTAAATAAGTGAAGGAAAATGAATCTGCGAAAATCCAGTTCCAGTTTGGAAGTACCTAGAGAAAAAATATTAAAATTGGACAGAGTTCACAAAATGCGATATGAACACTGTCATGTATGAATCAACATAGTTATTCAAAATCTGATTAAACTGAAAAATATTTTATGACATCCGGTGACAGCGGGAATTTTAGCATGCATGGGATTCATCTGATGGAAAGCGAATACCTACCTCTTCACATCTGTATTATTAAGAATACAGGCCTGAAAAACCCTTACATACTTCGATGGGATACGAATAAAACAGATAATTCTGTCCATTTCATTTTATTACAGATACCTACATACATACATGACGCTTAATCTTAGTCAACAATCGCGTATATCGTACGTAACACTGTGTAGATAGTTCCAAAGACACCGAATATAAAATAAAATCTTATAACAATACACAGTAGTAGACCTACATTTCATTTATAACCGACACATTATTTATCAATTTAGTAAAGATTAGAAAATAATTTCATTTATATAACTGAGTCAATATGATGAGAACAACGAGTACTGATTTGTGCTTAAAAGCTAAGAGTATTCTTGGGTGGGAAATAAATAATAATACTACATAATGTATTCTCTTCAACTACTTACCTATAGATATTTCAGACATGTGTTATCATCGAAGGTATTTTAAATACCAAACATGCAAATATATTACCTTACCTCTAACGAGAGTTCATAGTTATAAAATATACAATTTCAATTTCGATACATTATATTATTCATTAATATTAGAAAACAAAGTATAAAATCGGTGCATTAAGTCAACATTTGCCAAGTGCACCGGGACACAGCCAGCGCAAATAAATACGACATTCGACTAAGCATCTAAACATAACAAGTAAGTTACGTTATTAAATCAGGTACCCATCATTAGAACTGGCAGATCATGAATCGCGCGTAGACAGTTACTCCGAAATATGGACTATTTATGCAGAATAGGGATGATGACACCACCAGTCATGTACCAACAACAGAATACAAACCAACACATTGGATAATTTAAGCTTGTTCTTTTTGAAGATTAATATTTTAAAATTAATAGTGATATGAGTCATTATCCCTATTATTCAATGTCGCAGGGTGAAGTTTTGTTTAGAACTATAAATAGTTAGGAAAAACAATCTTGACGGCACTTTTACACTCGCCTGTGCGAAACACAGGCCAATAAAGATAATTAATTTTGGAGATTTTTAAATGTCATGAAACACATGTGTTATGTAAGCTCTGGCTGCTTACTCTTGAATTCAATTCCGATGGATCAATCATAAAATTATGACATTAAATTTTCGCTTCGTATAGGCACCGTGCGTAGCGATGACTCTGCCACATCGTGAATTATATTCAAAACTTTTAACTCCCAACGTCAGTAATTCTACTGTCAAACACGGAAAAACACGGTGCCTTATTCTGCTACCTAGTGACTCATATTCGAAACTATCACGCTAAATGTCAAATTTTACTGTCAAAGCCCCAAAACCAAATAAAGAGAAAAAAAAACTGTCAAACCAACCGGATTTTAGCGCCCTCTATAGTTTCTGCACGGTGCCTATACTACTAGCGCCAAATTGACATAATTTCAATCGATCGGCATTATTCATGAGTAACCAGTAATTGAGCACAATGAAAAATTCCAGCAGAAGGCTTATACCAATGTATAGTCGCAGTTTTGGCTTTCGGAGATATCATGAATTAAGATTAGATTGCTTACGTATGAACCGTCTGTCACGCATCTTTCCAGCGAGAAATCGTGCTTAAATTGCCAACTTTGTCAGGTTTTCACTAACGCCAACTTTTGCCAAAAGTTATTTATGTACAGAAAATATATTAATCATGCCTTGATTTAATGTATTGAAATATTTGTACTGCACTATCAACCTACCAGTTTTTGGCGTAATTTCAAATAAGGTACAGCAAAATTGTTACTTTTAAACGGCAGTGACAAGAAGTTGGCATCAAATCGATACCTTAAATCTCAAATGGCGTAACCACCAAAACACAACTTTTCAGGAGAGCAAAAAAACAAAAAAAAAAATTTGTTTAAATCATAACTTTATATATTTTAATACTATAAAAATGTTTTATACATCAAATTTCTTAGAATTTTGAGATGAAGGCTTCAGTTAGAACTATTTGCACCTAAATCTTATATTTAAAAAAATAGAAGTCGGTTACGAATTCTGAAAATATGACAAAAAGGCGGTTACACCCTATAAAAAACACGATTTTTTTGAGATTAAGGTCGTATCTCCCATTAAATTCATAAAAAAATACAAAATAAGGGGTATTTTCTACTTCTTTTATTGAATTAGGTACATTAAACGGGTAAGAGGATTTCAGGAAACAAAATAAAATCTAAAAAAAGCCAAGGCCGAGATAATAAGAAGGCCTAATTCGATTAAGCAGTGTAGTTGTAGAAAAACGACCCTTATTCTTAGCAACTACTTATATTAATATAATATTTACGTAATAATCAACTTTAAAATTCAATTAAAGTCCTAATGGAGTTAGAAAAGATTACAAAAATTGTATTAATTTAAGAATCAATGAATCAAGTAGCTACGCAACGACCATTGCGATGGGCTCTTACCTCCCATCGCAATGGCCGACATACACACATCAACTTTATCTAGGGATATCTACATATTATCAAATATCTTAAATACTATTAGGAATTAGCTATAACTGTAAATGAAAAAAATATAGAAAATTTTATAGATTTTAAAAATAAATAATAAAAAACGTGATTTAAATTATATTTTTTTTAATAATTAATTTTTTATCGCCCTAGGTAAATTAGTGTGGTAGAAAATCTGCGTTTTTTTTAAATAAAATGATCAAATTGAATTCAAATAAACAGTCTTATTGATTTAATCAGTGTTGCCACCTCTCACGTTTATTATAACATCAGTATCAATTGTTCATGCTAAAAATTAAGTTTGTTAAGGTCTTATTGCGTAATGAGACCCGATGCTCTTTCAAAGTGATGGTGAAGTTGTTGTACTGTCTTAGAATTTGGTGGGAAATGTCTTAAAAATCATTGATGTAACATGCCGCATGCATGCTTGATAGGATTTAAGCCGGACGACTGATCAGGGCAATAAAAAACATGGATATCGTTGTCTTGTAGAGCGGCCGGCACCTACCGCGCCACATGGGAATTGGCACTGTCGTTCATGGTTATAAATTCCTGGGTGATTTGGACTTGGCTTAGAGCAATGACAGATTCTACAACCTTTTTGAGATGTTTTTGATTAGTCATGATGCTTTGGATACAAACGGGCTGGGTTCGTTCACCCAGACGAAATCCTCCTAAAACCATGACTGTCCCGCCTTGGTAAAAGTGGACTTCCTTAGAGTGCCACAGACGGCTAATACTGTCAGGAGTTCTCAAAACGCGTATTTTTCTTGAATTTGGATAAAATCTGTAGCAGGAGTCATCGGTTTAAAGCATCACAGACCATTAAATTAAGGCTTTCTAAAATCTCTTACTTTTTGAACGTAGCTACTTGATTCATTGATTCCTAAATTAATACAATTTTTGTAATCTTTTCTAACTCCATTAGGACTTTAATTGAGTTTTAAAGTTGATTATTACGTAAATATTATATTAATATAAGTAGAAATCATTGTTGCTAAGAATAAGGGTCGTTTTTCTACCACTTCACTGCTTAATCGAATAAGGCCTTCTTATTCTCTCGGCCTTGGCTTTTTTTAGATTTTATTTTGTTTCCTAAAATCCTCTTACTCGTTTAATGTACCAAATTCAATAAAAGATGAAGAAAATACCCCTTATTTTGTTTTTTTTTTATGAATTTATGGGAGATACGACCTCAATCTCAAAAAAATCGTGTTTTTTATAGGGTGTAAACGCCTTTCAATAATAAAAACTGTGTGTGGTGTAAACGCCGAAACCGAAAAATGATGTCCCTTACCCCCGTGTGTTTTTACTTTTTTTTTCACTTTACAATAATTTCTAAGGGCGTAACCACCAAATAAAGTTGACTATGTGTGATACGCCATATTAATGTATTAAAATATCTCGTTACGCCCTGACGTTGTTCATGCATTAAATTTATAGCTGCTTACGACCTCTTTACCTTATAAAAAGTGTTCAAATCTATAAAATGTAATAGTGTGATTGTGATATTGTAATAGTGTAATTTGTCAATTTAAAGCTTGTGTGCGTTTTGGTTAAACTGTAAGCCACAAGTGTAAGAATAAAATAAATAAATAAAAAAATAAAAATAAATAAAAAACATCGGGTCGTAATGACCATTTTTTTTGCGAATTTCAGGATTTTAAATATACAGATCGATAGAGAAAAAAAAACTGAATAAAACTGCATTCAAAAGTCATTTTGACCAATTTGGCGCTTACGCCATTTGAGATTTAAGGTATCGAAATGTATCTACGTAGGTACTTTGAATTTCGTAAAGTTGGTAACACAAATATTATATTTATGTAAGTTACACTGGCCTTTCAATAACAACCTTATGTGGTAACATTTCTGATCTAATTAGAGAAGTAACGATTTATGTATTAAAAATAACATAATCATCTTATAAATACTAAACCTATGTTCACTCTTTGGCACGAACATAATAACTGATAAAGAGAAGCACATTCATTAATTCTATCGCTAACACGACGAACACAAATGAGATCAAACACTGTATCCATAAATAAATATAAGTAAGAAACATTATTATAGTAATTTAACACGCGATTATGTTATAATAATTAGCCCAATAAAGTCGACATAGCTATAAACTAAAATCATTTGCCAATGTATGTAAATACATGAAAATAACACAACCAACTTTTTTGAATATAACACATACATTTTAAGGTAAACATTTTACACACATACACACACGTTATTATTAGGTACGAATTACGAACTACGAATTCTACAAAAAAATTTTTACATTAAATGTAATAAGACCAAGATATTGTAACTTTATTGGGCTAATTTACACAGAGCGTGGTATAGAATTCTCAGTCAAACTTGATAAAATATAAAACGGAATGCCTCTTTTAGAGTATCAAAATATGAAGAGAGAGATACTTGGAAAAAGTCCCTGTAAGATCGTGTGAAGTTTGATAACATTAAATGCTCATTTACACGACGCCGTCACCGCCACCACCGTAACTGTACGATGTTTAGACGTTACTTTGTTAGTTTTTTTTATCAGGGAGGCAAACGATCGAGAGTGTCACCTGATGGTAAATGATCACAACTGCCCATGGACATCAACAACCGCACAAGGGTCGCAGATGTCTTGCCTGCCTTTTAAAACCCTATGCCCTCCCTAACTGAGATCTTGCGACCTTGTTTCGCTAGCTGAACATAGCACAACAGTTACGAAGTGCTACTTCACTGTGGTTTCCTGAAAGGTGGAGGTACTTCTCGAAACTAAGCTCTACCTCTCTAGTATAAGGGTCGCATTCGTCAGATGTGGACGCAACATTACTAGTTACGACGAGTATCGCAAGCGAGCCAGTAGCAAACGCGGTTGGTAATGGAATAGCCACATTAAACATTTCTGATATATAAGGTGTCTAATCAAACAAAACAATGTTTTTAATTTAGATTAGTAAAAAATACCTGGAGGGGGGAGAGAATAGGATGGCACGCCCATGAAAACTACAGTGTCATTAGTAATAGAAAACGTGGTACGGTGTCGTCGCGGTGGCGGCGTCGTGCAAAAGAGCGCTAAATCTATTGTCATGGCTTACCTTACCTATGCGAGATGGTACGTTAGTTATAACGCTTGAGTTCCGGGAATACTTCTAGCAACACTAGTTCGAAGAGTTCCTGCAATAGAAAATCAAACATGTCAATTAGTACAAAAATAATTATCTTTCTACAAGTTTCTCTTGGCAAATTTCCAAATTTTGTTGCAAACTTTCGGCTTCAAATTTTTATTTAATTTTTAGCGAATGTACAGTTGTCAGGAAAAATAGCCGAACATTTACAAAGATATTTACGAGCACGAGTGGTAGGCGTGACTAGTGCAGCCACTTTATTAAAACATTTTAAACAACAACCGTTTAATTTATTGCTGTTGATTAAGTACCTAAACACAACCTTTGAATGTCCTAAAAGCTACTCAAAACATGATGACAAAGATCAGTCTATTGGTAGTTTTTATATTGAACAAAATACCTCCTAATACCTACGGAGTGTAATAGACAAATAGGTTTCCAGTTTAAGTAGTGCACTTTTGCTTTTTTAATTTTAATTTTTTTATATGAATTACAGATCGAACGAATACGCTAGGAAATGATGAAAGATCTTTACTACATTATTTCAAAAAATGGCTAGTTTACTACTATCACTTAAATCGTAAAAACTTTAAAATATGTAGGTATATTAAACTGCAAAGCGTCATAAATCAGGGTAACGACCGGCCGTCTGCCGCACACTTGTCTCCTCGCATTGATCGACAATTATGCGACGATTTTAGCGCTTCCAAACATTTTCAGCCGCGAGTCGACAAGGTAATAATTATAGAATGATCTCGCGATATCCCTGATACCGGCAGAATGCGCCCGCATACTCTCGCCGCGACCGCGATCGCGCGTGGGCAGCTGTGATTTCCCAAATTTTATTAGTCGCGATCCGCTCTTTATAAACGAAAGTGTTTGGTTATGTAGGCGTGTTATTTATATTTACTAGATTTAAATATCATGCGGAATTAAACTGGAGTGTGTTAGTGATTTTGTAAACATGCCTATCTTATTCAGTGCAGTGGCGTGCGATAAAGTCGTAATATCGAACTTTGCATCCTGCGATGGCAACTTTGCGGAAATCACGGAACAAGTTTTGGCAAAAATACCGGCGAGGAATGAAAAGATGACTTACGCACACGGACGTTATTTGTTTCATTACATTATGGCGCATAAATATTTTTATTTCTGCATCACTGATAAGGTCAGTTGTTATTGTTTTATGCAAACACATGGAAGTAAAAACATTAACCATAGTCAAAGTAATTACCTCTCATCGATTAATTACAATCGATAAGATTTGATTCATTAATTTCCGATAAAATATATTCTATTTAACTGAATGAATGCCTAATTATTCTGTTTAGAGGACATCATTACCATTATCAAAAAATAGCCATATGTAAATGTTTCAACAACAATCCTATTGTTAACCTCTTCCCTGGTTCTATAGTTAAGGGGTTACCGAAGTTACGAGTTTAAGATTTAATATTTGTTTAAGCCAGTCAACATTTTTTTTTGTAAATGACCTGACCTATAGAGAAAGGTCATTCTACTATTTTTCTAGACATCTTATTGCTTCAAAATAGTGTCGATTTTTCTATGAGGGGAAACAGTCACCGACCTACGTATCGAAAAAAACACCAAGTTCCATCGTGACATCTCCTTTCTTCCCTCTTCACCAGCTATGCCAAAGATCCCGTGCGTTCCTGTTTCTGAACGAGATCCAGCGTCGGTTCGAGGACCGGGCCAAGGGCGACTTCACCGGCGTGCTGGCGGCTGAGATGCACCGGTACAGCGAGGACTACAGCACCATCACGATTAGGAAGGGAGAACTGGACGAGTTGAATTCCATTGGAGTCGGGTGCAGTGGTGGGTAACAGCATTATTATTTTATGTTGGTATATGCCCATAGGCTAGGCACAGTTTATTATAGATGAATGGTACAAAGTTTAACCACGGAGTTAGTTATCTCGGCCAAAATTAAAAGGAATGCCTGGCCTGCACTTGAACCGAAATATTGTTAGCGACAAACATATTAATATTTAAAATTGCATTAAAACCTTTTTACAAGCCGCGTGCAGGGCGCCTTTAGATAAACAAGAACTTGATTTTTCATTTATTTTCAAGCACCGTGCTTTTTTATTTTTTTAATTGTAGTTTTTTTACGTTTACTTCTTCTTCTTCTTTTATTCCAATACGAGCTTGCTTCGCATACACCATAGCATGATAGAACCATAACATTTACTCAAGCTTGAGGAATAATATTTTTATCAATACTAACTAAATAAAAATAATTGTATTAACCATTCCTTTTTTTATCTCTTTCAGAAAGTTTATTAGGAGAAAAGCTACTTTTAGTGAATAATCCAGAAAACCTGACGTTTAGTGTACGTATTTCTTATTTCTGCTTACATTTCAATATTTATTTTGTGAAATGAACAAGTTAATTAAGTAACACTGTATTTTCTTGATTTCAGGCAATATCGTACGTGGGAAAAAATCCCGAGAAGATCACCGTATCAGTGGATGACTCGAGATTATACTATTATAGGACTCGTTTTAGTTTTAGGAATAGCCATTCATATATTTGGTTCAATATCTTCTGTGATACTAACGGGAACATTGATATATGCTCTCTTTAATACTGTTCTCAAATCATCGTAGTTAGAAATTATTACATACTGGATCTTGGTAGGGGCTAAATCATTGTGATCTTAAGATATATAGACATATTTCGTCTTGTTATACTCGTAAAGTACTTGATCATATAATATACTTTTAACTTATATTTCATACAATTTTATTTCCATTCCTCTATGACTTTCCGTTTTTTAAGAACGCAAGAAATACTATCGGAAATAAGAGAATAGGTAATTAAAATGTTTGCTAGGAAACTTAAAGATCATCAAATCCTGAGACCTCGTCAGGTGTTGCGGGCGCGAAATCGGCACATTTCGAACGAGTGACGCGTTACATGTACGTTGTCCAGAGCGTGCCTGGAGCGCTGAGCTTGTCGCCTAAAATCGCTAGTAAGAATTTCTTCAATCTACAATGGAACTAGAATACAAACCGTGAAAATAATAAAAATATATTTCGTGAAGCCGTTTGGGAGACGATTGGCGAACTACAACTTGGGTTAATTTGACGTTTATATTTGACTAGGAATAAAAAAGTCATTAACTTATTGACATTTGTTTTTTTTTTGTGTACTGCCATTTGGCTGAAATTTTATAAAGTATGTGTCTAACGATTCATATCATGTATATTTTTTTTGTTAATAAAGTATCATTAACGGATGTGCCGCGTGGCGCCCACCAGCGACGCCAGCGCCTCCGTCACGCTCTCTGTGTCTGACACGCACAGAGTCGTATGTATGCACTCACGTAGAAGAGCTGCTTGTTGTGCGTGTGGTGCTGCAGCGTGCGGAACAGCTTGCCCGCGCCGCGCGCCGCCGCCGTGGCGCCCACCAGCGACGCCAGCGCCTCCGTCACGCTCTCTGTGTCTGACACGCACAGAGTCGTATGTATGCACTCACGTAGAAGAGCTGCTTGTTGTGCGTGTGGTGCTGCAGCGTGCGGAACAGCTTGCCCGCGCCGCGCGCCGCCGCCGTGGCGCCCACCAGCGACGCCAGCGCCTCCGTCACGCTCTCTGTGTCTGACACGCACAGAGTCGTATGTATGCACTCACGTAGAAGAGCTGCTTGTTGTGCGTGTGGTGCTGCAGCGTGCGGAACAGCTTGCCCGCGCCGCGCGCCGCCGCCGTGGCGCCCACCAGCGACGCCAGCGCCTCCGTCACGCTCTCTGTGTCTGACACGCACAGAGTCGTATGTATGCACTCACGTAGAAGAGCTGCTTGTTGTGCGTGTGGTGCTGCAGCGTGCGGAACAGCTTGCCCGCGCCGCGCGCCGCCGCCGTGGCGCCCACCAGCGACGCCAGCGCCTCCGTCACGCTCTCTGTGTCTGACACGCACAGAGTCGTATGTATGCACTCACGTAGAAGAGCTGCTTGTTGTGCGTGTGGTGCTGCAGCGTGCGGAACAGCTTGCCCGCGCCGCGCGCCGCCGCCGTGGCGCCCACCAGCGACGCCAGCGCCTCCGTCACGCTCTCTGTGTCTGACACGCACAGAGTCGTATGTATGCACTCACGTAGAAGAGCTGCTTGTTGTGCGTGTGGTGCTGCAGCGTGCGGAACAGCTTGCCCGCGCCGCGCGCCGCCGCCGTGGCGCCCACCAGCGACGCCAGCGCCTCCGTCACGCTCTCTGTGTCTGACACGCACAGAGTCGTATGTATGCACTCACGTAGAAGAGCTGCTTGTTGTGCGTGTGGTGCTGCAGCGTGCGGAACAGCTTGCCCGCGCCGCGCGGCGCCGCCGTGGCGCCCACCAGCGACGCCAGCGCCTCCGTCACGCTCTCTGTGTCTGACACGCACAGAGTCGTATGTATGCACTCACGTAGAAGAGCTGCTTGTTGTGCGTGTGGTGCTGCAGCGTGCGGAACAGCTTGCCCGCGCCGCGCGCCGCCGCCGTGGCGCCCACCAGCGACGCCAGCGCCTCCGTCACGCTCTCTGTGTCTGACACGCACAGAGTCGTATGTATGCACTCACGTAGAAGAGCTGCTTGTTGTGCGTGTGGTGCTGCAGCGTGCGGAACAGCTTGCCCGCGCCGCGCGCCGCCGCCGTGGCGCCCACCAGCGACGCCAGCGCCTCCGTCACGCTCTCTGTGTCTGACACGCACAGAGTCGTATGTATGCACTCACGTAGAAGAGCTGCTTGTTGTGCGTGTGGTGCTGCAGCGTGCGGAACAGCTTGCCCGCGCCGCGCGCCGCCGCCGTGGCGCCCACCAGCGACGCCAGCGCCTCCGTCACGCTCTCTGTGTCTGACACGCACAGAGTCGTATGTATGCACTCACGTAGAAGAGCTGCTTGTTGTGCGTGTGGTGCTGCAGCGTGCGGAACAGCTTGCCCGCGCCGCGCGCCGCCGCCGTGGCGCCCACCAGCGACGCCAGCGCCTCCGTCACGCTCTCTGTGTCTGACACGCACAGAGTCGTATGTATGCACTCACGTAGAAGAGCTGCTTGTTGTGCGTGTGGTGCTGCAGCGTGCGGAACAGCTTGCCCGCGCCGCGCGCCGCCGCCGTGGCGCCCACCAGCGACGCCAGCGCCTCCGTCACGCTCTCCGTCAACTGCGTGCGCGCCAGGGTGCGCGTGTGCTCTGTGACGCACAGACAGATAGCGACGTAGTGGTATGTGACCAGATTGTGACAAGATGTAATGTGACCAGATTGTGACGAGATGAAGTGACCAGATTGTGACAAGATGTAATGTGACCAGATTGTGACGAGATGAAGTGACCAGATTGTGACAAGGTGTAATATGAACAGATTGTGAAGAGATGTTATGACCAGATTGTGACGAGATGTTATGACCAGATTGTGACAAGGTGTAATGTGTCCAGATAGTGAGTGGTGCCGAGATGTTATGACCAGATTATGACAAGGTGTAATGTGACCAGATTGTGTCGAGATGTTATGACCAGATTGTGACAAGGTGTAATGTGACCAGATAGTGAGTACTGACGAGATGTTATGACCAGATTATGACAAGGTGTCATGTGCCCAGATAGTGTCGAGATGTTATGACCAAATTGTGACAAGGTGTAATTTGACCAGATAGTGACGAGTTTTAATCATAAGATTGTGATAATGACAAATGACAAGGTTGTGATTATGATGAGATGAAATGGGGAAATGCTGCAATGATAGTGTGAGCGTGTCAGTGGTGTAAGATTTTTTTTTATTCCAAGGAACACAACTTTTGATTCATCAGATTAACATAGAACACAACATAAAACCAATCAGCAAGTAAATCGTTGCCTATTGCTATACAGGGTCGAATTTTGAAATAGCTTTTGAAGGGCAAGTATAATTTGCGTTTTTACAGGAAAAAAATTTTAGCTGCATTCATTCATAAAATTTGGAAAAAATGTACAGTCAGCAAGAAAAATGCTAAAATAGCAAAACATTTTTTTTCATGCCATTCAATCCTGTTTCATATATGGGACATACTCTATCAGACCATTTAAGGTTTGAGTAATAGAAACGTCAGAAGTAGGCTTCGAAGATTTTCCGATTTCTAAACGGATCTGCTTAGAAAAAAAAAATCAAATTTATTTTTAACTAACCTTTGTCCTGGAAGTTTCTATTCGACGTCGTCTCACTGAGCACGCCGCCCGGCCACCACGACTTGAGCACCACGCTGATGTAGTAGTGCAGCATTTGCTCCGAGAACAGCCATGACACCGTCTCTTTTATTTGCCTGGAACAATTTGAAGAGGCTATTGAAGAGGTTATGACTTGTGTTTTGTTACATTGCTCGCCCAATAAATCGGAAGATGAGTATATCCAGACTATGTAAAAGCAATTAATGTTCTCTCCCGCCCCTCGGGGACGGGGACCCGTCATGCGACGTCCCCGTCCTGTCCTTATTATCCGACGCCCCGCGGCGTCGCCCATGTGCGCCTTATCCTCAAACGGCTTCTGTCACGTCAGTTATAATAAAACAACAGCTTTGTACACATAAGTCATGGATAAACAAATAATATCAAGCAATTTAACACCTTTGGGCGTCGATAAATAATGAACTATTTGCCGTGTTTTACATTATAAATGACATTTTCTTTTTAATTAAAAAACTGTTACAATACACCTCTATCAGCGCGGCCTATATCTTGACACCTGTCACCTGTCACTGTATAGAACGTCGTCTACTAAGACTTGACACCTGTCAGCTGTCACCTGTCAGTGCGTTACCTGTTGATAGTCCGTCCGTATGTGATCTGCACGAAGGTGACGAGAGTCTTGCGCA
Organism: Nomophila noctuella; assembly: GCA_958496325.1. Lineage (NCBI taxonomy): Eukaryota > Metazoa > Arthropoda > Insecta > Lepidoptera > Crambidae > Nomophila > Nomophila noctuella. Next base: position 15,854,259 of record OY292486.1, on the reverse strand, counting down.
GCCAGCGGAACACGCCGCGCATGTCGAACACCTCGCTCAGCAGCGCGTACAGCGGCTCCGCGATGCTGTCGCGCTCCTCGCCCGCCAGCCCCGCGCCTGGGGGGATACACATAGTTGGATTGAAATATACGCCTGTCGGGACCGACGCACACTCACCCACCCGCATACAAGCACGCACGCACGCACGCACGCACGCACGCACGCACGCACGCACGTACGCACGCACTCACGAACGCACGCGCGCGCACATACACACGCACGCGCATACGCTCACACACACACATACTCACGTACACGCGCACACGCACTGGTCGCACAGCCGAAACGTCACTCAGAAAATAAATTGGAATGCCTTGCATGCATGTTACCTAATATAAGTGTTATAATGCAACGCGGAAATCGTAAATCTTATGTTAAAACATGATGTGAATCTTCCTAGCGGGACCCCCCGAGCTAGGCTTATAAAACTAATGGCAACGCTTAAGTAGTCCAATGTACCTTTCGAGTTTAAAAATAATTTTCAATGTACCTCAATAGTTTTGGCAGAAATCACGATTTAGTGACTGATCTTCCTAGCAGGGCCCTCCGCCGTTTTACGTTCAAAACACATAAATGATATACCGATCGAATGCATTTTCAATGTACCTCGCGAATTGAGTATAAAATTCAAAAAATATATAATAGAACCAAAGAAATTCCGCTTCAAAGGTATTGTCTTCCCAGCGGGGCCCTCTGTAATTAAAGTGAATAAGAATAAAAAAAGTATACAGTTTTAATGTATTTCCAATGTACCTCCTAGTTCTTCATCCATTTACCCAATTTAGATGCAAAATTATGAGATATTTACAAAAATGGTTAAAAGTATGGTCAGCAAAAAAGTTAGCGTTAACTAAACGTAACCTCCTTTATAGTAGGTAAATGTTGGCATTCAGTGAGAGATATTTGAAGGACTTTTTATTTATATCAAACTAGCGGCCGCCCGCGACTCCGTCCGCGTGGATTTCGTTTTCCGATATCCTATGTGTTATTCTGATGTATAAGCTATATAGTGGTAAAGTTTCATTCAAATCCATTCAGTAGTTTTTACGTGAAAGAGTAACAAACATCCATACATCCACACTTACAAACTTTCGCCTTTATAATATGTAGTAGTAGGATGATAAACACGTGATAAACAGCAATAAAATCTGATAATGTTTGTGTAACAATCTACAAACTCCATTGTAGTTATGTTTTTGATATATTAGTGGAGTCAATGAATACATAAAACAGGCAATATTCGAAAGTCCTCAAGAACAGCTCCGATTTCGATGTTTTTTTTTTTGTTAAATTGGTTTTTTTATACTATTCAAAATCAGAAACCTCTTAGAGCGGGGACGGAACTATTTATATTGTTTAAACAATATCTACGATATAGTTTATGCACAAAAAAAAATTCTCCTACACATTATCCATTAAAAACTTGTAAATATATTAATGAATGTTATAAACAATCTATATATATAAAACTCAAATCTATATATATAAAATAAAGCTCGATCTACTATATACAAAACTCAAAAGTTACTGACTGACAAAGTGATCTATCAACGCACAGCCCAAACCACAGGACGGATCGGGCTGAAATTTGGTATGCAAGTAGATATTTTGACGTAGGCATCCGCTAAGAAAGGATTGTGAGCAATTCAACCCCCAAGGGGGTGAAATAGGGGATGAACGTTTGTATGAAACTTTGTCAATTTTAAACCAATCGAGCTGAAACTTTGCATACATAAAGTTATTCTGATGTGAGCATCGCCTGAGAAATCATTTTGATAAATTTCACCCCTAAGGGGATAAAATAGGGGATGAAAGTTTGTATGAAACTTTGTCAATTTTGAGCCGATCGGGCTGAAACTTTGTATGCATCAAGTTATTATGACGTAGGTATTCCCCATGAACGATTTTGGTAAATTCCACTCATAGAGGAATTAAACGGGGGATGAAAGTTTGTATGAAACCCAAATAAACGCGGACGAAAATAATATTAAATTATTGTTAAAAACCTTTTTGTAACAACTATTTGTTACAATAAGATTATTATAGAGATTTTTCTACAAAAAAATATAGACCAAACTTATTTTTTTATATCCATATCGTTGATATTGTTTAAACAATATAAATAGTTCCGTCCCCGCTCTAAGAGGTTTCTGATTTTAAATAATATAAAAAAACAAAATAAACAAAAAAAAAATCATCGAAATCGGAGCTGTTCTTGAGGACTTTCGAGTCAAATGCTTCATTGACTCCACTATATGTGTCATCGAAGCATTAATAGTTTTCAATATTAATATATTTGAGAAATGTCAAATCTTTGGCGCGAAGCGAAAAGCGAGTTTGAAAAAAAAAACTTTCAAAATTATTTTTTTATAATGCTCAATCACTGGTGTTGGCATATCATTTATTAGCGCGAAGCCAAAAAAAAAAGCAATATCAGTAGTGGATTTTCAAATATAAACAATAAAATTATTTCATTTTGCAAACACATACATCTAATTATTATTCATAGAAACAGTTTTTAAAATTATCTTTCAATAATCTTCAGCGCGGCGGGCAAAACGCGTGCTATAAAAAAAATAATTAAAAATTATCTATTGAAACTAATTATGATCGCGAAGCCAAGTAAAAAAAAAATGAAAACAATAGAATTACAAATATAAATAATTATTAGTTTCCTAGTTAATTAAAACATTGAGGTTAAAATCAACAGATAATTTTAATTCATTGTTTTTTTTTAGTTCTCGCGCGCTTTGCCGCCGCGCCAAGGAGGTTACATTTATACTGAAAGATATAAAAATTAAAAAATATTACTATGAATTACCGGTATGTATTTACAAAAGGAAACTAATAACTATTTATATTTGTAATTCCACTGTTGATATTTTTTTTTACTTGGCTTCGCGCTCATAATTAGTTTCAATAGATAATTTTTAATTATTTTTTTATAGCGCGCGTTTATCCCGCCGCGCTAAGAATATTGAAAGATAATTTTAAAAACTGTTTCTTTGAAAAATAATTAGATCTATGAGTTTGCAAAATGAAATAAATAATTTTATTGTTTATATGTAGAAATCACTGTTGATATTGTTTTTTTTTTGGCTTCGCGCTAATAAATGATATGCAAACACCAGTGCTTGAGCACTATAAAAAAATAATTTTGAAAGTTTTTTTTCAAACGGGCTTTTCACTTCGCGCCAAAGATTTGACATTTCTCAAATATATTAATATTGAAAACTATTAATGCTTCGATGACACATATATCAAAAACATAACTACAATGGAGTTTGTAGATTGTTACACAAACATTATCAGATTTTATTGCTGTTTATCATGTGTTTATCATTTGATATAAATAAAAAAGTCCTTCAAATATCTCTCACTGAATGCCAACATTTACCTACTATAAAGGAGGTTCCGTTTAGTTAACGCTAACTTTTTTGCTGACCATACTTTTAACCATTTTTGTAAATATCTCATAATTTTGCATCTAAATTGGGTAAATGGATGAAGAACTAGGAGGTAGATTGGAAATACATTAAAACTGTATACTTTTTTTATTCTTATTCACTTTAATTACAGAGGGCCCCGCTAGGAAGACAATACCTTTGAAGCGGAATTTCTTTGGTTCTATTGTATATTTTTTGAATTTTATACATAATTCGCGAGGTACATTGAAAATGCATTCGATCGGTATATCATTTATGTGTTTTGAACGTAAAACGGCGGAGGGCCCCGCTAGGAAGATCAGTCACTAAATCGTGATTTCTGCCAAAACTATTGAGGTACATTGAAAATTATTATTAAACTCGAAAGGTACATTGGACTACTTAAGCGTTGCCATTAGTTTTATAAGTCTAGCTCGGGGGGTCCCGCTAGGAAGATTCACATTAAAACATGACCCAAAATGAACACACATATATACAAATACAACTAACGCATGAAACGAAACGTGCGTGCAGCGAGCAGCGCGGCTGCGCAGAAGTCAGTAGCTAAAGCATCGCATCTCGACCGCTCCCTAAACGAGCCCAGAGGCATTTACGGCCTGCCCAATAGTCACCACACGGATCTAAACAATGTTTGTTGTATTTTATTGGACGACAGATGGCCTGCGTTCTTTTTTTATAAATATTTTTTTACGTTGCTCCACTATAATTTCAACAAAAAAAGCTTAAAATTGTTGTCACATTAGTCGTCTTTTTAATAATCAGTTATTGGCATATTCAATATAGCGTGTTCTTTGACGACATAATTTAAAGTATAAAATAAAGAGTATGCAAGATAGACATGGGTTATTGACATGTTTATGATTTTCATTAAAGTTTTTCCAGAGATCTCTGGCAAGTTTCCAATCCAATCTAATACTTCGATTGACAGGTTTATTACATTTTCATATTTCATAACGATTTTTTCAAGGTTCCGATGAAATAAGGAAATAAACAGCTATGTACTTTTATTTGGCATAGACAATCTTTAGATCCTGAAAAAGAATAAAGGCTACCATTTACTGTGAAAAATGGGTCTGAAATCCACACTGACGAAGTCGCGGGCTACCGCTAGTTGCAAAACAAACTACTTTGCCTTTGACTTCGACGTTGGCTGTGCCATCTAGCATTAATTATTATTTAACTGATCACGATTAGTAATAAATAAAATTAATGCTTAAATAATCTATCATCATCATATAATATAATATATATATATATATACATATATAGATTATATACATATATATATATATATGTGTGTGTATATATAATCTATATATATAAATATATATATATATATATAAATTGCTGTTCGTTAGTCTCGCTGAAACTCGAGAACGGCTGAACGGATTTTTCTTATCTTGGTCTTGATTTATTCGTGGAGGTCTAGGGAAGGTTTAAAAGGTGAGAACAATAGGGAAGGGACGACGGGACGGGACGGGACGCGGACGAAGTGGCGGGTGGAAGGCTATTTATTGATATTTTATGAGTACTTAGCAATACTAACCGCGCATAGAACTCGTCATGGCCTTGGTCGGGTCGCCGCCGTTCCCGTCGAGGTAGAGCGATATCTCATCCTCATCAGCTGATAGGTGCGTGAACGGCTCCTTCTCCTGGGAAGATCGACTTGTCGCCTCGCTACTAGTACTGTGGGAATAAAACAGGAAAACCGTATATAATATTACAACTTAAACAACAACTAAGCTGGATGAAAGTCGTCGAGGACCGGTGAGAGGCTCTGAAGAGCAATGGAGTGCGACACGCTGATCATGAATGATAGATAATGGGAACTTAAAATAAAAGGCCTTTTTTTTTCTTTTTATAAACCGAGATTTAATGTTTACAATTTATACCGCAAATAGCAAGTTACACAATCAAGATGAAACATAGACAAAGAGAAAAGCTCGGAGCGCTGCCAACGCCTGGGGAGAGAGGAAATCAAACTCACTTCTACATGTTCTTTAGATAAACCAATGAGTGAGATGGCAGCAGTTAACTAAAGTACAGCACGCAAACAAAAAAATTCACAGCGTCATCATCTTACAATGGCGCCCAACGTGGGGTGTATGAGTGAAACTATCTTCTAATGAAACATAGACAAAGAGGAAGTTTAAAATGTCAAAAAACAAAAGAGCGCGAACACAAACCGGAAGTGACAAAGACCACACAGACTTACCTTTTAAATAACGTTGAAAATGAGAACTTATTTTTCTTTGGCAGATCCCCTTGCTTGAGGTACTCCGAACTGGGATTAAGGAATGTGTATAAAGCCTCACTTTGGTTTAGTCTGTCATCTTCTAATACAAACTGAAACAAAATTGACATTTTATTAATTCTGTATAAGTTACTTTCTGTGAAGACAAAACCATGTGAAAAATTCACTTACTTCTAAATACTTCTGAATCAAAATCTTCGCCTTATCTAACGAGTTCCTATCGTTCTTTCCGAACAAAAATTTAAAAGAATTCGATGGTAGCTCCAAATTTTTCAACTCCGAACATAGAGGCCTTAGTTTTCGATGTAGTTCCTGCAAATAAAACAAGCGTGCAATTAATAATTTGCTTTATATAAAGGAAATAAAGTTCAATATACAAAGAATGCTTACTTGGAATTCGTTAAGGGTCCGCAATAACACCCAACCGGTGGATATTTGTTCAGGTCTTTCTTCACCAGAGGACACTTCTTGTTCCGCCATGTGAACTACTATCACGAATTGAGGGGGTTTCGACTCGTCGATAATCTGAAATAACAAATCTATAATATAAAAATGAATCGCAAAATGTGTTGGTAAGCGCATAACTGAACAACGCCTGAACCAATATGGCCAATTTTTTTTTTAAATGTTTGTTGAAGTCCAAGTATGGTTCTTACGGCGAGAAAAATAGGAAAGGGACGACGGGACGGGATGGGACGCGGACGAAGTCGCGGGCGGAAGGCTAGTTACTTATAAATATTTATTTAATTAGTATTACATAACATTCAAGATAGACCGGGATGGCAACGCACTGTGGACGCCCTTTGCCCCATCGAGGGTATTTAGGAGTTAGTAATGATACGAAAGTGTACGTCATTTAATTACTGCGTCTTATTTGGCCGTCTTGCTCAACATCTGGTCTAGGTAGAGGTAAAAAACGTTCTAGTACTGAGCCCCGGTACGGTACACGGTTTACAAAGACAGGCTAGCGCGATGGTCGAGAGGGGAGCGGGCAGCCATTCTAGCCGCTCAACTGGATCTCGCGGGCGATGCTTGTTACAGTCGCGAGCACAATTCGAAAGTTGCAAATGTGGATATACGTGCAGTCGTGCACTTCACGATTGATTTGGATAGGCTAAGTCTGTGAGTAAGGCGAGAGCGGGCGCTCCTACCGATCTATACAGTCGGTTGAGTTGGTGAGAAGTTAAGTTGGGAGAGTTCTAACAATGGGTCAGGGCAGCCGCTCCCGCCAGTGGTACCTCAGCGCTGTGCACGGTGGCGCGCCAGAGGCCGAGGTGGTCGGCCCAGGTGTCGGTGCGCGCCAGGTGCGCCTCCAGCCGCATCTGCTCGCCCGCCAGCCGCTCCACCTCGCCCGCTAGTAACGCCAGGGCTGGAGACTCCGGCTTGAGGGACGCTCGGAGCGCTGCTAGCGCCTGGGGAGAGAGGAAATCAAACTCACTACTACATGTGCTTTAGATAAACCGACGAGGAAGATAGTCGATGGCGCCCAACGTGGGATATGTTAGTACAACCATCTGTCAGTGGCACACAACGTGGGGTTTGTCAGTCCAACCATCTTACAATGGCACCCAACGCAGGATACGTCAATGAAGCCTTCTTAAAATGGCACCCAACGTGGTGTGTGTCAGTGCAACTATCTTACAATGGCACCCAACGTGGGGGGTGTCAGTGTAACCATCTTACAATGGCGCCTAACGTGGGGCGTGTTATTGTAACCATCTTACAATGGCACCCAACGTAGGATGAATCAATGCAGCCATCTTAAAATGGCGCCCAACGAGGGGTGTATCAGTGAAACTATCTTCTAATGGCGCCCAACGTGGGGTTTGTCAGTCCAAATATATTACAATGGCGCCCAACGTGGGGTATGTCAATCCAACCATCTCACAATGGCACCCAACGTAAGATATGTCAGTGCAACTAAGTTATAGTGGCGCCCAACGTGGGGCGTTTCAAAGCATCCATTTTACAATTGCACCTTACGTGTGATGAACAAAGCTACAATATAACACCCGACGTGTGGTCTCAACACCCACCTGTATCTTGTTGTTGTGCCGCTCCTGCAGCTGGCCGAGCTTGCGGCGCGCGTAGGTGGAGTGCTCGGCGAGGTGCGCGCCGCTGTCGCCCGACGACGCCGACTCGTGCGACAGCTGCCGCTCCTCGATGGGTGACCGCTCTGAACTCATCTCTAATAATACAACATAAAACATATAATACAATTTTCAATCTGAATCTGCACGGGCAAGTTGCAAAGCAGTAACTAGTACAAACAAAACGGGTCAGACAATTTTTATCGAAATAATTTGATTGATAGCCAACTCTGTACTTTAAGGAGAAAATATTTTCTCTTATATGATGCTTTGCGTCACCACTTATAAATATTTATTTTAGTAAATGGTCGTTATTGAAACGTGTACAAAATATGACATTGATAAGACTGTGACATGGTTAAAGCATATTTATAAAACATACGTAAGCAAACATTATCTTCCGATTAGATTTCCGACTTTTCCAATATTGACTTTTAAATGCAAGCGTACTTGTTAAACAAACACACCTTGGCTAGCTTCCTCTGTCGCTAGTTCAGCAATCAGCGCTTTGTACTGGTCGCTTAGAAGGAATGAAGTGTAATACTTTTCTTGGATTGTATCGACAACTGTCTCTTGTACTTCGTAAAACACTTCTGGTCCTTTATCTCCTAGGAGGAAGGCCTCCATTCGTTTTCTGGTATCCTAAAAAATAAGGACAGCAGGTTACATTTACAAGATTTTAATGAATAAAAACAACTTAGTTAACTACGAGAAAATACACTAGTAGTTGCTCGTTTTTTTTGGTAGTGTTTGATTAAAGTGAATTAAACTCAAGTGCTAACACTACTTTTTGGTGATAAACTTAGGTCTGAAATCTCTTACCTCTGGGTAGGTATAAGAATTTTATCAATCAATATAAAACACAGTAAAGTGATATAGTTTAAGAAGAAGCAGGTAATCGCTTCAACATCACTAATTGATAAAACGTTTATTCGCGTTTCTTCTCTTCTAGTCCTTATTGTATTGCGTTCCCAACAGGGTGGGTCCATAATTGTGTTCATAAATATTTTAATATATAACACCCTTTTTGTAATATTTTAATTTATAACACCCTTTTTGTACATTATGGTTTTGCAATAAACGTATTCGATTTGATTTAAAGAACATCCTTACCTTATCAACTTTAATCTCCGCACTAGGCGACCTTATGTACGTGTAGAATATCTCCGCGCCGAGCTGATGCCAGCTGCTCCGCGGACTGTGCCGGAGCTCCTCCACCGCCATCCAGAACCCCACCAGGCCTTGCGAACACATCTTCTCCAGAAACATCGATAGGTACCGCCGTCCGGGGACGCTCTCCATTATCTTGTGTAGCGGCAGAGTCTGAAATAGATGAGAATATTGTCTACACTTATCTTATTTATATTAAAGTGGAAATCTTTTTTGTTTGTTTGATTGTAATGAATAGGGACAAAATCTCCTGGACCGTTTTTAAAAATTCTTTTAACATTCGAAAGTTGTTAGCCCCGAGTAACAAAGTCTCTTGAGTTTCTTCCCGTCGGCTATCTGCTGCGGGCTAACGCTGTATCCGCCCTTAGCGCGTTTTACCTTTTGCTCTTACTCATCTGGTTTATTTACTAAGCCGTAAGGTCTACATTACCGTGGCAAATTAACCTGTCAACCAAGCCCATACCTTGTTATCCGCATCATTGACAGCGGGGAAGGCGCCGTCCCAGCCGAGCTTCCTCAGCGCCGTCTTGCACTCCGCCTTGGCGACAGTCAGCTGCGCTATGTAACGCTTGAGTTTCTTCGCGTTGGCTATTTGTTGACGACTAGAGCGGTGTCGACTTTTTAGGTTACTCAACAGGTTTACTAAGCCGTAAGGTCTACATTATCGTGGCAACTTACCTTGTTATCCGCATCATTGACAGCGGGGAAGGCGCCGTCCCACCCGAGCTTCCTGAGCGCCGTCTCGCACTCCGCCTTGGCGACGGTCAGCTGCGCTATGTACCGCTTGAGTTTCTTCGCGTCGGCTATCTGTTGTCGGCTGGCGCTGTGTCCGCCGGACTTCTCGACGTCCGCGTCGACGCCTTTGGCACGTTTTACGTTTTGGAGAGTTGTGGCTTGCATAATTTGGGTGACGATGTCGTATCTGTGGATAGTGGTGGTGTGGTTTACGTAGGAAATCGTACGGAGAAGAGAAAATTACAAATTATGGCAACGGCAAGTTAATAAATCAGCCGTGATGATTTTGTAGAGAAAGTTTTATTTAAGTACCGGGCCGTGGTCTCGAGGATGTGGGTTCGACTTCGATTCCTGGGTCGGACAAAATTTGTGTCGATTTTTTTGAACGCAGTCCAGGTTTATGATCACCACCCGAATTTCGCATTTTGGAAAACATGATTTCAAATGATGGAGGCCAGTGGGACATAAATTGGCTGATACTTTACTTTACAAACTTGACCGCAAAACTTCACCCGCATACTCGCGAAAGTAACTCACTGCCTACTCACCGTAGCCGCTTCAGCGTGTCGACATTATTGCAGCTGTTGATCAGCCTGATGTAATCCTCGAACGTCTTCGCGTACTCGTGGGTCCTCACGTGCATCGCATCTACCTCCTTCTGGGCTTCTAAGTACTGGATAATCTTCTGGTTGATGTAGTCCGGTTCGGTTATTAAGTCTATCGCCGGTTGGAGAACTGCAAATTAAAGATATTTTTACTAGCACCCGCCCGCGACTTCGTCCTGTGGATTTCGGCTGCCGCACACATAGTGTTACATTAAAGATAGCCTTCCTCGACAAATGGACTATCCAGAACAAAAAAAAAATCAATTCGAACCAGTAGTTTCTGAGATTAGCGCGTTCAAACAAACGAACTCTTCAGATTTATTCCATTAGTAAAGATCCGTGTTATCATCATGAGTCGTAAACTTTTAATTTTAATACAGTTTTATATAAACACCAAGTCTTATGTAGCAGCAGAATTTATACACCTAGTATTATTAATTCAGGTACCGGCAACGACCGGTTTAAATAAGATACAGTAATTTATCACACTAACGGTCAATTATTCGCTGTCTTAGGTTGCGACGGTTGCGGTTTACGGTTGGGCGGCGAGAGATCATGCCGAGAAATAATATTCTAGGGCTGTATTTACTTGTTAAAATGCAACAACGTCTTTGATATTTATTTATTATGATGTGTTTTCTATCCCGGCGAAAGAAGGGGGTCATTCCCGTTGTCCCCACCAGTGGGGCAACGAGAATTCAATTGCGCTCAAATATTCCGACGTCATTTAATAATTCATTATATTTTCATAAAAGGGCGTTTGCTAGCCTTAATCAATCACATGGTAAACCGCGGCACGTTGTAAAATATGTAGGTACATGCCGCTTTCTCGGGCGGCCGCGTTATATTTGTGGTTAAGCCAGTTCCTTCACGCTACAGTTAGCAACTAAGTAGCGTGGTTCATCCACAACTAGCAACACAGCCCGACTTCGCATGTGTGCAACTACGTTTATCAGTGTTTCTCTACTAAATTATGCATGTATTATACATCCTTTAGAATCACACTATGTTTCTGTTAAAAAAAACGCATCAATATCCGTTGCATAGTTTTAAAGATCTAAGCATACTGGGGATCTACAGACGGCAGATACAGACTTTGTTTAAACTATGTAGTGATAAACATTAGAAGTAAGGGCGTGAGTAGTTCGCATACAATCTCATAGTTATCGAACTAAGCACGAGGCCACACAGTGCGATACCGGTGCGGTGCGTTACCTTTGGGAAGGCAAACGTAAGAAATAGTATACTAAAGGGTGGCGCGTCTAAAGGTAAACGTGACCCTATTAAGTAATGAGCTAACGCGCCGTACGTAGGAGGGGCGAGTGGTTCCATTCAAGTGCACAATAAGACACCCCTTTTCACCTAATATTTACAGCAATGTACCTACTTAATGCATCAATTTTTTTTTGTGGTGCTAATATTGGTATCTTATATTATTTTAAATTATATTAATTAAAACATAGCATTATATTTTCTTTCAACTTGTTTTTATCCAATTTAAAAAGGAATTTTCGTAAGCTTTTAAACTTTATAGTAGTTTTTACATTTACAATGACACACTAGAAATATCAGAATCTATTCAAATGCAATTAATTGTCCATGGAACAACATTATTCACCTTTACAAGCTAATATTTCCCTGATAAGATGCGAGGCTGGCGTGAGGGAGTAGCACCGAGGCATCAGGAACATGACTATCAGCTCACTGATCTGCCGCAGGTAATGCAGCTCCGTCTCGCAGGACATCAGGTGCGGGGCGAGGGCAAACACTGGTGCCTGGTTTAGTTCAATTCTAAAGTACAAAAGAAAATATTTTGGATATTAAATCTAACACCTTACGGTTAAATGGATTTATTAAGTACATGCAATTTGTCACTTTTTAATTTGAACTGCATTGGTTGTGTCCTTAAGGCTAATAGAATTAAGTGCAAAAACACACTTTAAAGGACAGACATCTGACAATAATTGCATGCATGCTTGTAAACAGTTTGCAGGCTGCACAAAAATTCTTGTAACTCTCATTAATGCAAGTATTTAAATAGTCTATTCAGATTTTTCCTCAAAGGAAAATGGAATGAACTGTGGACCATTTATTAATAAAAATAAGATAAAATCCCTTAGCAAACTAAGCAAGCAACTATATATTGTTTACATTCAATGACCCAGATTGTTGATGTGAACTAAATTCTGAACTCCAATAAATTAATTAAAAGACTAAACATTTATTTTTTATGCCTGATTTACTGTAAACAAAAAGTATGTAAAGTATATTTAAAATACACCTTAACCACACACATTAAGTTTCAGTTTAGAAAACATCACCAAACTTAACAGATAACACTTCATTCATGCTCTCAACATGTCATACAGTCAAGATAAGATAATAAAGCTTTGTTGAAAAAAATACTTACGCACAACTTTGAGCAATCCTTATTCTTTCAAAATGCTGGGTTATTTTGGTGACCATATCATTAGCTAATAGTTTTTCAGCGTCGACACGCAATAACCTTTCATAAAGGTTTTGTATGGCACCCCAAGTGTGCTCCTTAAACTTATCAATCACTGGTTCAGGTTTGTGAGACAGCTCTTTCAGCCAGCGGGCAACAAAGTCTCTTAACACATAATCAATCAGTTGCTGCAGCTGGCTGTCCACCGTACGACCAAATATAACAGGGAGATGGGTCTTTTTCGTTGTATGAGGCCAATTACTTTGGTCTTCCTATAAATTAAATTAAATGTTTATTTATTCGGGAATAAAACATTGCTGTGAAGCTTAATTTAAACAAAACATACCTTAAGATATTCGTTAAGCTGACGCATTTCTTTGTCCACTCTTTCTAACAGGAACAACGAGGTTTGGTGAGGGGAAGAAAGAGCTACATGGCCCCATAAGGTTAGCACAAAAACAGATAACACAAGGAACACACTCAGTAATATTAAGTAAACAAACCCCCATGTTGACGGGAAATACCATGTTAAAGCTAACCACACAGGCAGAACACTAACAACAAGCCACTTCATCACGAATTACAAAATTATCCGAAGTTTTTCTTGAGTCTTCATAATACTTATTTTTTTAGTCAAATATATACGCAATGCATATATATTTGGTATGTACTTAATTATTAAGTTTATAGAGTTTTACTCATTTATTGTACATTGCTATTTCTCCATTTCGTTGAATGTTATTCTATTTTTTTCGTATTTACATTTACAACGAAAGTGACATTTCTTGATTGATTCTTTGAATATTTTTTTGCTAGCAACTCACAATAATTCACTTAATTATTTTTAGGTAAAGTTAAAAAGTAAAACTTGTTTTTTTATTATTACAAATTATATTACAATAATGTGTTAGAACGCGAATATTATTTATTTAAATTAAGTTCAGAAATTATTCTCACTTTTTAAATTGAACTCTGACTATGGAAACTAACTCGAAGACATTCAACTAACCATTAAACAAAATTTATGACGTGCTTGCTTGACGTAACGTTAAAATAAAAAAGTGGAAATGTACTTGATAACAAGGAATCGTAGACAGAGCATTCTATAGACGGATGAAATCCGTGTCACCGAAAGGGACAGAAAAAAAGTACATACCATTGTCGAGGGTTACCATATGATGTAAATTTTACCCAATATTCTTTACAAAATATGTAGGGTGACTGGTAAATTAGTGAACAATACTTAAACACGTGATTGTACTCATGATAACTAACAACTTTTACAAAGGGAACAAATCTGAAATCGTGAAAAAAACAGCTGTTTAGTAAATTTACGTTTGCCAAATGTACTGAATAGCTGATATTTTTTTCGCGATTGCGGCTTTACTTCCACAACAAAAAATGTTCTCACGTGTTTAAAAGTATCACTCACTAATATTACCAGTCAACTTATATATATATTTTTTCATAAAAATATTTTTTTTTTGGGAAGAAAAGAGGGGGTTCTGGTAAGAAATAAAAAACCGATATGATAGAAATGTTTTATTCATGAACACACAAATTATTGTCCTTGAAAAAGCACTAACTTATTATGTATATTTCTGACTCTTGACTTAGGTTCAAAAATTTGTTTAGTACCGTGGTGAATGCGAATTTCAAAGTAATGCATTGCAATTGATTTAATAAGGAGAGTTCTGTGATTCCCTATAAAAGGCTGACTGTCGAAATGATCATTGACAAATATATTAATATTGGTACGTGTGCATTCCTTGAAACAAGATGATACAAGTTTTGGCATCAAATTTTTGTCATTATAAAATGACATACCTTTGTGTGAACGAGCTCGGAATATATTTTCTGCCATTTCACAGACTTTATTTAAATCAGTTGAAGGATAGATAAGGCCTCCTCTATCTCTCCTTGCAATGATTCCATAATATTTGTCAGTGATCAAAGCCAAAAGACAATCCTCACATTTAATTACTTTTCTCAATTTTCTTGCAATAAAACCAGCAATATATGCTAATATTTGTTTAGAATATAGAGTAAGCCTAGAAGGATCAGTTAAATAATCATGATCTATGTTAATTACAGGATCATCACAGTCTATAAATTCATCCGTGTCAGTGATAGGTTCAGAAGACAGTTTGGTATACATATTTATTTTTTTTTCAAAGCGGATTTCGCTAAATGTTAAAATTTTAATTTCTTCTAATGGAATACAATTTCCAGATGTAATATTTTTAATTTCACCGTGGACAACTAGGCGTTTGTAAGCGCTTTCAAATTGAATGGCGGTTGGATTATTATTAAACCCACCTCTAGCGCGAACAGAACTAAAAAAGGATTCCAAATGATCCTGGCTTAATTTGTATACGGGCAAGAATTTCAATGCTTCTGGAAGTATATACTGATTATATATTTTTTTAACACTTTTGATGCAAATTAGAAACCCAAAAAATCCTACTTTTCTATTTGATATTAAAATGTTATGGTTGTCTAGTTTAAGCCCAGTTAAATAGGTTTCCATCTGGTTAAGAAAATTTTCTACTTCTCTAATGTTGTTTTTATAAATTGGTTTTTTTAAACCATATGTGTTAAAATTCCGGCTATTTAGAACATCAAATAAAATATTTATATTTTTAATAAATTCTACGGTAGCCTCCGATCCAGCAAATTCAGACAAACAAAGGTCTTTATTGCAAAACTCAATAGCTTCTGCCACTGAATTGCTGAAAGTTTGCGCTGCAAGCTTTACTTTCATTATTTGCTTAGAAAAATTTATATGCTGGTAACGCAGCTTATTCGCTAAATGAAGCCCTTCGTTTTCCTGTAATTCGTGAAGTCGAACAATATAATTCCAAGCAATTCTTTGGCCACTTGAATTTAAGAGTTCTGCTTTTTCTCCGAGTGTGTTTCTTACTAGCTTAAGCATATGAACAGGATCCGGCATAATCATAATTTCCTGATCACCTACATTGAATGAAGTTTTTAGATGGTTGACATTAGAGGGTTCTAAGAGACATCCTAAACTCCTGGCCATAGCAAAATTTGCGGGACACCCATCAAAAGTTAGTGATATAGTCTTGACACCACAAGAGTTTAGCAATTCTAAGCACTGTTTTACTAAATTTGCCTTCTGTCCGCCATTACAAGTATCTACTAAAAAATAGCCTACGGGAATTTTCCAGGAATCATTGATTGCCGTAAGCATAAATACTAGCGCTTCTCTAGCAACAGACACACTGTCACCTTCTAATGATTCCCCAAAATTAACAAACCCTACACACTTTTTCCCATCCCATTGGACATGCTTACGTATCGCCATCTCGTCTATACTTAGTGCACAAAATAAAATTTTACTCTGCGCTTGAGCACGATTCACTAAGACCTTAATACATTCTAAAGATTCTTTAGTGAACCCAGGACTACCGTCAACACTTTTATACCAAGAACGTAATGTGGATGGATGTGGCAGACAAGAGTTAAAAGTTTTTCTTACGAAATCGTATGCACGTGGACTTATAAAATGTAAACATAACGCAAACTTTCGGAGAGAAGGAGAATATTTTCGGTTAGTAGACGGATTTACAACTTTTTTCAGAAGGTCTTTGTTTACATTATTGATCGATGACAATAGCTCACAATCTTCTTCACCAACAAGCCGCTTTGATTTTAATTCTGTTAGAACATGTTCTAAATCTGCTACCTTTTTGGTTAATCTCCTAGATTTTTCTCGAAGTGCTTTAAGTTTTTTCAAGCGCTGTTCTGATATTTCTTGGTTTTTCTGCCATTTCCTTTTCAATGTTTTGGGCGTGAACTTTGGTGATGAATGCTGAAATAAATAAAGATGTTATTATATTACAAACTCACTATTGAAGCATTATTACGAGCTTACACTTTTCTCCTTGTTATTAAGCTGTTAAAATATGAATTCTCACGTACAGGTAAAACTATATTTGAAGACCCTGCTAATGTTTCCGCAGATGTGTCATCACTGGTATTCATCATCACAGTGCTTCCTTGATTTACTAATTCTGTAATCTAATGAAATTGTATGTTACAATTTTATTACTAGATATTGAAATAAAATACAGTCTTTTTAATTAAGTACGTGATATATCTGATTTTATAACCATTTTCGGGACAGCGTCAGGGTACAAGTAAGTTTTTCTTCCTTTCTTTATTAAAAGATTACAATCGAAGTGCAGACTGCAAATCCTGGAACACTTTTTTGGAGACCAATTAGGCCTATTGGTAGCAGCAATCCATTTTTTTCTTATTTCCGGGTTATCTGGAAATCTGCAAGCATAATAAGATATTTTTACTATCTTACATTTGAATAGAATAGTTTAAGTATTATTATATAGGAATATCTATGTAGTAAAAGTGTATCTGACTAATATCGTATATATCAAAACCTGAATATTTTCTTTTTTACTGACATTGCATTTAAACAAACACCCCTAAAAAAGGGTAAATTCCCCGTAAAAAAGTGGTAACACTTCATCTTTAAACAAGAAAATAAAAAATACACCCAAATGATGATTTTAGAATATTTCTCCCATTATAGAGATTAGTTAGTACATTACTGCAACTATTTGATTATACATCGTAGAATAAAAAGTGATGAAATACTTGAAAACATCGAATACTTACGAGTGAAAAGACAATCCATCAATCTTCTTCAAACTATCACTTTTACAGCTTAATACACTGCACCTAACCATTTTGCACAGTTGCACAAATGTAATATAGTAACTTAAGCACGAAAAGATACGTATTTTGTTATAAATCTGGATATAATTTGTTGTAAACCAATTTTACGTGAATCTACAACTGTCACAAACGTCAAACTTGTTGTGCACAATCATGTGCTTAGCCGGCACGCGATGAGGGACAGAAATATTGTTGCTCCATCTCTTTCCTTTGCTGGTGACAATTATATGTTCGTCTTTGTCTTGTGCGAAAGCAAAGGAAGATATCCAGCAGTCTATAGAATGCTCTGTCTACGCAAGGAATCGAATTGTTTTGATTTGAACTAATTTGAACTTAATTTAAATCTTAAAGATACAAGCAAAACAAGATTAAATATTACGTAAAAGAGCAGCAAGAAAATATGTTTTGAACCTGTGTGTTATGTTCTCTCGCTCAGAAATTATATTAGTTTCCAATAGAACATAACCTGTAAATTATTAGGGAGAGTTTAATACAAACGAATCGACTTTAAAGGGAATTGAGCCATGTCCCCATTAAAAACAGTATATTTAGTAGTTGGTGGTGGAATAGCTGGAGTCACGTGTGTTGAAACCTTAGCAATATTGCATCCAGAAGAAAAACTGGTACTGATAACAGCATCATCATTGGTAAAAAATGTGAGCAACGTTAGCTTTTTCGCAAAAACAATTGTAAAATTTGATGTAAATGAAACAGAAGCAAGTTCTTTACAACGAATACACCCAAACTTACACATTGTGTATGATTCTCTGAAGTCTGTTGATACCAAAAACAAACTTGCAACTACAGATGGTGGTCAAGTTATTGAATACAATGTGATATGCATCTGCACGGGTGGAATACCCAGACTATTATCAGACTCTGTTAAAACAAAAAGGATTCTGGGTATAAGAGATACTGATTCTGTTCAAGAATTTCAAAATAGATTGAAAGATGGGAGAAGAATGGCTATTGTTGGAAATGGAGGCATTGCATCAGAAATTGTTCATGCAACTAGAGGTATTCAAAAGATATGGATCATTAGAGACGATTACATTTCAGCTACATTCATTGACCCTGGAGCTGCAGAGTTCTTTAAAGATACATTCAAAAGTAATCTTCCGGAGGATAAAACAAATAAAAATACTATTTTACGTCGCCATATTTTCACCGAAGAAGATACAGTTGTATCTTTAAAGAAAGATCTTAAATCAGCAGCATTAGGCCCTGACTGGTATAAAAAATTAGAAAGTATAAGGAATGAGTGCGGAGAGCAAGAATTAGAAATAATATACAAAGTTGATGTTGTATCTGTTTCTGAAGTGGATGGTGAATATCCTTTAAAAATTCAGCTGTCTAATGGAAGAAGTGTTGAATGTGACTTTTTGATATCAGCTACAGGGGTTGAACCAGCTGTAAACTTTTTGTGGGATGAAGAGCCGTTAAAAGGTCCTGATGGAGGACTTTCAGTAAATGAATTTCAAGAAACATCTATTAAGGATGTTTATGCTGCTGGTGATGTTGCTTTTGCCTCCTGGGAACATGCTCCACATTGGTTTCAGTTAAGACTTTGGACACAAGCAAGGCAAATGGCTGGAATGGCTGCAAAGTCCATGCATGCTAGAATAACTAAAGAAGAAGTGCTGCAAGACTTCTGCTTTGAATTATTTACCCATTGCACTACACTTTATGGATTCAGAGTTATTTTACTTGGAAAGTATAATGGGCAGGGCTTAGGAAATGATTATGAAATTTTAATAAGGACTACTCCCCGTCTTGAATATATAAAGTTTGTACTCCAAAATGGGAGACTACAAGGAGCTATATTAATAGGTGAAACTGATCTTGAAGAAATGTGTGAAAATTTGATTCTTGACCAAATTGATTTAACTCCTTTTGGAGATGATATTTTAAATCCAGATATAGATATTGACGATTATTTTGATTGAAAAAAGTGCTGTCGTAAGAGCTATTATATTATATTTATTTATTAACATGTTGCAATAAAATACATCTTTAATTTTCTTCTTTTATTTGGTCCTCCTTTTACTCTCATGATCATTAAAAATGTCTGGTTTATTTTTCCTATGAGTAAGTCAGCATTTTTAGGAAGATAATTAAAAGTATATACATTTTCGTAATAACTTTAAATAGTTTTTTGATATAAGTTAGCTACAAGTTGGCTACAATACCAATTAATTCTAAATTATAGTTTAAATTGTTGTATGTATTAATAGGTTTTACAAATTACACATAACATTCATCATTGCAAGATGACTAAAAATATATTTCAAAAGGATAATATTATAGATTTACTATAATTCTAGGTACATATTTTCTACTCCGAGCATTGATATACAAAAACCCATATCAATGACTCCGAGTAAGATGACTGTGTGAAATGGAGTCCTTACAAGTGTCACCCAGCAAATGACGTAAGCGGATTTTTGTAACGAAAACGTTAAAATAGTGTATTGATAACAGCGCATGAGACGAGTCGACCTTTTTTGTGAAGTAGTTTCTTTTGTTGCTATTTATCTAAATATTCCAATTAGCCAAGTGTTTTCCTAATTACAGACACTATTATTTGTTCAAATAATATTATAAGTGCGCCACGTAAATTGATTGTTGACGTGGAACGGCCTTAATAGAATTATCCTCAGTATTGTTTTGTGATTGTGATTCTTTGTTTTGTGGAGTAAAGCAAAATGCCTATTTTATTTAGTGTTGTTGCTCGGGGCACTGTTGTCCTCGCAAAGTATGCCACCTGCGCTGGTAATTTCACAGAAGTCACTGAACAAATACTATCGAAAATTCCTCCACAAGATGACAAGCTGACATACTCTCATGGAAATTATTTGTTTCACTACATTTCTGAAAACAAATTAATTTATTTTTGTATAACTGATGATGTGAGTATCATTTTGGTTGATTGTTTTTCAAACAAATAAGATTTAAAGTGTCAGTGACTTATTATTTTAAAACATTTCAGAAATTCCAGCGGTCGAGAGCTTTCTTATTTCTCAATGAGATCAAAAGGAGATTTATCACGGCCTTTGGCGACACGGCGCAGACCGCTATTCCCTATGCGATGAACAGCGAGTTTGCCCGTGTCCTCGCCACAGAAATGAAGCACTACAGTGAATCACGGGACCTGGATACCATATCGAGAGTGCATGGAGAGTTGGATGAGCTCAAAAACATCATGGTCAAGAATATAGGTTAGTATACTTTTGTCCCTTTTTAGAATAGTTTTCTGATTTCTCCCATTACTATTATTTTGATTGTGTTTATCCATCTACTTGGGGTTATCGATTTTGTAAAACTATTTACAAAAATAGAGAAAGTGCTCAATAAGTTTAGTATATAGAAGTGGTCTTTGGTTCTGTTTGTTAGTAGGTACTCAATGGTTCTCTAATTATAGGGAGAGGTGTAAATAATCCTGCACATAAATATTTTTTCAATAATTTAGCTAATGTGGGCATTAGCTAAATATATATAGTCAATTAGTGCAAAGGTCATTTTCAAAACAATTGATTTGAATGTGTCAAGTTTCTCCACTATAATATTTCTGGTTTTGATAAGGGATTAATGTTTATACAAACACAATTTATCTGTCCCTTATCTGTCTGCATTGTAGAGTTCCATTACCTCTTGTCTGAGTTATTGACCAGCACAATGAATATTGATAAATATTAGTCACACCTCTTACTAGCTAAATGAGGTGATTTGACTATTCTACCTACACAAATTATTGTGGGTATATTAATTTTGTAGTTTGTGTTTATGTTAATTAAGTCTTATTGTTGTTAAAGTTCTAACACTTTAGTAAAAGCATAAAAATTACTGTCATCTATAAAACTTAATAGATTTGTTTATTTTTACTACAATGTAAGCAAACTTAATGTATAAAAATATGATCTCCTTCGAAAATTATTAATACTAATTTATTCAAATAGATTTTAGAGATAACCAAATAATACAATATGATAATGCATGATGCATAAACTAACCTACATTTTTTATATATTTAAATAGTATACTATGGTGTTATTTTAACATTCAATTTGAATACTATTTTCCTGTTAATCCGCAGAGACCATTATTATGTGTAGTTTTAATGAAATTAAATTTTGGGGCAGAGATTACAAATAATTGGCTGCTGCCCAGTTTTGTAACATTCATTAATTATTAAAGAGAAGATTAAAGCTGAAAACCATAACATATTTTTTACTTATTTAAGAGCTTATATTAAATGATGACTATGTCTACTTCCAATTAATTTACAAAAGTGCTAGAGCTATGTCTAATTTAATTTGAAGTTGAATTATATTAAAAGAAAGTTTATGTAATTCATTCAGCAGTTACTTTTTGCTTGAAGTACCTATAGTTATTACCATTTGTGTGTGTATTTTCATTATTTTGGAAAAAAATGGATATGATGCATAGAAAAAGGAGTAATAGAATTTAGTAGACATAACTCGATAGTCTCACCTACTCTCACCTACTCATTTCACCTTAGATGATTCCAGTAACAGTTGGCGGTTCAAACGAAAATCGACACTATTTTAAAGCATTAAAAACCATAGTGAATATCATATAAACCACTCCTGAAGCTGTCTAGAAATAAAGTTTCATTTCATATCAAAATAATACCTTTCTCAAAAATCATCTTTGATGAAACATACATAAAGTAACTAATCAACTGTTTATCTAAAGATATGCGTTTCTATGAAACAGAATACTAGCCTATGTGTACTAACAATAAATCAAATCTTTTCACTTCATAATGTTATTGTAGAGCAGTGCTACAGACTAATGTCTGTAGCACTGCCTTACAATAACATCTGTACATCCTACCCTTATACCGTATAATTTTGAAGATAATTTAATATTGAACCTTGAAATGTTTTCTACAGTGCATGATCTGTGCAGCAACAATCATATGTCTATTTACAAGGTTACTAATGAATGCTTATTATTTATGCAACAAGCTGTAATGATGGAAATAGTAGGATTTTTTTGCGGTTCAGTTTTAGAGTATTCATGAGGTGCAATTTACAGTATGATAAAGCCAGCGTTCTGCCCATTTTTTGCTTAGTAATTAATCTAAAACAAAATGGTAGCATAATTGATTGATTCAGATGACAATCTATATTAGTTGGTGATACATTGTAATCTGAGGACCACTCACAAAACTGTGTCTGATTTCATGATTGCTTAAATATAGTCATGCAACAAAATACTAATTGGCTACATTGTGGAATATTTTGACATCTACGCGTACTTAATAATTCACGACACATCGCACTAAGTGACTAATTAGTTAATCCTATCAGATCCATTAATATTGAAATCTAGGGCATATAGGGTTCACGGCAACGCAGCCTTATAAAATTATCTTTTTTTCGGCACCGTCGAGTAAATGATAGTACATTAATCTTGCTTGTAATGGAAGGTGGGATAATATTGCATTACAAACATGGATGGATGTGAAACTCGAATGTTACAATAAATCATCATCCTCCTAGCGTTCATCCCGTTTCTGTGCGGGGTCCCCTTTGTCTATGATTCAGGATTTGGCGGGTCTGAGTATTACAGTGAAGCGACTGCCATCAGACCTTCGTAGCCCTTAGAGAGGAACCAGACAGATTGGATCATGGTTACAAATTTAGACCTATCTGAACTAAAGTCAGAACCTATCTGAATGTGCAGGTTTCCTCACGGTGTTTTCCCTCCCTGTCGAGCTAATGGCACAAATTCACTATTAGATTTTCGAAAAATCCAGAGGTGTGGGCCCGGATTCGGATCACGGACCTCACGAATGTTACAATAAATACCTACATAATATTGATGGCGTATCTTTTTATGTTCTTGGTGCTTATTCTTTTCTACATATGTATCAGGTAGCACTTAATTACCATGTTCCCATTTAAATTAGTTTTAGGTATTTCTTTCCTTTATCACTTAAATGTTGTAATTTATTATTGCAGATAGCATGGCAATGCGAGGGGAAAAGTTAGAACTGCTGGTGAATAAAGCTGAAAACTTAGCAACTACTGTAAGTATTATACATGCGAAAGAAAATGTTCATACCTAGTTCTTTCAAATGTCAAGTTGGAATTCAAAAATATCTACGATTTAGATGGATAGACACACAATAGTTTTGTTATTGGATCAAATCAGAGACCAAATGGCGCTTTTTAGGGCATTCATTAGTTTCCACGTTTGGCTGGTGACAAGGTCCCAAATTAATGGTAATAAAATGTATCAAAGTTGTTATTCTCGTAATAACAATTAACCTGGTAAGACTGTAAAATGCGCGTGCGATAATAAAGGTGAAGAGAGTATACGAATTTCTTTGCCGTGTCGCAATATTGATACCGATAATGAATTTTGTCGAGTCAAAGGGAGTCCGAATAATATCGTAGTCTGGCACCTTCGCGTTCGGCGATCGGTTGGCGTGCCGCCGCACGTTGACAGAACTGAACTGATCGCTTAACCACCCGTCTTGCAACCGCCCGTCCTGCGATAATCTACCGCCAAGTTTGCGGGTGATAATCTCAACCGCGACGGCTGCGTTACCGCAAAAATCTCCGGTCTCGTTCGTGACAGTTGGAAAAAAATATTCTATTCCGCCATCGCAGGCGGGCGCGGTAGTAAACCGCTTCGTGAGTTCTTAGCTTAAACGGTAAAATGGAATGCTGTTTAATTCTATTAAAATATTTTTTTTTTATTTCCAGTCAGTGACATACAGAGCGACGTCGCGGACGCTCCAACGCTCTCTGTTCTGGAAGAACATCAAGATGTACGTGATCCTGGTCGGAGTCGCCGGGCTCGCCGTCTGGCTCATCGGCGCGATGGCGTGCGGCGGCCTCGCATGGAAGAACTGCGTCGGTTAGAACTGCTGTCATCACCAAATATATATAAAACTATCGTATAGTTATAATTATGTATGGAGCATGGAGGGGGTATCCACTAGAGAAGAAGTAGGGAATATCTGACAACATTGGTCGAACAGCTGTGTATTGCCCTCAGATTAATGAATATCAAAAGATGAATAGAATAATTTGACAGTTATGCTATCCTCTTTCTCCTTATAAAGAAACACGTGTGATAGAGCAAGATAGTAGACACACGTACTCTCGCCGCGGTTTAAGTTTGAGGGAGTATCTATGGTATTCATTAATCTGAGGTATTGCCAAACCAAATGTATGTATAACTATGGTAGTGTTTGCATATCCATGGAGAGGGTATCCACTGGAGTTAAAATAAATATCTAACAATATGCTGTAATAAAGTGATTTGACTCGTGGTTTGAATCTTATGCACTTGTGTTACGGATATGAGAACCTAGTGGTATATCAACTATATGCAAAAAAATATTGGCTGATAATGATGAAAATACCAGACCGGTACAAACAGAAATTTACGTTTTCAAATGTTTGTACAGAGTGTTTTGTTTCATTACTTACACAGATGAATGAATATCAATAGATGCAGCGAATAATTTGACAGTTATGCTATCCTTTTTCTCCTTATTATGACTCAAGTCTGATAAAGCAAGATAACAGACACACGTACTCTTGCCGCCTAAACTGTCAAGTGGGAAGACGTCATTATGGCGTTGCCGTCGTCTTATAACGAGAGAAACAGACTTAGATGCAAAGTAAGGTGAACTTTTCACGTTTTGGTGGGGACACTCAAACGTGACATAGGGAGCATCTGTGGTATTCATTTATCTGATACGTACTCGTAACTAGACAGTAAGAATTTAAATTGGCCAATAAGAACGCAGCAGGCCCTTGTCCATGGGCGTAGCCACACTGGGGCAAGCTGGGGCACTTGCCCCACCCTGGGCCCTGGCTCTGACCTACAAGGTGTCTGATTAAACAATGTTTTTTAATAACTCTAACAACATCAACAATCATACTATCCGTAAGTTATTGCACAAGAAAAATATATGAGATTAATGGCTCAAGGTACAAAAAATCGGAGTGTCCCCACCCTCCCCCGGGGAATAGGTTGACTGCTGCCCCACCCTGAGCCCAAAGCTGGCTACGCCCATGCCCTTGTCATCTTCTTTAGTGGATATTTACTCTAAGGCGAAAACACTCCTGTGTTGAGAATCTAATGGGGATAATATTATTATAAAAAGATAAATGTAAGCCGTAGATATTCCGAGCGAATGTATTCATATCGAACCTTACAGCCAATTACTTATTAGTGTAGATTTTGTATTTATTTTGCACCAATTCCTATTTTACTGGAAATATGTAGTTTGTATCCAACAAAGTCCAGTCATCTTTCTTAAATATTTAACAAACAATATACATAAATGCAATGTAGTAAGATATTTATCCTAAATATTCCGAATATTATTAATCGAGGGAATTGTTATAACTTTGTTAATTTAATGGATTTATAAAGTAGAAAGTATTCATAATAGGATAGAATTGTTAATACAAAATCTTTGTACCATTAAAACAATAAAATATCATATTCATGCTGTAACTTTATAACAATAAAATTTTTGAGGGGGCGTCAATATTTCGGACCGCCAAAGTTTAAAACATTTTCACAATAACTGCCTGACAAGTTGACAGTCTATTCACGGAAAAGTTTTTAAACAATAATAGGTCTTATTTTAAAAATAGAAGGATCAAACTGTGTTGATGATATTATTGATATTTGACTACAACTATAAGTGATAAACATATTATAACAAAATGAAAATGTGGATAGGTACATAATCAAAACTTAGTAGGGAGGGAAGACCGTATACTCTAGTAATTAATTGGCAATACATAGTAAATATTGAAGTATTATTTTTAAGTGTGTTAATAATATGTTTATTCTGATTACATTCACAAAACATTTTAATTATTTAGGAAACGTTATTGATGTTAATTCTATATGAAGAGGAATGGGTTATTTTATTTATCATGACAATACTTTTCAATTTGGTTTTTGTCCTATTTTCCTGTCATAGAATTATTGAAAATTCCAATTGTAAATTTATTAAAACTGCCGTTTAATATTGCCTGTGATTGATTGCTTTAGCTAATTATCGAATTATGTATATTGATTTACCAGTAAAATGATTATATAAAAATGTATTATTGAATTGTTTATGTAAATATAATTCGAATAGTTTAAATCATTTTGCTTGAACAACATGATGTGTTGAGAAATGACCTTATTATTTTATTTTCAGACCTGACACACATTTAATCTATATTAAATTAAAACCAATAAAAGAAGAACACCATTAAAATTTGAATTGTAGAAAAATTAAGCCATAAAAACATTTTTACAACCGTTGGAAGGACTAATATGGCTTATTGAGAATTAATAAAGGGCACTTTCATTCAGGTGACAACAGGAGAAATTTAAAATAAACGAAATATTATCTTGCAAAATATTCAAATCTCGTAAAGTGATAGCGATTATTTATTCACTAAGATATGGATGGTCTTTTTTTTATTGGGGGGTTTTCAATTTTTCAATTTGTTTTTTAATTTCGGATTGTTGACATTCATAAAGCAGTTTTTTAAAAGTTTTTTGCTTAGCAAATAGGTAACCAAACTGAATGGTGGGTAAAATTAATGGAAGCATTATTGTAACCGATTATTGATTTGTTCTGCAGTAAAGAATTCCATATACCTATTAAAATTTGGGCATTTAACTAAGCTCGACAAGATCGTAGTTCAATTTCAAAGAAAAGTTTTTCAAATACATATTTAGTTTCTGTTATAATCACATACCTATCCATAGTCGTAGAAACCGGAAAGTCCTAACTATACCATATGAACGCCCCATAGGCCCCTACAATAATACGTTTTATCATTTCCGTCTTTTAGTGATCAAATATTTGTATTTAAAATAAAAAATAAATATGATATGATAAAGACTAGAAAGTATTGTGATATTGAACATTATGTAATTTAATTAAGTAAGTATTCGTTCTCCACGTTATAAAATTGTATAAGCGATTACTAAACCGTTGTTTCATTTACGCCGGCGGTGTCGGACACGTTGCAATGTCAATGGCACTATCCCAAATATCGGGCGCTACCGGGTCCGGGATTGATCCCGGGTGCATCCCCCCGCGTGAGCGGCAATCGCGCGCCAACCTCTGCCGCGGGTGGGCGCTGCAGTCGCGCGGGAAACACGCCACGTGCGACGTGTGACGAGCCAACCCACAGTTACGATACTAATACTACAGTGAACCAGTGTGTGTGAGTGCGAGTGACTCCGTTGAATTATTCCGTGTCAATACGCGTTCGCCGCTGCGATGCGTGCCTAGCATCAGAATCGCCCGATTGTCTGTCGTGTGCAAATGAATATGTTTGTTCGTGGGCATTATTGTTGTTCCCGGGGGAGCGTCGATCATATCGCTCCTGGATGTTGTATTCAATATTAATATGGCGTCCGTGACTTATCTTTATCAATGAAACTACCCGCCGTTTCGCGTTTAATGCGCGCTGTAAGCACTACTTCCTTGTTTAGGGTTGTTCTTATTGGAATATCGTGACTGAGAAATATTTGATTAAAATTGTAAAAGTGTTGCTCTCATTGCATCAATTTTTATTGACAATTCACAATTGTATTGGTATAATATATATTAATTTTTAATTTCCGGTTCGTACCAAATTATTAATTTATGTTTAGTAGATATGTAGGTTGCCAAACAAAAATAAACAAAACCCTTTGTTTATGAATGAGCCTATAATTTATTACGCATTAGTCATACCCTAAAATTGAATAAGAATGAAATTCGAGCATTAGCTTTCTGAACACAGCGGTCGGTATACTTTGCCTGACCAAAGCATGGGTCAAGATTACTCATGATAAATATTTATTACATTGTTGCCTGTATAAGGCGCTTTGCCGGCTTAAGCGATCGTTTTGAACGTCGAGTTATTGTAGTTGGGCTGCGAAGGCGTTTACTGATAAATCGAATTTGTAAGGCCTCTGGATGTATTAAACGCGCGTAAGTTTGTACGCGCGTGTGCGTGATATTAAAAGCTACAGGAAGCGGTGTCGATTTTTAGGGAAGGTTACCACGAATGGTTCACAGGTCATTGTTCGGGTTTAGGTCGAAGCGTTTTTATGGCGCGACAAGATAAATTGCTATTGTTTAGTGATTAGGCCCTTTTTTGTTGCGTCAGTTTGGAGACATGTGTTGGGATGGTGGAGTGTTGGACGGCTCTTGAGAGCTTTTAAATTTGTCTCGGGTTCCGTAACATTTCATTTGACAATTTATTCTTTGTACCTTTATTTCGCCCAAAAGTTTGTAAAGCAAAAAACTGCTTTTTTTGTTTCCAATAAGCGCTAGTTAGTAGTTATATCTGACCAAAACTAACTAACTTTTTGGTAGCCCCAGCTGTAGTTATACGCTTGTCACGTCAGTCAATGTAGTCACAGAACTCCATATTTTAAATTGTCTGAACTCATCATCATTATCATCAGCCTATCGCAGTCCACTTCTGGACGTAAGCCTCTCCTAGGGCTCTTCAATAAGCCGGATCTTCGGCGACTCGCACCCAGCCAAAACTCTGTCTCTGTATCGAGTATGGAGGTGTCTCTGCAGGATGGGCCATGGATAGCCGGTTAATATTATATGTGATACGAAAGCAAGCACATAATCAACGGAACAACAATATCGCTCATGCTTACAGAATCCTCCTAAAATCACCATGGGTTAACCAACATAAAGTTCCAACTACCAGTTCAAAAATGACTTATAAGGAAGTGAAAAGACGGTTCTAATTCGATATGCCGCTGTGAGTAGACCGAAGCTTCGAAGATGGACGACAGTTCCCCAGACCTGTCGCTGAAGCTGCGGCGGGGATCGAGCGACTCGCGCGAGTCGTTCTACATGGACTTCGCGCAGGGGATCGACTCGGACATCGAGGAGGTGACGACGATCGAGCGAGTCATCCCCGAGCACCCCGGCGGCAGGGCCGAGGGGGATTCCGACACGCTCGCCACGCCGTCTGGCTTGGAGGAGAATAAGGATATTGTGCAATGGTATGTATTTTTCATTAATATCTTTTAGGGTGTTTCCACACCAATCGATCGATCGTCGATCGATAGTTTTTACCTACTAGAAACTATCGATCGACGTCGACTATTATATTCTACCATCGATCGACGGCGTCGATCGACGATCGATCGATTACATAGTGTGGTAACACCGGACCCTTATGTTTTTTTCTAGTTTATACCCGCTTCTTTGCCCGCGTTATCTAGATTGGAGATGAGAAGATGAGAGCGTTTAATCGAGATAAAATGTATCCTATCCTATCACAAAGTCAGCCCTATCTGTATACCAAATTTCATCAAAATCCGTTCTGTATTTACAGCCTAATTGACGGACAAACATCCTAACAAACATACTTTCACATTTATAATATTAGTAAAAGTAAAAGTACTTATGGTGTTAATTCTTATTTCATCGAGGTTTCTATCATCAAGAAATAAAACGTCTAAATGAAAGTCACTGGCACTTTCGCTTATAAAATTGGCGACTACTTGTAGTTCTGGTTTTATGGTTCCATTTTGCACTATATTTCTGACTTCCATCATAAAACGTATTTAATACCAATGTTATACTCGTATGCCTTAACACATGTGGGCAACAGGGTCTAGGGCCCCTCGATAACCAATCCAGGGGTTTAAAGGCCCATGTGCCCCGGGGTCTCTTATGATAAAAGACGGCCCAGCATGTGGGTGTAACAATTGTTGAAGGAAACTTTATTTTAGTCCAGAGTCCAGACAACTAAGACAAAAACATATTTATGAAAGGAATTGGAATGTTTAGAAACACTATCTCTGATTATGAAATTGTTAAAACTAAGAACAAAGTGAACTTTGCACGTTATTTTATGTTTGTTCATCAATAAAATACCTAGTAACTACCCATCGAATTCTAAAAATAACCGGTTCGAAAATAGGTACCTACTCTTAATACCTAATACAATCTACATCCCTTGATGAAACTTGTTATGTTAGGACCTTTACTAAAATACATTACCTACAGAATTGAAGAGATGCAGGAGCTTTAAATTGCAAATTAATAAATGTAGGCGGCACGGTGCTCGCCCAGGCTCCCCCATAAATTTCCGTTCTAGGCCACAACAGGACGGCTCAAATAGTCTGTATAATATCTTACCTATAGGTATTCGCGGGGAATTCGAGGTCAATGGAGGTGATTGTAAAAGTAGCCATTGCATAAAATCAGCGCTAATTTCGATGAATGAAAGAAGTTGTCTATGAAAGAAACCAAATCTTCGCTAACTTTGTATTTTCTTCGCACATTTTTGTTATCTACATCAATCCATTAAAGCTGTCGTCAAAATATACAAACATCATATAAATCTTACCTTACCTTTATCTTTAAAAAGCATTTGATGAACAATGTTATGTGAGTTTTACTTTTTACATATAATATTATTTTTTTCCAATAACTAAATGTTTAAGTTACGCAATGCATAAATGATAGGTAGGTATAAACATTGTATGTAGTTGTGTAGGTATTGTTCTTACTTCTTCTTTAAATATTGCAAAACCCATCATGTCTGCGTCCGTTTTCCATCTCTTTCCATCTCGTTGCCAAGACCTGTCGTCACAGGATTATATTTTACCTAAACCTAAGCTATTTTCTGTCGCGCGTCTAGACTTCCTACGGTGGATATACTACGGACGCCCAAGCCTTGCTAAGCGATTCCCGTCATGTTTATTGCGATACACCAATGTCTGGCATTTTGAAGGGCCGAAATTCTGTTAGAGGGAAGGTATATCCGTAATATTCTTCTAGACCCAGACGTGGGATAATTCGTTCCTTTAGCCGATAGACAAAATTGTTTAAAGTCACGTGTACCTACACGTACCTAGCGATACCTATCGCTGAGTTTTTTGATTCGAACCAGTAGTTCCTGAGATTTGTGCGTTCAAACAAACAAATCCTTCAGCTTTATTAAATTAGTATTCTTATATATGTGGATGCCTTTGATTCAACAAGTTTAAAAAAGGCGCATAGGGACGTCATGAGTGCAAGCTCATCTTGAAAAGAACATTCATATCAAGGAAACCGAATACAGGATCTCAAAACAAACAGCTAAGAATAACACTGGGCCATAAACTCTTGACGTTGGCAGAATCTCTGCAACGTCGTATACAAAAACAGGATAAAGAAATAGTGCACAGAAAAAAAAAAATCAAGTGATGAAGTAGGTACCGAATTTTGAAGTGGTGGACACTAGATATGTTAATCGATTAATCTTTCCCGCTGAATCAATCATCCGCTTATTCAATCACGTGCACTCTACGATGTAATTGGACATAAACAAAGCAGTAAAGCACGGGATCAGATGTCGCGGAAGTGGGCCAGCGGAACCCGTCGGACGGGTTGCGAGTTCGACTCCGGGCTTTCTCTCGCGCCATCTCGGATGGCGTAGTGTTGTGGAACGATGCCCGAAGGGCAATTTCGTGCCGATTAGTTTTGGTCCTTGGCCTTGAAACTTGGAAAGATGTCGTTTTTTAGTGGCTAAGGATAATTTTACTAGCGACCCGCCCTGGGATCGCACGGATTTAAATAGCGCAACTCTACTAAATTATTAAGTACTTATGAATTCAAACCTACTTAATGAATCATTATATCCGTTAAATAAAAATATAAATAACTGCTTCAAATCCGTTGTAAAGTTTTACGGTAATTCAATTTCTAATGATTAGTATCATTTAATTTATTCATACGGCATTAAAACGGGTCTTAGAAATAGATTTTCTCAGAAACCCCTTGGTACCGTCATCTAAAACCTCTGCACTAAAAAGTTGCACGTTCAGCTGTAGTTTTCTAAAAAGTGTTTTCGTAACTACCGTCCGCAACAAAGCATCACTACCCGCATAGCTGTGGTCGCGGCACGGATCGTGCACGCGTTCTGACTTGCGGTCATCTAATATAGGACTACCCGCATGAGAAACAATAGTAGAGCTAACTAAAGTTTTGCTTAGTAAAGCCTAAGTTGACACTGATTAGTTAACGGGACTAAGCGCGATTTTTAATTATGTTTTAACTAGTACATATATATAAGTATACTACTTACTTCTTGACGTTTCGACTGCGTTACAAATTGCGAGGTTAAAAAGGAATTGTGTTAGTCATCAAGATTTATACATTTTATAAATTTAAAGTATACCGAGCTATTTGTATTAAATTGATTTTGACTCTGACTGTGAATTCGTAACATATTTTCTGTAAATAAGACAAATACTCACTATCAATTAGTTGACGACGAAAACAACATTCGTACTTTATTTGATCATCTTTAACAAATACATGCCTCTGATCTTTGAGCCTTGATTTCCAGTTTATTGGGTCTGTGTAAGTTTCAGAACACAGATCTATAGCTAATACTAAGTATTAGTAGCTAGTTGCTGATTTAGGCTTTTATTTAATTTATGCACATTCATTTCATAATCTTTTTAAAAAGCGATTTATTTATTCCGGACACGGCTATTCCACAAAGGACTACACTTAAAAAAAATGTTAGAACATGTTAACGTGATTCCACGTCAAACTTTATTGCCTAATTTTGGTCTGGGAATGGACCACCGCTGTTGAATTTCGAGAATCACATAAATAGGCGTGAATCCACGGAATAGATGGAATATTTTACGTTTCCCTCCAATCAGGCGCGGTCGTAAAAGGTTTTATACGAACGTGTAACCTTTTGTTATGAGGGAATACACAATAGCCAGGTTTATACGAGTAGGTACAACAAAGTCATCGCCCTAAAATTTAAGTAATAACAGGAAAAGTAAATATAAACACGACCCAAATAAAGCCAAGGTATCTACTAGATAGGATGGATACAGATGTGTGTACTGAAACCAAAAATGAACAGTGAAAATGTACAAATATTTTGTTGAACTTACGCAGACACAGCAAGTTTACCTGTGTAAACTTGCTGTGTCTGCGTAAGTTTAAGAATCTTATGACCAGCGGAGATCATTGAAGATGATAATGTTGTGACTTATCATCAGGAAAAAATATTCCTATAATGTCCCTGTCTCTTAAAAAGTCAGAACTCTCACCATCACTAGATAGAGTCTTAATAAAAGTTTATTTGACAGCAATTGTAGTGTGTAAGTCCAATGAATTAATTTATTAATTATTAATAACTAGCCTACCGCCCGCGACTTCGTCCGCGTCCCGTCGTCCTGTCAAATTTTTCTAGCCCAAAAACCATACCTGGACCTAAAATAACAATTTAAAAAATAATTGACCAAATTGATCCAGGCGTTATTGATTTTTATATATAAGATTAACATGAATGCAAAGTTATCTTTCCTATCTGCCAACGAAACTTTCAAAGCCTTGTCCAGGTGTCGTGAAACCGCGCCTAAACATTTCCAAGGATTGTCGGCGTGGAACTAATCTAGGTCGTAACTCGGTCCATAGAATCGCTGGGTGGCATCGTGGCGACCGCTACACTACACCAAAACTATTTAGAGAGAGGGAACTAGTCATAGGACTCAAACACACAAGAGACTTTGAATGTGGTAATTATTTTTGGGGAATATCGTTCGGCGTTCTTTCATTGTTTAGTGGAGGAAAAGGAAACGTCATTAACAATTTTACGAGTTGCTGCAAAAAAATAATATTATGCATTATCATTATTAGTATTTGCGCGGGACAAAAAGCTTTACCGTAGTACTCCGCCCGATCGAAATGTGGTAAGATAAAATTATGGCAATTACTCTGATTCAGTCCAGTTTCTACATTATCGACGAACCAATTATAACCTGTACGTACTGTATCTGAATACTTATTTTTAATGTGTTTTTTTTTAAACATGTAGATTCAAATTTAATTCTAATATGAAAATCGTATACTAAATAAATAGGTACCTACTTAAACAAGCACTTAAAAATCGGTGTCCTGATAAAACCTAACAGTGCTAACAGTAAACTGGCCTTTACGAAACCAAAACTATTTTAGCTTTGCATGACTATTCACAAAGTTACAAGCTCGGTTTTGTTCTGTACCTTGTTTGACACTTACTAATAGTTCGTCGGTCAGTCGGCGCAGGAAACGCTTCCCGGAATAGAGACTGAAGGAAGGGCATTGCGTCTGCCTGTTATTTGTACATTTTCCAGGAAAAGGTGATAGAAAGGTTATGTAAATTAAACTTTATGACCAAAGCTTAAGGTTCAATGAATTAGAATCTCTGTTAAAATCTTGTTGCTTATGACGTTTACTTGTTGTACATACGAGATGGAAATTCACCGCCAAAACGAAATGCATTCTTAACCTTTCGTCTTGGTGCTCTTAAGATGATTTGACGGCAGTGTAACAAAAACCGACGCTGACTTTTTAAATCCCGTGACTCTACCTATTCTATAGATAGATAGGATTGTCCTAATAATTGATAATGTCAAATATTTTTTTCGATTTATAGATTTACGCTTGAATGTTTCATAAAACATTACGGATATTATTTAATTTAAAGTTTCTTGGATTATACAAACATATTGTCGTGCTCATTTACATCACGATTTGTGACCATATAATATTCCCATTAGAGCAACAGCTGTTCTAACACATCCATCCAAATTCAATCAACTTTAAACAGTTAACCCAATCACCAGCTGTCAACTTTTTTTTCGCTGGATAATGTTTTAACACGTCGTAATTGCAGGCTAGCTTTGCCTGCCGTGTTTGGGTAAGCTGTAAACCTGCCATCACATTAATCGAGTTAGCGCACTATTTGCCCGTGGCCAGCCAGTCCATCCATCCAGGCAGATATGAGCGGAGCCCGGCGGCCTAGCAATTAGTCATTCTGCCAGCACACGGTGGTTTGTTTTTCGCGAACTGTGTAACGACAGACACCCCGTGTTTTTGCGAATCGCAAAGGTAAACATTGCGCGGAACGCCTATTACGCGCTCGTTCGAGGTCTTTTTAAAGGGAAAAACAACGAAAGTTGCCTCAGACGTATTAATTATAAGGGTTTTATGCTTCCTCAGCTTGAAGGCACATTTAGGTAAGTGTAGAGATAAAATATAATAGCGGCCGCTTTCGTGGATTTCGGTTTTCGCACACCAAGTGTTGAACCCTTCCTCGAAAAACGGACTATCCAACACAAAAATAATTTTTCAATTCTATCCAGTGGTTCCTGAGTTTAGCGCGCTTAAACTAACATACAAGCAAAAAAACTTTTCATCTTTATTTTATACTAGCGGCCGCCCGCGACTCCGTCCGCGTGGATTTCGATTTCCAATATCCTATGTGTTATTCTGATGTATAAGCTATATTGTGGTAAAGTTTCATTCAAATCCATTCAGTAGTTTTTACGTGAAAGAGTAACAAACATCCATACATCCATACATCCATACATCCATACATCCACACATCCACACATACAAACTTTCGCCTTTATAATAGTAGTAGGATAGTAGGATTAGTAGGTATATATAAGCTTATTTTTCTTCTTCAGCTCCGAGATAAAATAAGATATATGTACACATGGAATTATGATATCAATTTTTGTGATGTCAGACATATTTTATACAAAAAATATACGTAAGATACGGCTGAAATATCACGCAATAAACCTTTTAAATAAAAGCAGGTAGGTTTTGCCAAGTAATAAAAAAGCTAAAGGAGTCTTCACCGCGTATATCGGCTTACAAACGAGGCTCCGGTATCAAATCCCGATCTTTCTGCGAGGGTTGTTTATTACGCGGTTTTTGCAAGCAATTTGTTTGCAAACAAGCCTCAAAAGGATCTTGGTGATTTTATTAGTTGGTACAACAACGCAAAGACATCTTGAGTTCATAGATAACGTTTAATTTAGTTAGGATACAAATATGTATTGTCTTCCATTGTCGGTATATGGTTTAGATAGAGTCGTATTTACAAAGATTTTTCTCATTCGTAGTTTTGACAGTAATATTTGTCCTTTGATTACTATAAACTTATTATCTTAACCGGTAAAAGGTCTCAAAAACTTATTTTAAAATCAAATAATGCTCTATAGTCGCATGAAAATAATACCTGTACCTGTTAAAGATGAATAAATGCTTGTCTGAAACATGAATAAATACTACATATTTCCATACTCATATTTTGGTTAACATCCGTATTTCTGATGTACCTAAATAATTGACCACGAAAAATATTATTTCGTGTTTTCCAGTCGCGCCACGCTCTCCAAATTGCAGTGAGTGTCGCCAACGCGGGTTAATTAAAGGGAACATCTACTCGTAGTTCCATAACCGAACTTGTGATTACACGTACACGTGCCGATGAGGTAATCCGCTTTGAGCACCCAATTTTTTAGCACCCGGTACTTGAGCATCTGCCAAAAATTTCATTTGGTGAAAATTTATTAGCACTACCTATGAACTATATGTTTAGCCCTAAAGTTCACTAGACAATTTTGGCTCAAAATATGAGTGGTCAAGTTATCTATGGTTCTCTCCAATGATTTTTAATTTCCAACGTTGTCTTTCATTCTTTGCTCTATACTATGTTGACATCTACACTATCTACACTTATCTACATTTAATATTATAAAGAAGAAAGATTTGTATTTTTGTTTGTAAAGAATAAAACTGCTTGACCGATTTGAATAATTGTTTCGCTGTTGGCTAGCTACACTATCCCCGGTGAACATAGGGTACTTTTGATCCCGGAAACGTGGGGTAAGGGGGGATATTTGAAAAAAGAAGGCTAGTATTAAATTAAAGACACGATGTACACGGAAACTATCTTTATTTTATTTCACTTATATTCTAGCAAATCCACGTAATTCCAACAGGTTCAAACTGGACCACCTCGTACCGATTCCTGCTCGCCGAGCACTGGCAATTAGCTCCCGGGTAATTAGGCAAGGGTACGCTGACGCGTTACGTGCGCTTTAAGGGACTTTTTTGGAAGATTGATTAATCCCATTCGTTATAGTTTTGTCAAAGTCATAAAGGTAACGCCAACACTTAGCTACGCAACCAATTAACTTGACGGTAATCATTACAGTTACTTTTGGTAATAAGTTCAAACACTACTAGACCGATTTTAAAAATTCTCTCACCAAACTACAATAGCCCCAAGTAAGATAGTCTACATTTAGTTTTAAAAAGAAATATGTGTGAAATGTCATGTTTAGTGCTCGTATGAAGCCGGGAAGAGCCGCTAGTATTTAATAAACACGTCAGGGACGAGAGAGCACGAGACGGCACGGCACTCCAAAGAATCCTCTCACGAAATTGATACAAAGTGTCGTCTAGGTTTAGTTATCCATCTTGTATATTCTCTACTACCTTTTTAATAATAAAACACGCGAAAACCAAGAGAACAGAGAAGTTGCCAGCCAATTATATTCAAAAAGGCGAGACGTGACGTTCTTTACGAGGGCCGAGCGCGAAGCAGACACATTTATCTCGTCAATTGTTATTACAATAAAGTTCCCGGAGATTTTCCCAACTTCGCCTCTTAGTTATCGGCGAATATTCGTTTCTTTTTTGTAACGAGCGCGCAAGAAGCCGTGATTCCAGGTGTTTTATTGCGGTAGGCCACTCCACCCGTAGCGAAGCCTTAAAACAGTTTTCCCTTTGTGTTTTTCTAGGGTTCTACTACTCAATAAGGGGTTCTACAACTGAACAAAGTATAAGAAAAACGGCGGCCGTAGATCACTAGGTCGGGAAAGCGTTAAGAACCTATTCCCACGGAGGGATATAAAGAGAGATTTGAAATACTTAACTAAATAGCATGTTGGAAAATCGTGTATTTGGGGAAGGGACTGCTGAAGTTTAATGGCACTTTTGGAATTTGATCGGACGACCAACCAACTGTGCTATGTTACTACTACTACTACGAAGTCTACCTTTAAAACTTTTTTCGGACTAGAAAACATTTCTGTGAGGAACCCTCAAATACGATTCCGGTGCGATGTCTCCCAGTTTTTTCAATACCTCTGATCCTTGTCATGGGGCCTTCAGTGACATGTAAAATTCGCAATTTCGTCTGTTTGTATCCCTCAATACTGTCGTCGGGATGTCCGTGGACACAATTTCGAAGAAAGAATT
Organism: Nomophila noctuella; assembly: GCA_958496325.1. Taxonomy (NCBI): domain Eukaryota; kingdom Metazoa; phylum Arthropoda; class Insecta; order Lepidoptera; family Crambidae; genus Nomophila; species Nomophila noctuella. Next base: position 15,815,661 of record OY292486.1, on the reverse strand, counting down.
GCCAAATTTGTTTCCCTTTATGGAATTTCGTCTGGATTCCCGACTCGGGATGTGAGCTTGTTGCTAAAGTACCTTATTCTCAAAGCAATACGGTGTAATCTCCAACAATTGGAACCTGTTTAGTTTGAATTCCAGAATTTTGTCTGCATGTTTCTAATGTACTTTATTGTGGTAGCAATAAGGTCTGCTATTGGATACTTTTGGATTGGTTGTTTAGCTTCGGGACTAGCTTGCACTATAGGTGTTGGGAAGTTGGTAATTGCATTCGCAGTGATAAATTGCTTAGCTTAAACTTTGTTCGATTAGATTTAGTGCTAAGGTCACTTGTGGTCTACTTGACACTTTCCACTTGAGAAATTCTTTAGAAGGATTTCAGCCATTGCAATTTATCAGTTCCCGACTATGTGTACCTAAGTTGTACCATGGACGCCAGAGAAGTAATTTTTATTTTATTTACTGTAAGCCAAATAAGCACGCCTGGTGTCTTATTTAATTGAATGAAAATAATGAAATCAAGTATGTACACAGGGAACCATAGAGCCTTCCCACAACAATATTTGGAGTCCTCCTAACATTGTCATGGATTGTTTACTGTTTAACATGTCTGCGATGGCATGGCGGCGGCTACTCCACGGTTGTCTAGACAAACGTTAATATCCAATAGAGCCGCTTGCAATCACCAAACCTTATATTATACCTATAGTAAATGTAGGTACCTACTGTTTGACTGTGGTGACAATTTGATGAGTTATTCGTCAACTCGCTCGCTTGAAACTCATTTAGAGCGAGATGACAACTTAAATTTTAGTAATTTTCTTTGTCGCTATCTCGCACGACTATGTAGTAGAGTTAAAACCAAAGTAGAGTTGAAACCAAAAACTTTAAATATGTTTAGTTACTATTTCGGTTTTACGCCTAGTGTGTTTCTATACCTAGTTTTTAAACTAAAGTTAAATCAATAAATCTTTAGATTGATTGATTTAAATCGGGGAGGGGCAGTGGTCCAACTGTTTAGTCCAACTAGTTGGACCACGGGCCTCTACTAGGGGCAGTTGTCCAACTTTAAAAATAGTTGGACTACAGCACCTTTTGCAAGTTCCGTAGTCCAACTCGTAAAATATCTTGCCAACCCTAATAATCTCAAAAATGTTTTTGTTTTTATATATTTTTAATTAATGATCTCCTGAACCTCGTTGCAGTAAATTGGTAGGTACTGGCTACTGATTATTTAAATGACAAATATGCATGGACATGTTAATCTGCTCAGCCACATTTAATTTGTATTTATTATATTTGACATTATTATATTTGACATTATTGTAATATTGAAATTGATTTTAAAAAAGACATAACTGGTGAGTTTCTTGCGGTGTCTCTTCTCAGCAGGCCATTCACGTCGAGGCGCTGGTAGGGCGAAAAAAGTTTTGACGTGCAAAAGAATTTACTAAGTGAATCAAATTGCTGAATAAATTATTTCATTTAATAAATTAATACATTTCATTTCATTTCGAAATTTTTAAAAATAAAAATTATATAAATTATTCATTTTGTTTTTTTTCCTGGTACAAATTGACACAGGTAAAAATCAAATGATACCTATTTACTGCAACGAGGTTCAGGAGATCATTAATTAAAAATATATAAAACCATAAACATTTTTGAGATTATTAGGGTTGGCAAGATATTTTACGAGTTGGACTACGGAACTTGCAAAAGGTGCTGTAGTCCAACTATTTTTAAAGTTGGACAACTGCCCCTAGTAGAGGCCCGTGGTCCAACTAGTTGGACTGAACAGTTGGACCACTGCCCCTCCCCGATTTAAATGTTACACAGATTTGGTTAAACCATGGCTGGAAATAAACTATGTAGGTATACGTAAGTACCTACACTGTATATTATGGTTCAGTTAGCAGACATTGTTAGTGGTAATGCTAATTGTACGCTACGTCTGTCACCTGTGGCTTCCATTACGGTCCGTGTTGGCAATAACCAGTAATGGCACCATAGTCGTTGTCTTGGAAGACCTTGCATAAATCTAAGTGCTGTAATTAATGCAAATTCGTCGGCTTACTGGTAAGAAGAGTATTTGTTAAAGTGAAAATTTAATTATTTGAAATCAATGAATAATTCTTTCATTGAGCGAAATTAACTTTTTTAAGCAGGTAAGAAAATTATTATAATACGATTAAATAACTTTGTTCGATTTTGAACTTTAGCTTTTGCCGATTTAATTTCTTCTTTGAAGTGCGGTTTTATTGCAAAATTATTTTTAAATTATCTATACTAATATATAAAGCTGAAGAGTTTGTTTGTATGTTTGTTTGTTTGTTTGTTTGTTTGTTTGAACGTGCTAATCTCAGGAACTACTGGACCGATTTGAAAAAATCTTTTTGTGTTGGATAGTCCATTTGACGAGGGAGGCTTTAGGCTATTGGAAATCGGAATCCACGCGGTCGGAGTCGCGGGCGACCGCTAGTCTTTATATAATACTAGCGGCCGCCCGCGACTCCGTCCGCGTGGATTTCTTTTTTTCGAAATAAAAAGTAGCTTATGTTCTGTCTCAAGGTCTAAAGATTGTCTGTACCAAATTTCATCAAAATCGGTTGCGAGGTTTAAGCGGGAAAGCGTAACAGACAGACAGACAGACAGAGTTACTTTCGCATTTATAATATTAGTTGGGATTCATTGTATGAAAAAGTGTTCGTTTACTGAACTTTGCCCTCCCTATTTCTAAAACAGGATAAAAAGTGCATACACATCCTGGCGAGGGGAAACTCCCGTTGCTTGCAGCGTCATAATATTTTACTCACCACTCCATCGCGGTCATAAATCAAATATATACCCCGTCTGGGTTTAAAATAGGGGGTTTAGGATGCTCTATGGGACGTGTTTCCAAGGAACGTTCTGGGTACGACACGGCAAAGAGAATTAATGTTATGTGTTCTTATATTTTAATCAGTTTTTCTCGGCAAAAGACGTTACATAATGTGGCTCACTCGCTCCCAAAATCTACATAACTAATTTATTTTTCTTGTTGCATTCTTACGAAATGATCTTGTCACATAAGGACAACATAATGAGTTAAGTGAAGTGAAGTACAAAGGTAACATTGTTGCGCGTGTATTTTTTTTAACTTACATATAACTTGAGTGACTGAGTATAATTTACGAGGGTCATCAAACCAAAAGTAGCACTTGTGAAAACATTTTCCTACGTTTTAGGGTTCCGTCGCTAAATGGCAAAAAACGAAACCCTTATAGATTCGTCATGTCTTTCTGTCTGTCTGCCTGTCCGCCAGTCTGACACACGTTTTTTTCTGATGCCGTGCTGTATCGTGTGTTATTGTGGGAACAGATCCTATTTACAGAGCTGGGTGATTTGGCAGGATTGAACGCCCGCCGTCATGCATTGATGAGCGAAGTCACTGCTTCATCAGAATGACAAATGACGGGGAAGGTGGGCTTTGACTTTGTCGTCTTTATGGAGAATTTGAAGAAGCTTAGGATGAATTAATGAATAGCATAAAGTTTAAGGTAATTTATCATGTGCGTGTTCTAAAGTTTAGACTGTTAGGTGATTTGTTACCGATATGACTTTCTCGTAGCAGACTTTCTTTTGTTATATTTCTTTTATATCTTAATTTATATATTAAAGGAAAGGAATGAGAGAAGCATCATCATTGTCCAAAACCTAACAAAGAAGTGTGTTTTAGCTGTGATAGCTTTTTCATCCAGTTGATTGTGTACCTACCTACCAATCTGCTTCCTAATGTAACTAAACACAAATCTAACTTGGTTATTTTTTATCGCAAGAAATAATGTTTAATCCTAGCTGTCTAGTAAAATATGAATCGAATCTGGAAAAGTCCATCTTTCGTCCTGTCCGTTACATTCGGAGATATCATGAAAAACCTGGGATTTTACGGATCCAACATGATTTAGGTTGGCGCGGCGGATTAATAATGTGAATGTTACGTTTTTGTTCTCAAGCAATTTACGGCATTTAGTTCTCTCGGGGATTTGACCAAATAATGGGTTTGAAAGAACAAAGGAAAATGCCAAAACCAGATTTGAGGACTCGATTCTTGAATAGTTGCTCCATAACTAAAATACATTAGTAATATATTACCTGCTTTAACAAAGTTATATTTATTTAAACTTTATTGCACAAATAAAATTAGTACAAAAGGCGGACTTAATGCCTCATGGCATTCTCTACCAGTTAACCTTATATAATATCAAGGAAAGTTTTGGCAACATTACTTTCTTCTTAAGCATAAAGGTTAACTTGGTAATAAAACTAGACCATATTGCGAAAACGCCTAATGCTTCATCATCAGCCTATCCACTACTGGGCATAGGCCTCTCCTAAGGCTCTCCATTCACTCCGATCCTCGGCGGCTCCGTCCAGCAGTGGACTGAGATAAGCTGATGATGATGATGATGATGATGATTAGCCTATCGCAGTCCTATGTCTATGTCCAGCAATGCGATATAAGCCTCTCCTAGAGATCTCCACTCAGCCTGATCCTCGGCGACTCGCAGCCTATATTATGCTAAACCAAAGTTTGTCAAGCATCACATAATGGAGTTAAACTCTGTGTATTAAATTCAACTATTCTTTAACAAAATGACAGGATGAAGCAAATATTATTTAATGAGTGAACCTCCCATATTAATTTCGCTGGGGAAAAAATCAAACGTACATTTCAAAAAGCCACGTTATTAAAGATTTATGGGAAATCGGCCGAATGTTTCGTAGTGTACCCCCTTACTAATTTTCGGCTCGAGCCAGACGGTGTTTGTGTTGACTGTACCTATGTATCGAACGACCGGATTTTGTGCAGACTCGCACAACTTAAGTACAGGCAGATGCGAAAATATGGATAACGCTTAAGTTATGGGTTTTCGAAGTACGATTTATTTTGAAAGCTGAGTAGTTAGATACTACGATGGCGTGGTAATTATATATCGGTTAAGATACGCATCTATTGTTTTTGAAACTGCTTGGGATTTTTTGAAGCTATTTTATTTATTCCTTAATTTATTATAAACTATGAATGAAAAGAGGTCGAAATGAAGATTTGAATACAAAGTGTATACTAACGATAGTTTCAGATACCAATATTTAAAGCAACTTTATTTTTTATGCTGTTCAGCTCCTACAATTACAAATAATTGTTGGTACAGTCGGCTCACACCCCGCACAGCACGCAAGCGGTGTTTGCATTTTCATTAGCCAGGAACTTGCATTTTTACAGCATAATAATAGAGTAATTTCACAATAATTATTTGTGAAGTATTGATTTTTTATGCTTTGACTCTTGTTTAATGGATGGATACGTGTCTTTATTAATTTAATGTAGGGCAATATACATTTAAGGCAATAAAAATAAAATATGAAGTTTTGTTGTAAAAATAACAAATTGTATACCGCTTCAAAAGAGTTTCAACAAGTTCCATGCCTATGCGTCTGACTAGCATAATTATACCAAAATTGCTCATAATAGAGTTGTTTAGTCTGGTTTCTTAATGCTTAACATAAATAAAGGCGAGTGTACCTAGCCCCGTCTTGAGAAGGGAGAGGTGGCCGTAACTCGATCGCTCTTTCTTAAGCTAATATTTCATGAACAGATTAAGACCGTCTGAACATTGTTATGTAATAACAACTGGTGATTTTAACAATCAAAGGTAAGCATTATATTAATTTCATGTTATATTCATAACTTGTAAGTTTTCATTTAGTGTTTCATGAAAACCAAAACAAATAAAGAAATGTATACCTGCCTCTCTAAATCAAGAAACATGGGTCACCAAAACAAAGACGCAATTCAGTGGCAACGACGAAGAATAATTGCTTGAAGAAATTAATAATAAAGTTATTTGATACACGCAGGGCCGGTTATTACGTTTTCAGCTCATTTACCTACCGCGATCGATGGTGGACTCGGTTCAACGGAATTAATTGCAGTGAGGAAATACCGCTTCGATTTTGATCAGCATTGATAATTTCTCAGCAAAAATAGGTGAATACAATGAGTATGAAATGTTCGATTTTTGAAAAACGTTTTTCCATTTTTAGGGTTCCGTAGCCAAAATGGCAAAAAAACGGAACCCTTATAGATTCGTCATGTCTGTCTGTCTGTCTGTCTGTCTGTCTGTCTGTCCGCCAGTCTGTCACAGACACTTTTTTCCGAAACTATAAGTACTATACTATTGAAACTTGGTGAGTAGATGTATTCTGTGAACCGCAACAAGGTTTTCACACGAAAATAGAAAAAAAAATAAAAAAATGGGGGGTCCCCATAGTTAGAACTGAAACTGAAAATATTTTTTTTCATTGAACATATACGTGTGGGGTATCTATGGATAGGTCTTTAAAAATTATATTGAGGTTTTTAAGCTCATTTTTTTCTTAAGTGAATACTTTGCGTGACAGACTCTTCCAAAGTGGAAAAAAGTGTGTCCCCCCCCTCTAACTTCTAAAGTAAGAGGATGATAAATCTGAAATAAATATATAATGTACATTACCATAAAAACTACCAACGAAAATTGGTTCGAACGAAATCTATTCAGTAGTTTTTTTAATACGTCAAAAATCGAATTTGTACGGAACCCTCAGTGCGGGAGTCCGACTCGCACTTGGCCAATTTTTTTATATTCGTTTGACGCGCCTGAATCATTATAAATATAAATTATTTATTATTGAGCTTTTTAAGCGTAGTGATAACCACACGGCGAGAATCTTGTCCCGTCAACTGAAATGTATAATATATAAAGCTCGATCCTTATATAATAAAAAGCTGAAGAGTTTGTTTGTTTGAACAAGCTCTCTCAGGAAGTACTGGTTGGAATAAAAAAAACCGGCCAAGAGCGTGTCGTAAACGCCCATGAAAGGGTTCCGTAGCTAAAAGATGGCCCGACCGCTTAAGACACCATTTAGTAAGGGCAACTGCACGTCATAAGTTGGTCGAGTTGTATAAAAATAACTATGTATGATACAGAAATCGCTATAGTTTTCGTTGAAAGTACTTACTTGGAGGTATACAGGACATTTTTACAGAATTATTGTAATAGTATTTCAAAAGTTAAGGGGGGGGGGGAACGCTCTAATTTTAACTTTGTATTAATATATCTCGAGACTGGGGTGTTTGATCCACATGGTTTTAAGGCAAGTTTTATTGTATTTAAAAATACCTTTTTAACGATACCCCACACGATGGGGTAAGTCGAATTTTTTTTTTCGAATTTACTTTTGCTGCATGGGAGGGGGGGGGGTAAAAATAAATATTTTTCGATTATTTTAAAAACCAATTCTTGAATTATCACTATACATCTCCCCACCAATTTTCGTGGCAACCGGTTCAGAAACGGCGAGGAACGAGCCAGGACAGACAGACAGACAGACAGACAGACATGACGAAACTATAAGGGTTCCGTTTTTTGCCATTTGGCTACGGAACCCTAAAAATATTGTGTTGGATAGTCTATATGTCGAAAAAGGCTTTAAGCTTTACTATAGTAATAATATGTGCGGAAACCGATAACTGAATACATAAATATAAATAAATACATAAATAAGAGCACGTGTAAGTACAGTGTAGTACCTACCTATGTATATATACTGGCCTATGTTATACACAGTTTTACGTTCCGGAAAGCAAAGCGCCCTATACGTCGGAGGCACATTGTTTCAGCCGCCCTACGTGAAATATGCCCTGTTTGTGTAGGTTACCGGACCGTTGCAAACACCATTGATTTTATTTCCTTTTGTTCCTTTATGCAGGAATGGCTATGGCTTCAGTTTTTGGGGTTTGCGGTTGAATAACTTATTCTATTATTCGTACGTCTAAGGGACAAATATATATGAATAATCGGAAGGATGTCTGTAGAATACACCTGTGCATGCATAATCACTTGTGCACTATAATTTATTCTGTTTACCTGGCTGATCGTAAGATCGGCCGCCATGGCCGAATACGGCCGGAGGGTTTTTTATTATATTTTGATTATTGATGATGGAATGTAAATTGTAAAATAATACTAAGCAGTGAATGTTGCTGTTGATTTTGATTCATCTGACAGATTAAAATGCGAAGTCACTTTGATTAGTCGTGCCTGGTTTTAACTGTTTATGGAACATTCTTGTTCGAAGGTAACGTTCAAAGTTTACAGTGATTGATTGCTCAACAATTTGTGTTTTGTCAGAGCCGTGATTGTAAATTACCTAGATATTTGTACATTATTTTCTAGTGCTTTTACATGAATCGGCAACATTTTAATTGCACAGTATCCCTTTAGTTTAATTTTATAAAGCACTAGTGACATTATGGGATGCACACTAGGGCAGTAAATTATGTATTTAATAGAGTCAATTAATAAACGTGGAAGTAAAGATTCCATTAGGTAAATAATTTATTACATTCCATAAATGCCGGAGACAGAAAAAAACGACTAGAACTTTTCCATTACGTTATGAAAACCAATAACAATGCACGTCTGAGCTACCAAGTCTAGCTTTAACCTTGTTATTTATTGTATTAGTTTCGTCCTAATTTACCGGCTGTAAGAAATCGCCGCCATTTCCAATCGCAGTCGTTAATCTACGGCACACGGGCTCGGTCGAATCAATTTAGCCCAGTGAGGTAGAACAGTCCGATAAGAAACTGACAATATTGACCTTAGACGGCGAGTTCTGAGCAAAATGTTTGAAGAATTTCCGATTTGTTTGTTTGTTTGATTTTGTTGACACTTTTTGTTATAATATTTTTTTTATCCTCATCGTTTTAATCGTTTGCTAAACATGCCGATGTGATAGCAAGCGGTTATTGCGGCCTATCTCATTGTTGGATTTTAACAGGAGACATCGTTCAATGCTGACAAATTGTAGGATCTTTCAGTATTTGAGCCTGTAAAATAAGGTGTACTAAAAGTTAGCAACAATTAAGTAATTAGATTGATTTTAGAACGTCACATTTTATTTTTAACTCGTTAACGAAATGTAACGTAAAACCATCTCACAATTATGTTAACTATAGGCAGGATCCTCTACACCTATTACTATATTTCATAAAAATATCTTTGTCCAAGTTTCCTGCAACTTGGCCATTATAATTATGTAAGCGGCTCTCCGAACGATGAATGGAATGTAATTATGAGAATCCCGATTCTTGGCACCACTTGACTTCCGTCATTAGACGCTTTAGGAATTAAATTAAACGACCCGAGTCCCTGGCAATTTGTCTTTGTTCCGGGAAAATTGATAGAGGTGAAGGAAGAATCTGTCAATGACGTTTTACCTTGTAGGTTTTGAATATCGTGGAGGATAGTAGCTTGCACTTAAAAGTCACAAATACAAGTTTTGGGTTCATTAACGGAATTGGACGGGATTTCAGTAATGTTGGTTTTTGTTCTATTGGATCTTAAAATGTCAATACTTCACTTTAAATCTATATCTATACTAATAAATAAAGCTGAAGAGTTTGTTTGTTTGTATGTTTGTTTGTTTGTTTGTTTGAACGCGCTAATCTCAGGAACTACTGGTCCGATTTGAAAAAATCTTTTTGTGATGGATAGTCCATGTGACGAGAAAGGCTTTCAGCTATTGGAAATCGAAATCCACGCGGACGGAGTCGCGGGCGGCCGCTAGTCAAAACATAAAATTAAAGAAATCATTCAGAAATAAATGCATCTGACATAGACACGATTGTCAATTGGTTTCCAGACTGCAACTCGCATATTGGGCATCATTCCTCTAAATAACCTTTCAAACTAGTCAATGCAATTGTTTTTCCAGCAAAGGTGAAAGTGACCAAATCACTTGCGATTTCAGTATATTTTTCACGACACCACCCTGTCTATACAAAACAAATGGGGTATTCATTTAGGAGAGCGATTTATTTATTGTACGCTCTCTGATTAATTGGACACAGATGTGCTGGAGACGGCTACGACGTGAGAAAATAGGGTAAAGCTCTTCCAAGGGACAATCTGATGGAGTGCGAGCTATTTTTAAGTGTTTATTTTTGTTGGCGCCTGTAAAAATAATACCATTCACGACTAGTATTGTGTGGGAGACGGTTTCGGCGATGGGTTGAAACTTATATTTGAGTTTGTTTGGTTTTGCTAAAAGGATATTGTTTTGTGTTGCTCTTGGCAATAAGATTGCGTAGATTTAGTAGTGCCACATAAGCAGATTCATAATTCATTGCGGGCGTTATCCCGACCTTCTGTCGCGTTTTATCTGCCTATTGTGTTTCTATACATTTTGTATGCGAAATTTCAAAGAAGACGATTTTACGATGAAACACTTTGAATATGTATGTTTAATATTGGTATGAAATGTACTTTAGAGAGCTTATTCATAAAGAATTTTCTCTCGGCCGTACACGACATACCGACGTGAGACGTAAAATAATTTTTCCTTCTGGCGTGTGTATGACAGTTTAATTTGTACACATCAGAGCTCTCACTTATAAACGCGCCATTTTCTATAAAAGTTGCACCTCAGTTTCTCTAGAGCGCGTGAAGCAGCCACTTACAACCAGGCTTCCACCTAATTAGCCCTTGTTAATAGCAGGCGTGCAATCACTGGGAACGTGATGGCTGTTTTTAAAAAGAATAAGGTTGATATTCGCGTGCGCTGAAGCGGACTGTACTGGATATTGTGTGAAGGGTGAAGGCCCTTGAAGTTGTCTCCGAGACCTCTTGACGCATGCCGTTGCTTAGACGTGGAGAGGCTTAGCACGCGTTTTTATCTACAATTTTTCACTGGCTCTATGTACCTCTGTTCCGTCGCCTTGATTGGTAAAACTCAGACTTGCAGCATTTCGCTCCTTGCACGTAACGTCTTGTGTTGGTTTTCAAACGGTTATTGAGGGTTTTGAATTTGCGTTACTTGTGTAATGTACAAGTCGCAGACAACTTTACAATTTACATTAGCAAAATTCATATAGCTACGTGGCAGGAATATATCAGAGTTCAAATGAAAACCGCATCGTGATCGAATAAAATTCAGGAGGTAGCCACCTTATGAATGATTGAAAGGATTATGGTCTTACTGGGTCTTACGCACTTCAAAATACCTTATGACTCACACTTCCAACAGTTTCATGTGGTCTTTCAATGACGCAGACAACATAAATTCATTCAGATTTTAATCTTATAATTTTATTATTGTATGTAGATATTTATTAAAGGAGGCATTGCCTCTTACGTTGAGACATTAAAAATGCTTAAAACGACACAGACAATATTATATTCTGTCAGTGAATCTCTTAAATGCTTAAGGAATACGAAGCAAGTGGCAGGCTGAGCAAAAACAAGGCAGAATTAAATAACGTAGGAGTCTCGCACGCTTGCGTATATCAAGGAGTTGTTTAACAGGATATTATGCAAATAGGCATTTACGTTCCCAACGATCATATCCGTCTGCTCCAGCATCCACTAAACGACGCGATTTATGATGAACTTGGCAACATCATCGTCTCCGGAGCGAAGGAAAGTAGCTTTTACACTATCAGCAATAAGATTCAACTTGGTGTTAATTATGAAGGAGCTTGCAGCGCGAGCGTGGTAGCAAGGGTCGACATCCGTGGCGAAATTGACGAAAACAGAAATCTCAACTCAATTTTCAGAGCCATAAGATCTTTGCGTCAGAATTTAATATGTGCTAAGGATCAGAGACTGCTCGTCGCCTTTCCGATAGAAGCTGAATGCGATAAATTGAGTGAAATAAATATCTTCAACGGACCCGCCGGCCGGCGAACGAAAGACTATTGCCTATTCATTAGCGTCTATTTACCTGCCTTCTATAAATACGTGAGCGGGAAACAAAGGAATCAGATACAGCCTGGCACGCATCGAAATTGCTTTGGATTTGGTTGGTGGTGGATTAGGTTTATTAGACAAGTTTTCCTTATTCATTATTCGTAATTTGACGGGATGGTTTGGGTTGCCTGTCAGCCATTGTTCTGTGGTAATGCTGTTTTAAGTTGAGTTTTTGGTCACGATAGATCTAAAATTAAAGCATAGCGGGTGAAAACAACTAAAGCATCAGGCTTTTAGAGTCTCAGTGAAAAGCCTGTAGCCATGAAATTATATAATCGTTTTAAAAGTGGGTGATGGAAATGTTTCTAAAGCTTACGCGTAATATTATGTTAGTTTTTAATGTGCTACGTTAGATTAGATGTTAGACACTAAAATTATCAAGCTTACTAAGCCAGAATTGAGCATCATAGTCACCCGAACTGTGTCCAAAAAACCTATACAAATCATGCGCGACAGGCAAACGATTCCATGTTCCTAACATCAGGGTTTCTATCACACACAATGCAAAACAATAAACCGTATATAAGAGTACGCCACCTAAGCTAACATTTTCAAAAACAAATGAAGCTATTAGTTGGTCACAGGCCACGTGACCAGCGGACGAGTGTGGTCGTAAATTTGAATTGACATCACAAAGCCCGGCCGGAGCCACTCGGCCTGAACGACTGATGACCGACGGTTAGGCGATAACAATCCAATTTATGTGCTTTCAAAGGCTTAATCATAAAAAAATTCGCCAAGTGCGAGTCGGACTCCCGCACTGAGGGTTCCGTACAAATTCTATTTTTGACGTATTAAAAAAAACTACTGAATAGATTTCGTTCGAACCAATTTTCGTTGGTAGTTTTTATGGTAATGTACACTATATAATTATTTCAGTTTTATCATCCTCTTATTTTAGAAGTTAGAGGGGGGTGGGACACTTTTTTCCACTTTGGAAGGGTCTGTCACGCAAAGTATTCACTTAAGAAAAAAGTGATGTAAGAAACCTTAATATAATTTTTAAAGACCTATCTATAGATACCCCACACGTATATGTTCAATGAAAAAAAATATTTCTAGTTTCAGTTCTGACTATGGGGACCCCCCACTTTTTTTATTTTTTTTCTATTTTCGTGTGAAAACCTTGTTGCGGTTCACAGAATACATCTACTCACTAAGTTTCAACAGTATGGTACTTATAGTTTCGGAATAAAGTGGCTGTGACAGACTGGCGGACAGACAGACAGACAGACAGACAGACAGACAGACAGACAGACATGACGAATCTATAAGGGTTCCGTTTTTTTGCCATTTTGGCTACGGAACCCTAAAAATGTACCGGTGATATGTTTTAAGAGGGTTGAAATAAAGCAGAGCCCTAGGAGAGGCCTATGTCGAGCACTTTCTGCGATAGGCTAATGATGATGATGATGATGAAGTAATACATTATATTATACTTTAAATTGGATATAACCCTCACAAAAAAAACTGCTATGTAACTGAACACTATAAGTTACATTAGATTTGCAATATTGATCTTAAAAACTTGTAAGTTGAAAAGGATTGGGTATCTGTAATATTAAGTGCAATATAAACCCACAATATTATAATGCGGCAGCTGCACATATAAATGTAATAGGTGTCTGACACACATAATGTTATTTTCATGACCAATATCGCGAGATATATCAGAGAACAGCTGTTGCATCGTAAGGCGAGATAACGACTTTTATGCGGGTAAATCGTCTATAGAGGCCATATGGTGATGAGTTATTAATGTTATAAGACTATATTTGAAAAATGATAGTTTTAGAGAGGTAGAACATGGAAAAACTTTCACTCAAATTGTATATTAACAAGACAAAATACGTCTTGTTGTGTCATGTTTCAGGCGGGACTCGAACTCGCACCCCAACGCGCTTTATTTCACTCCAGGTCTTTCCTATCTCCTTCACTTCTGCAGCGACAGTCCGTTACGCCTTCCTTGGGGTTTCCAGTTTTTGAATCTGTTATTTGAAGTCTATACTAATATATCTAATAATCTGAAGAGTTTGTTGTGTTCGATAGTCCATTTGACGAGGTAGGCTTTAGGCTATAGTATGTACCTATGTGTGCGTAACCGGAAACCACGGGGACGGAGTCGCGGGCGGCCGCTAGTAAGGTCTATAGAGCAAAATCGGGAAAGGTGCAGACAATCTAACATCCCTTGCCAGTTGTGGAGTCGTTGATACTCATGGCCTGCGGTGATAGCTTTTCATTAGGTGACCTTCAAGCTGGCCTCCCTAATAAAAAAAAGTAAACACTCACCCTGGTATATTAGCGTTCACCGGTTCGCCTCGCGGATATGCGCCTGCGCAGATTGCGCTATCTCCGGCGCTGATGGGCGATATCCTCCGCGCCCCCTCGTCCCCTCGTCCTTCGCCCGCGGTTAAATGCTCACCTCACACGCTTTGCTCATTTGTTTCTAGAATGTCACGCTGGTGGAAGTAGCCGTCATGTTAATTAGTAAGAAGGGGCATTGGTTATGTTCATGTGTTAGAGGGCTAGCAATAACGCTTGACAACGAGTAGTCGTGAAAGCAAGCAATACTGATAGGTAGTTCTCTTTTTTTGCGCGTCTTTTAAGTTGTACACCTATTATCCTTTAAGGACTTTCCAGTCATTCGGATAGCGATGGCGAAGGCGTAGGTGTAATTAACCTGTGAGTGACGACCATCAAAAGGCGCAAGATTTATGTCCTCAAACCTCTAACTACTGTTTCACGAAGAAGGCGTATTTTAGGTCAAATCCTTATAGATAAACTATCAAAATCATAGCAGTCACGCCTAGACGTTAGGTACGTCTAGAAAATCAATAAATCATCATTTTGAACGTTGTTCCGCAAAGGAATCTGCACCATAAAGGTACAATGCGTAGGCAAAATATGCTTCAATTATTCGGTTGTTGGTGTTATCAAAGGCCTATTACCAATTCCATTTGAAGAGGCAGTCTCCTCTTCCGCCCTGCTGCAATAATGGTGGTACGAAATTGCTGCAATCCACCGGGAACATTGAGTTAGCTCCTAGTTAGCCAGTTAAAGCGCGGGCGCAGGACTCACTGCGCGCAAACTCCGGGGACTGTTCCATTTTCAAAAATAATAACGCTAAAATTGCACATTAGTGTGTAAATTAAAAGGACGATTTAAATGAGGTTTCAATTTAAAAAAATATCGTGATGCTGGCATGAAAATTGTGAATTAAAAAAAACAGCGAATGCAGTTCAGACATGACTCGTAGAGTTATTTGTTGTAGAAACAAAATTCAAAGTGTCTTGTAATAGTTAATCTAGATAGTTACCTAATCTGTTTTCATTAAAAATTTAATATAGGTACCTTTTTAAAAGTTTAAGCGTACTTTAACTAAAACAAAACAAATTTGAAATTTGAACACCGAACTCTAATTTTGAAGACATTCAAAAACAAAAAGTGCTTGAGTAGAGGACATTTCCACATCGTATCTTTTCTGGATGACAAATACGGTACAGGAAGACTTGATAAGTCGTGCGTGATAGTTGCATCGTGTGTGATAGGAATGGTGGATTGTTAAACAAGTTCAGTAATGGTGGATTGTTAAACAAGTTCAGTGAATTGCAAAGATGAAGATCTCGGAGTCAGTTGCGAATGGCAATGGAAATGGGAACGAGGAAAGGTACATAATTATATTGAACTTTAACCTTTATATATTTATTTTACTAACGATAAGAACATAATACGTACTCTTTGGTAAACTAGTATCAATCATGACAATACTCCTGCGCATGACAGAAACGATTTACAATTGAGTAGTTAGAGCGAAGGTCTTGCTCTTGAGAACCATTTTGTTGCAATTTTCGCATGCTATGTGCTAGCTTTTTCGAACCATATCATCAGTTTCATAGGTGAAAATAGTAAAGTATCAGCCAACTAATGTCATACTGCAGGCAAAGGCCTCCATCATGTAAAATTATGTTTTTTATGTACAGAAGAAATTATAGAATACATATTTATTTGCTAAACATTGTATTCATATCATATTGCAGCCCTCAAATCACTCTCAATATAATATACAAGGCGCACGATTGTCACAGCATTCAAATAAAATTTCCACACGAATAAATCTCCTGTGAGACGGGTCCGTAATTCGTGTTTGACAAATTGCTGGGGACACTTGTACATTTCCATTATGCGATCGAAGCGGGGCGTTCACTTGTTGAGTACCAATCTGACATAATCTGACATAACTGGACATTAGTAAAAAACATAATTCGCCCCGGCGTATTTCGACCATGACGGCCAATGTGTCGAATTGCCAGGTACGCAGGATATTATTACAGTGCACAAGTGAGTGCGCAAGCACAAGTGCACTCCCGATTCCCTCACTTTCATAGTTCGATGGGACTGCAATCTCAGAGGACCGTAGAGAGATCAGACGCTGGACCAACAACTTAACGTGCCTTCCGAGACACGTAGGGGCTCGGCGATGAATTTTTTTTTGGTCACCCATCTGACGACTACCAATCGCAGACCTAGCTCGTTAACCACCGCGCCATCGCCAAGTCAGCTCAACTCAACTGGACATCACGTAGGTGTATGGACAATCGCTCAAGGTGACGGATAGCCGTGAAGCCGCCCCACTTCCTGTGCCCCGGTAATAAACACCGGTCCGTCCTAAATATCCGGGGTCGTCGACCGGCCACAATGCCGCTGACAAGGGTGGCCAGGGCGGCGATTAATTTTAAAATGCCGCGGAATGTGGATCTAGCACGCGACGCGAGGAATGTTCCTTGTCAACCGCGCCTGTGGGCGGTTTTTACTTCTTTAGAACGTTTTTTTAAATTGCCAGCATTTGTTTTGGTATGGTGGGGCGTGTTTGTCTGCTAAACATATGCTAATGAATCTAAATATAGTATAAATAAATATCTCACAAATATTTTAACATTGATCCGTCACCGTGTTAAGTAGCTTAAGCACTTGTGTTACAGATATCAGAATCAACAGTGCTACACACCTATACAACACCCAGACCAGGACAAACAGACATGTTCTTGCACATTAATGTCTGTCCTGTGCGGGAATCGAACCCGCACCCTCTTGGTCTAACAGTCAACTTCTTGACCAAGCAGCTTGTCAAATAATCATAGTATAGCCCCCATAAGGCCGAAACTACGTTTACATAGTGTCACAAGTGATATAGGGCGTATGTAATCATCATGTATGATTGATTATACATGTATTCCCGCTCTCCCCATAAGCTATAATCTTATTAGTGCTTGATATCTAATCATTTATCGATATATTGCGCATTCTATTCGACGACGAATATCGCTAAAGCTCTCTTAACGAACCCGTATTTAATTAATCCGCAAAATGAAAGGAATTGGAGGGCACGACATTTGAATTATTTGAATGCCGCACAGGTGACAGCGAAAGCAGGTTCATTCTCTATTTATCACCTTTTAATTGGTCGGTCAGTCGGCCCAAAAGTTGGAGTGCCCAGTATTAATTAATTTTCAATTAGGCCAAGGGGTCTTCCAATCCAAACAAAAGTTATTGTAAAAATGGCGGGTTAAATACGTAATTTCGGTGGTATTTCAATCGCCTAAGGGGCCGTATTCGTTTTTTAATCTTCAACTTCTTTCAGTTGTTTGATTTGATTACATAAGGAAGCTTTTTTGTAAAAGTTTTTTAATACTCGGACTTATTATTAGGGTTTGTTCCATTTTTGTTATGCAAATATTTGATAAGGCTTGTACAAGAAAATTCTCATGCCTTTAATCATATATATAAAAGAAAACCTTTTCTCTGCGTAGTGATCATTCAAAACCAATCATCGTAGGAGGACTTTTTTCGAATAAAGTTACCTCTACGGACTTGTTTTAAAGTAAAAATGGATTCACTTTTGCTGGTTAAATCGTGGTTTAATTGAATGAAATTCGATGGAGCATATACATTATTATTTTGATTAATAAGGGTAAGCTTAATACTTGTATTACGAACGAACATTCATCAATATGAACGAGTGACACATTACAGGTTGTAAATCACTGCAGATACCTAGTCGTCCATGCGGAGTCGCCATGTTATTGACATTTTGACGGATTGTCCGCGGCTAGGGAACTTCGGCTTGTTTTGTAGATTGTCGCAACTGGGACTGTTGGCAAATTGTGTTTCTGGTCTCATTGGCAAATACCTACTGGGATTTCTTCATTGCGAGAAAGGATAATTGCTAGAGTCGCCGAGGATCGGGCTGTGTGGAGAGCCCTTGAAGAGGCATTTGTCCTTGTAGTTTGTTGTGATGAGATAACAAAATTCCTTACATCCATTTTAAAAGGATATTACTAATGTCATTGAATCATTGCATTTATTTATATAATTACTTATTTATTAATCGTACAGTGCTTCACATAGCAATAACAAAAGTCCCACAAAACTATTTTCATAGTTTGTCTATGGGATCACGAGTCTCTTACTTATACAATTATACGTATTAAGTATAGGCCCTTTGACAAAATAATTCCTTGCTAACATAAAACCTATATGCATTTGTACATACTCGTACGACTTAATTATATTGGCCAAAGTACCATTAAGTTCAGGTAAAGTATAAAGAGCGAACGCACATAAAAAGAGCGGTGGTAGAAACCCGAATTCACTCGCAAATTGCTTTCCAAGTCAATCGGAAATCCCCTCCGATCTAAAACATCAATAAAACCTCTCCCAGTGTATTACAGTCTAATCAATAAGTTTGTTTTCCTCCGAATGCGACGGATGCGAGCTCTGTCAATAATTGAAAGGACATTGATGATTTAGAAGAAGAATTCGGAAGGGAACTAATGTAGTCGCAGCTGCTTAATTATTAATAATAAAAAATAATTAAATATGTCCCTTAGTGATGTGACGGCTATATCATAAGTGAGTAAAAGATCCGATGCAAACTATATTACCGCATACTATTAGATTGGTAATATTAAGTGCTGTAACTGAGCTGAGTTTTAATCTAAGCCAAAGCACTTGTCTGATCAGAAGATCCTAGGATAAGAGACCGTATTGGCCGATGGTAATCTACACACGGCCAATCTGATCCGTGTTTTTCAGTTTAACTATGTAAAATTAGCTTTAAAAAAATTTTGCTTTACTTTACTCGACAATTTTTATTGTGGGCACCAGGGTACGGTTTGACCATAGACTAAAAGGACATTTAAACGACTATGAACCTGGTTTGACTAGCCTGATTTTTTATCTACAAAGCTTATAGGTATATAACCTGACAAAAGTGTACAAACAAGGCAACGCATGTACAGAACATAGTTGTAATATAGCGTGAGTAGGTTGTTAGCAGTCAGCCATTGTGCTCTGAGACACGGGCGCAATAATGGAGGATGCGTCGGCACCCACGGCGCCTTGTGTACACAGCCGAATTACTTGCCGTTGCCGTCTTCGCACAGAAAGCATTGTTTTTACAAAGAACTGTCTTGTAGCTCGCTCCTGGTTTCCATAATGAACTGGAGAAGAAATTTTGCGATGGCAAAGAATGCCTTCTTTGTTTTGACGCCAAAGTTCATAATATGTTCGTTACGTTTGAAAGTAATACTTTCTTACAATACATTAAAGAACTAGATCTTCTCGAGTTTTAGATATGGCGGCCACAATTTACGGTTAACCATCAGCACATTGCGCTAAAGTACAGGTGCACCTATTATACATGTAATTATCTAAGCTTGGCACGATAGCAATCAGACTCGACCATTGAGAGACTAGCTAGACGCAGGTCCAACGGCTTTACGTGCTTTCCGAGTTCCGAGGTACCGTGTTGTAATTACACAGGTAACTTCCAGAATAGGACTTTAACTATAATTGCGACGGTACCGCGATATGAAGCTATCTACTCAGTATTATGAAGAGAAATGTAACTGAAATTACGGTACCACGATTCCTCCTCTGTATTATGACGAGAAATCCCTTCTATCATTACGTATAAGTGGATGACTGCACCAATATACTACGTGCGGCGACGTAAAAGAACAAAAAGAGTTCGCTTGGCGTAAAAATAGTCTGGTAGTACCGCCGTTCATTGATCACGGCGGGCGCTACGCCAACGAAAGCGAACGCGGCTAGCCCACCCGCCACTTGAAATACACCCCCAATACAAACAGAATAAACCTCACTTTCCCTTTAGGCAAAGTTATGTGGTTAAGACGTTGTGAGTTCGAGGAAGTGTTAGTACTCACTGTGTACAAACATCTAGCGTCTAAATAGTATTTGGATGCGATCAAAAGATTAGATTTTAGATGCACGCTCGGTTTCTTTTGGCTGAATCGCTGTGTGTTTAAGTAAGCAGTATATGTCCTTGTCTTGATTATCATGATGACGGAGTTTTGTCCAAAATTTAAAAACTTTTGTGCTGATTTGGCACAATTTACCAAAGTGCGGTGAATGCGTTTTCAGATCACCAGTGCATTAACCGTTACAGAGCCCAGTAGAATGTATAGCAATTTATCAAATAAAGTAAATTCACGGGCTAATGGCGGCTGTTCACACCTCCCATCGAGGACTGCTCGCGTAATGGCCGCGCCCATTAGCGGAAAATATTCATAATGTACCCGGAGAGATTTTATACGTGTTCCCTGTGGTACTATTTCGATGTAATTACAAATTAATGATAATTGAATAATGTTTCTAATCTCACACTTAATGCACAGATGCATTGATATATATCAATGGCACAGATGAGTTAAAATATGATAAACATAGTTTGCTCCTTTTCTTTTGGTAAAATAAGACATTTTTAGTCCATATAAAAAATAAAAAACTTATCAATCAATAATAACAAAACAACAAAGATTCTATGCCACTCTAGTTTCCGTAACTGCCTTGTAACAAATACCTTCTTTTGACATTTGGCAACTTCCCAGTATGTACTGGCTTTTATCCACAGAGAACCTTTAAATTAATTTCCTATATATGAGGAAAAACGTCTTAACTGTCATGCTACCCCTACTCACTTTCGTAGACATCTCACCTCAGTCGAGACAGCAACAACAAAAACTTTTATCATAACAAGGCGCGAGTGAGTTTACCCAAGTAAAACTTCTGTTATCTTTTCTTTTCCTTGGCAAAACAAGTTGGGTACACGTCGAAATATTTATAGATAAGCTAATAATAGCGTTATGGTAAGTTAGAGAAGATTATACCTTGGCAAAATTGTTTAAATATTATAATTTTGAATACAGAACGATTTCAATATTAGTGATATGATTAAAGGCCAATGATGATGATGATAATGATATGATTTTGACCAATTTTTTGTTTTCGAGATAAACTGTAAAACAAAATATACTATTCGCTATGCAAACACAATTTGTAAGCCTCTTTGCTCTTTGAGAGTAAGTGCTACATCCAAGCTTGTAAATAAACAATCAAGTATAATAATTATAATTTTATTACCTAATAAACTTGTAAGTACGATATTATCGTCAGTAATAAAAACATTAGTGACTCTTTCACGACATATTACGACTCAGGGGTTACGATTATATGAAGGGAATACTTATACAAACAAACACTAGCCCGTAAATTAGGCATCGCATGCAATTTGATAAAAAAAATCTACAAATGATTTCGAAGGGATTCGAGAAAATTGTATTGTATTTAAAATATATTTTGTACTCTTAACAACTTTCCTTGACGTCTTTGAATCTTTATCTATTCGTATGCTCACGAGAACATTTGACTTATGATAATAAATTATACGTATTTCTTAATCGAATCTTACGAGTTCTACACAACCCGGCTCTACAAAAGTCTTTTTAGAAGTGAAAACAGTCATAAGGCGTTCTAATATTTAGTAACTTGGCGTGGTGGCTTAAATCCGATAATTAACGTTTTCGCTTAAATCCCCTCAAAATCCTTTAGATACACAAGCGGAGTCAACTGCCAATAAAAAAGGTGTCAATACCTCATTATTTCGAGCTACACCTGACCTTTAAGCACTGTAATACGACTCAAAGCGTGTCATTTGTTCCCCTCACCTACCGCTGTGTAGGGCGCCCAAAATAATGAACCCAGTTATACGAGTATACTTCAACTATTTGCGTTGTGAAATTTAATTTCGCGCGCGGTTCGGCAGCTTTACATTTTAGGGATATTGTAATGTGTACATAAAAGATTAAACTGGATTTAGGCGTATGTATGTTGGGGAGCCGAGTTTGCTAGTTCCAGGTGAAATGAAGTTGTTAATTTATGCGGGATCTATCAAAATAGTGAAAACTTTATGATGCGGTCACACTGCGAAATGAAATTTTAGGTGTGGTCGTATTGTAAAATGTGAGGTTTTAAAGCACCTACTTTAATCGTAAGTAGTGTATGAATTGGTAATGAATTGGAATATAACATTACTATTCTTCTTTTCAAAACTTTTAATTTTAAACTTTTAAATATGTGATGATGTGAAGAGACTAAAGAATATCAAAACAAAAACATTTATTATTAAATTCAAAATAAGCCTTGATACTTTACCAATACCTTTATTGATCGTGTAATGGAATTATGACTTTAGAGTCATGATAACAACGTTTAAAGCTTTTAACCTGTATAGCGTTTGGGGTTTCCATGTGTACTTATATTTTAAGCAAATTAATTAAAATTGATGTTGCCTTTTAATCACTAATGTTTACAGATTTTTATGAAAAGACAATCTTACCAACGACGACGCGACGCTCGTGTCACCCTTTGTATCTACGCGCTACGGTTAATGAAGCTATTCACAATATTGAAAGAAAGAAAGGAAAAATACTTTTATTACGTAGGCTTCACAGATGTACTTTTAAAACGTCGATAATTATATTTTCCTTAATAATCCAGTATAATTATAGTATTTCCTGCATTAATGATGATATTTCATAAACACTTATTGTTAATGACATTCTGCTACTTCCGTAACTCATTTACCGATTCCATCACTGACTTGGATCAAACTTCGGATATGACCTTCCGTAGTCCCAAGCGGTAGCCTTGTTCAAAGGACTACTCACGACGTTATCAGCCCTTTGAACAACTTCTAATCAAACTTCGCGAGTTGTAAATGCAAATAGGCTGCCAATCTACAATCTTCTCATAAATTTGAGGCGGTTCACTTGGACCACCCAAATTTGAGGACCCGAAAAACTTGCAGTCCTGAGCTAGCACCATATAATTTTATTGTTTTGTAAATATAAATCAGATTTCCTTTGTACTTTCTCAGAGTCTAAAGATGGTCTGTGCCAAATTTCATGAAAATCGGTTGAGATGTTTAAGCGAGAAAACCTAACAGACAGACGGGCAGACCGAGTAAGGGAGCGTTTCCACATAGGCTGAGCTGCGCGGAGCTGAGCAGAGACGTGTAAAAATTGACGCAGATCAGCTTATGCTTTCGCATTTCTAGAATTAGTAGAGATAGGCCTGCCTTAAATATCAATCGGTGCCCAAAGTGTACCTGGCTAGGTGCACAAAAATTGGGTGCTCAAAGTGGACTCACTCATAAATTGGCAAAAAGCTCTGTTGACACGAGCGGGATGAATGCTGACAAACGTTTGCTTTGGTTGGTCTGTGTTTTGTTTAATGAAAACTGCCTAAACGTGTCATTGTGTATATTTTCTTTATTCCATTTTCATTGTTCATTTAACATTTTAGCGAGCGCGTTTTAGCTGCTTTGCTCATTAGCAGCTAAACTGACTTTAAAAATCCTCAATGTGACTGCGTTTTCAGTTTTTGTTTGCTCATAACTTTTGAGTTGGAAGTTTACGATTATTTTAATCGTAGAAGCATCCATTCCACTTTTTAAAAGCGAAATCAAAAGTTAATTTGTATGATTTAGATAAATATTTTGTATCAGATTTTTTCAAAACTTTTGTTAAGTTAAAATTATTCAGCATTCTATCATTATTAAAATGAAGGGAGAGTACTAAAGACTTCCGATACAAAAACCACTACATTTAAGTGTAAGAACTAGGCTGAAATTACGCAGCCGAAGTGCGGCGGCAAAGCATTTTCTATGTGTAATTTTAACATAAATAATTACCTATAATAAATAAATAAATATTTCACAACATCACATACATTGATCATGTTAAGTAGCCTAAGCACTTGTGTTACAGACATCGGAATCAACAGAAGTATTAGAAATATACTTAAATACATACAAATAACACCCAGACAAGGACAAACAAACATGTGCATACACACAAATGTTTGTCCTGTGCGGGAATCGAACCCGCGACCTCTTGTACATAATAAGCACACCAAGCGGGTCGTCTATATCATAGTGTGTTTGTCATCTTCCATTTAAAATACATGGCATGTGTAGTCACATCGAAATTAGGTTGCGTTTTTTCCGTATAGTGTGGGTATACATCGAGTCCATCTGCAGACAATCTAATCACCGTCTTCACGGCGTTAATTTAATCAGATTAATGGTTTTTCATCTTTTATCCACTGAGCTGAGTGCTTCATTCATAGTCCTGGCGAAACTAGATAATCTTGATTCATTACCCCTGTCAGATTTCCGCAGCGATGTCTTGCTATGAATACTAATACTTTGATGCTCTTTGCAAGATTTTATTTTTGACGACACAGGAGGCATAAAGTTTTCTATCCACACTCATAACAAATATTGTGATTTTGCAAACAAAGCAAAGTAATATCCGGGCCATTTTGTTTTTCTGTTTACTTATTTCTTTTTAATCCTTTGATCAATGAATATTTACCAATATTATCAGAGGTATTTATTTACAACCAGATCGATCTGCTTTGAACGTTCTTCACAATCTGTCTTATATTCATGTTATAACAACACAAATTGTATAAACAGGGTGTTTAAAATGCAAATTATGCTGGTTTAATTAATGCAGTTATGTGCTGTCCTAGAGCGCTTACTTTTTAGGTCAATAAGGGGATGGATGGCGATGGCGACGTGCAGATTTAATCAAAGCCTCGGGTGAATTCGCTGCAGGGAGGGGAGGTGGTAATTAAAAATATGATGGGACATTTACCTTCGATCACCTTTAATTTTTTTGTATCTGCTCACAAGTTATAAAGCGCAAGTTAATTTAATGTTTATTACTTCGAAAATTAAGAATGTGACGGACGGATTTTAATAAAGCTGCCAATTTTTATGGCGTTATAGTTTTCTCGAACAAGAAAATTACCTCTTGGCAAGTCCCTGAATTTTAACCAGCTTTCATTTTAAATTACTTTACAAATAATTCGACTTCAAAACATTTGACTTTCATAAAGAACATTTTTGAACATCCTCTCTATCAATTGGTTTGAGTGCTATCGCAAAAAGCTCAACAATACGACTATCCACTAATAGATATCCTGTGTCCGTCCAAAACAGACGAAAAAAAAGCAAACCGTGATTGTTTTGTCAATCGTAAAAACAAAAATGGAACATGACGTTCGAATCGCAGCCGTTCGTTTTAATCCCATGATCTGTGCGCAAGAGCCGATGCAATGATTAAAATAAACGCCGCATGTAATCCGGCGTAAACCGGTTACTACGCCGGCGGCGCCGGAAATCGAACGCTGCCATATTGGAGGCGGAAATGGCAAACTCCCCGTGCCTCCGTGCCAGAGCTGTCTTCACGTGGATTCGATTGAATTGCTCGTTTCAGTGGTTCTGTAATCAATTCTGGAGCGTACGAAAAAGTTGGATAACATTATAGTTATGTTCTATGGTCAAGTGTAATTTGCAGCAGCTCTACTGATGGTTAGCTGAATATATGTACAATTTTCAAGAAATTTAAAAGCCAACGTCGTAAGATGTGAGCAGCCTAGCCCAAACGTAAATAATAAGAGTTTTGATTGCATTTAATTATATCTGAATAATTGAACGTATATCTGAAACTTGCGGCCGCCCGCGCCGTTTATTTCGGTTTCTGCATACATAATACAAAGTGGGTTTCTGACAACATATTGCTACATTATAGCTTTACAGCCTTACTCGAGAAATGGACTAGGTAACAAACAAACCAAAAACTCTTTAGCTTTATTATATTAGTAGATTAGTAGATACAACGTGTAGAGTGGATTTCTAACAACCAAACAGTTAATTAATATTTAAATTGCATCGCTACTATTTTTCTGAATGATTCTGGAAATGTGTAGTATCCTTTGTCATAGGCAAAACCCAAAAATGGGTAACAGGCAGCTGGTTACACATTTCTCATTTCTAATATTGGGAGGAATTATTGATTGGGCCCGAGCTAGTCAAGTGCCCAATTGCGGAAATTGATGCCAGCTTGTTTGCACCAACGTATCTCAACCAATTTGCGTTTCGACTCGATAACCCTTAAGAATAAGTGTTATTATGGCGGCCCGGCCCTTCGTCATTATTTAGATTAATATCCGATTTCAATGTCTAATGAAAATTCTGATATTGCTTTGGGATTGTACAAATGAAATACGCTTGAGTGGTAATTAATGTTGGATGTTATACAATGAAACCTTTTTGGATTTTGTTAATAATTAAAATGTATGAAGGTATTATAGATTTGTACCTATTTAGTTTCCTGGACTTGTTGAAATCATAATGAATGTCTAGCAAGCCAGACAAAGAGGGAGGCTTTACAGACAAAATCAAAATAAAATTCCATATTTCTCAAGTTACATTATAATTTTATTTCCACAACACTCCAGAGAGCATTCATAAAGAATTCACCCACTTCAAAAAAGACGTAAAGAACTTAAGAAGTACGCCGGGTCAGCTTGTTAGTAATAAAACAAAACACAAACATTTTAATTTGTCACGACGAGAGGTGCTTATTCTCCTTTTCCTTAGAAAGTTATCATGCAAATCTCCCCAAGAGTCACGGGGTGGGGCCGAGTGTTTTTTTACCTAGTCTTGCCTTATTATGTCGGCTTTGAGTAGTAATAGAATTCCAGTCATATTCCCAAGACGTGAGTAGCTGTCCATTTTTACCCATTAAATTATAGAGTCAAACCTCTTTGGTAAAATTAAAACCTCAGCTCATTTTTAATGTTGGCCGTCAAGAAAAGCGCGGCAAATGTAATTTTAAAAAAGCTGATGCTGAGTGAAACTAATCATAAAAAAATGACATTTGATGACTTTTTACCGCTCGTCTTAAAAAGTGCCTACAATAAAATACCAAAATCTTGTTCTAATGCTAAAAATACGGTCAGTGCAACAACGCTGAAATCACTGACTCGTTGCAGTAATTTTAAATTTTGATTTCGAATTTTAATTCTAGGAACTAACAAGGAAAAATAAATATTCATCCTCCAATGCTAACTGGCCAGTTAATATTTCAAATTCAAAGAGTAAAAAGAAAAACGAAAAAGACTCTTTGCTGAACTGGCGTGCTAATATTTTTAAAACCATGGAGGCTTGAACACAACACGAAGACTGGCTGGTTAGACGGCCGGTCGCTCCAGACGCCATTTGATACGATAACAGTTGTTTGACCGAACTGCTAATCTGAGGTTGGGGGATTGAATTTCTTAACGATAGTGATTTGTTTTATTTTTTGCAAATAATGCGTTGGAAATTGCGAGAAAATAAGTGAAATTATATTCATTTGTCCGATTAAAGGAATAATGACGGTCAAATTGAAAGAAAATATATTATTAAAACAGTGACTAACTAACGGTGAAAACGATAGAAGAACTTTTTCAATCGCTTGGAAATTTTGTATCAACAGATATTTTGTATACCTTTTGTTCATGGAGAATCCGTCTCAAATTTTGCACCAGAAAACCTAAAATCGCTGTACAAGTATTAAAAAATAACAATTAACTAAAATACGAAATAATGGACAATGTTCAACAAAAACTTAAGACGGGCAGGACGAAAACTTTAATTAAAACGGGGAGGTATTTTAATCTCCCACTTCGTTTTACGAGTAGGTAAATTAGTTTTTCCAATTAAAAAGTCTCTTCTTTATTCGCGAAAGTGCAGGTTAACTGTCCACGGAAAATTTTCTTTGCTTCGGCCAGGAGATTTTCTTTCTAGTGATTTGTTTTTTCCAATAAGGCGCTTGGTAAATAAATAAATGTCTGACACAACTAGATTTATCTATTCTTTAGGGAATTTCCTTAATTACTGTCTTGTTTATATGTTTGTACAGCTTGCACGGAGTATGAATTCGGTTTATACCCGTTTTATCGAGATGCATCCTACGAGTAGGATGAACGTGAGTTGATGACTTCACCAAGTCCCTGATGTAGGAGAATTCAAAACAAATCGTTCTCTACTTTTAATTTAAAGCCTATTAATGTCCCACTGCAGGGCAAAGGCCTTCAACATTTGAAATCATGTTTTCGTTACAAATATGGGTTTTTGGCATAATCACCACGCTTGCCAAATGCGGTTTGGTGATCATAACCCGGGCTGTGTTAAGAAAAATCAACACATAATTTGCCCGACCCAGAAATCGAACCAGGAACCTAAAGACCACACCACTAGACCATCGAGGCGACATCTTTTTGATTATGAAATGTCAAAGACGATATGTTCCACTTATAAGATTGTAACCGTTTTCTTGTTTTCTTGCAGCTGCTACTCCATCCCCGCCAACAACATGTCGGGAGGCTCCCACGTGTCTCGGATGACGTTCGGAGGCGCGGACTCGGAGGTATCAGGGGGCAGCGCGCCCCCGCTGCCGAGCCCGGCGTCCGCGGGGGCGGCGCTGGTGTCCCCCGAGACGCTGAGCCGGCACAGCAGCCCCCCGCCGCTGCCGGCGCACCCGGCGCACACGCAGCCGGCGCCCTCGTGTTCCTCCCATAGAGTGCATATGGAGTCACCTTTGAGGTGGGTTTCTTATCTAATCTTATCAATTAGAGACTTGTCCGAACTTCTAGGACCAGTCTTGCTGGGTGACAAGGCTAAAGCCTGGCGAGCAATAGCATACGAGTAATCTCGTGTCGGATCGGTGACCAAGACTCTTAACCGCGCCCCCGCTGCCGAGCCCGGCGTCCGCGGGGGCGGCGCTGGTGTCCCCCGAGACGCTGAGCCGGCACAGCAGTCCCCCGCCGCTGCCGGCGCACCCGGCGCACACGCAGCCGGCGCCCTCGTGCTCCTCCCATAGAGTGCATATGGAGTCACCTTTGAGGTGAGTTTAAAAATGCTCCAGCTCAGTAGTCTTGTACAAGCAATCTAACCAGCGAGGTGACTACAGGCATAACTATATAGGCTGCTGACGTTGATACACCTGGAGCCTGAGTAGCTGCATGAGTAGGCAAAGGCTTGGGGAGCAATTGCGTTATCTCGTGTTGGATCGGTATCCGAAACTATCCGGCGTGGTGTGACGTTTGCCAAGCCCGGCGTCCGCGGGGGCGGCGCTGGTGTCCCCCGAGACGCTGAGCCGGCACAGCAGCCCCCCGCCGCTGCCGGCGCACCCGGCGCACACGCAGCCGGCGCCCTCGTGTTCTTCTCATAGAGTGCATATGGAGTCCCCTTTGAGGTGAGATTAAGCTGATGCTCCTCTTTAGCTCAGTAATCCTGTCAAAGCAGTCTACCCAGTGAGGTGAAAATAGGCATAATCTGTCATATAGAAGAGGCCTGCGTCCAATGGACTGCAATAGGCTGATGGCGATGATGCTTAACAATTAGAGATTTCTTCGAGCTTCAAGGAGGAGTTTTGTTGCAAGATAGGGCTAAAGCCTGGGAAGCAATAGCATACGAGTAATCTCATGTCGGATCGGAGGCTATGACTCTTAGGTGCGTCCCCGCTGCCGAGCCCGGCGTCCGCGGGGGCGGCGCTGGTGTCCCCCGAGACGCTGAGCCGGCACAGCAGCCCCCCGCCGCTGCCGGCGCATCCGGCGCACACGCAGCCGGCGCCCTCATGTTCCTCTCATAGAGTGCATATGGAGTCTCCATTGAGGTGAGTTTAAGCTGAGCTTAGCTTAATGCTCCTCTTTAGCTCAGTAGTCCTGTCAAAGCAGTCTAACCAGTGAGGTGACTATAGGCATAACCCTTCATATAGAAGAGGCCTGCGTACAGCAATGGACTGCAATAGGTTGATGGCGATGATGCTTAGCAGTTAGGGATTTCTTCGAGCTTCAAGGACCCGTTTTGTTGCAATATAGGG
This sequence comes from Nomophila noctuella, assembly GCA_958496325.1. Lineage (NCBI taxonomy): Eukaryota > Metazoa > Arthropoda > Insecta > Lepidoptera > Crambidae > Nomophila > Nomophila noctuella. The sequence goes on along the minus strand of OY292486.1, from coordinate 15,785,753 downwards.
CTAAAGCCTGGGAAGCTATAGCATACGAATAATCTCGTGTCGGATCGGAGGCTAAGACTCTTAGCCGCGCCCCCGCTGCCGAGTCCGGCGTCCGCGGGGGCGGCGCTGGTGTCCCCCGAGACGCTGAGCCGGCACAGCAGCCCCCCGCCGCTGCCGGCGCACCCGGCGCACACGCAGCCGGCGCCCTCGTGTTCCTCTCATAGAGTGCATATGGAGTCGCCTTTGAGGTGAGTTTGTAACAATGATCGTCATCTATTTCTCAACAGTTGGTAACCAACCAGTCTGCCCAGGGTGTTGACTATGGGCATAGTCCCTCCATATGGAAGAAGTCTACGTCCAGCAGTGGACTGCGACAGGCTGATGACGATGATGCACCAGAAGCACGCCTTGCTGCATGAGTGGGCAAAGGATTGGGGAGTAATAGCGATTTCTTGTCGGATCGGAAGTCGGGACTAACGAGCGAAGTATGTTATAAAATAGTCTATTTTCATGGGACAAAATCGTAGTATTTACAATTCAATACACGTCAAAGCAATTTTGCTGAAATTACATTTTACCAGCGCAAAATTCTTTCACTGAATACACGTCATTAGTGTACTATAAAAACCCTTTCACCGCTTTCTTGTCAACCTAAGCATGATGTCTTGAATCCGACGTGGCAATTCCTGCTACGTCGTTTACAAATACAACAGTAATGAACTCTGAACAGGGCCCTGAGGAAACGGAAAAAGGGAATTCCGATTTCTAAATTCCTTTGTTGGCGACGGGGCAGCAAATTTACAAACAGCTAACATGAAAGGGGGGGTTCTGTCGCGCTTGGCATCTGTGACGTTTAGGGGAGGGCTAGGGATGTGCTTTGCTATGTGATTTGATGATGTGTCTCCTTTGATTTAAGCTCTTTATTGAGTTACGCTCTTTTCGATTGAGTAATTGCACTTTCTGTCTATACTCTTTGAAGATGTTTTGATACATGCGCAGCTCATTCGACTCATCATTGCTCAATCTTTAAATTCCTGGATGACTCTTGTAAAGTCTCTAAAGATAAGGTAATCAAAAGGGCAGTAAGTACCTATTTAGAAGGAAAACGTTTAAACCTCACTCAAAAGGCTATTCATAATAAATAAGCTAACCCAATTAGCATTAGCAGGGTGATCGTAAGGATTACATTATATTTTTTCGGTCTCTCACGCCCGTCAAAAACATCAATGCTAAAGACTGCCTATTAACTGTAAATCAACATCTTAAACCGTTTCTGTTTTTACACAAACCAACACAAAAATCATAAAATTTTCAAAGGAAAAATTTAGATATGCCATTAAATTATTTTTCACGTTTCATGTTTTTGAATTTATCACGTACCCTATTTTGCCCATCTCTACTGACCAAGTCTACTGAAACAGGCGCGTTTTAATTGATCTATCAAATGCGATATATCGATATATCGCCTCCCAATTGGCAAAGTCCAATTAATCGCGGGCACGGATTACTCCGGCGTATTATGCGTTTTGTTTGTTGCGGATTAAGCAACTCTCACGGTAATTAAGTGCGAGTACCGATGTATCGATTTGATTGGTTTACTGAAGAGGCGAGCGTTTCATCGATTAGTTTGATGTTGTATTAGCTTTGCTGCCTATGTTTGTCATTTGTCTTGCTGATTTATTGTTTTTGATGCTGAGAAATGGGATTGTGGTTTGTTTTAAGGATTTGAGCTCCAAAAGTTACCTAAAAGCTCTACATAAAGTCACGGTACCAAGCTCCTAGACAAAATCTTAGTCAATCGATTCATTCTGGTGCTGCAGGACTCTTACATTCGTACGATACGTTCATTATTGTTTTGTTATTTCCAAGCCTGTTTTTATGTTTAGAATTTATGTATCACAATTTTGAAACACTTAGCGTTGTGAGTTATATAGTAAGTATTTAATTTGCTCACTCATAAAAATAACGTTGACATTAAGATGGATTGCCCTTGCTAAGAAAATATTAATGGGCTATAAAATAAAGGATCGTAAAATTTTTAAAAGTTATGTAATTTTATAGACACTCACAAAGTCTGATCCAGAAGAAATAAGATAATATTTTGTAAGAATCTTCTGAAGATGCGGCCATTGTTTAATAATATACTAAAATATCAGGGAATTATATGCAACTATATTTTGTAATTTATTTGGTAAATCAGGGCTAATTTTCTTGTTCTTAATGTGACATGCAAAGTTCGTACGTTCGAGCTGGAAATTTAGTTTGCAAGTTGCATTCGAGATGTTAATTGATTTATTCCCGCAATTATAGTGCACCGGGGAGTAATTTACACGAAATGATACACTTTGGTGTTAGAATCTTTCGAGCTTTATTCGGTTAAATAAAATTATATTATTTTCAGGCTTTAAATTACCTAAGCCCTTAGGTCGAGCAAAATTAAAGTTCAGATAATGATCAGACATCGGTGCCTGATCTTTTTTAATGTTATTGGGAGGCAAACGAACAAGATGGTATGCAATCACCGCCGCCCATGAACTTCCGCTACTCCAGAGGTATTGCTGATGCCCCATACCCTCCCCATCTGAGCTCTAGCTACCTTACTCACCAGCAAAAACATAGCACAACAGTTACGAAGTACTATTTCACTGTGTTCTTCTGTAAGGTGAAGGTACTTCCTAAGACGAGCGGCACATTCCAGTGGAAGTAAATAAATAAAAAACAAATCAATTCTTTGGACTAACACACCAATTGCCTAGCCCTAAACTTATCTCGAAGCTTGTACTATGGAAGCTAGAGAACGAAAAGACATACTCTTGACTCGTCCAAATTCCGATATTCATCACACACACATTTGCCCCTAGCGGGATTCGAACCCGCTACATTTGGTTATGTAACCAGGTTCTCTGACCACTAGACCAACGGGCCCGTCAAAAGGAAGTTCTACTAAGTTCTACCTCTTGTTGTTCAGGTTGTCCAGCCCGCCATCGCTGTCCCTGGGTGGGTCTCTGTCGCTGCAGCCGGTGCTGTACGGGCCGGGCGCGCACCCGCCGCTGCCGCCCGCGCGCCGCCCCTCGCGACCCTCCGCCAACATTCAGCACGTGCACCAGATCAGCCCGTGAGTACCGTGTTTTGTAAGATGAAGTCAGCAGACTTTGCAATAATTTTTAAAAATATAAACAAAGAAAAATTCATCCGATCTCAGTTGGCTCAGGCGGGATTCCCGGATTGCAAGAGGCGCTGGGGGAAGCCAACTGAGATGGGATGAATTTTAAAAATTTTATAGACAAAAGTATAGTAATACTTAGCATGTAAAAAAATGCTTAAAACAAAATATACAAAAAGCCTTTGTAATACTTGACATTATAGCGCTGAGTCGACCAGAGAAGGTGATAGACGCTTGTAAAACTAGAGACGATCCACAAATTCGACCGAATTTACGCGGCTGAAATTACGTTCTGTCGTAGGTATACATACTTTGGAATGCGAAATTTTGTAGAGAAAATGCATTGCCGCAGAACTTTGGTCGCGCAATTTCAACCTAGTGAGTTCCCACACCTATACACCGTTTCTGCATTTTGAAATCTATGTTTTTGTGTTGAATTTCCTCCAAAAATAATGTCATATCTCAGATTTGACGAGACTAAGCCATATATAGTATGGTAAAGCTTAAGTTTAAAGCAAAGTAAAGCAAAGACTCAACATTTAACCTACGTACTTTTCAAAAGAACTCCAAACTATACCTTGAAAAATTCAAGCCGTTTGCTGCATTTCCATCGCCTATTGGAATTCAAGACATCTTGGTAGAGAGAGTATTAGGTCGGTCACTGTACTCACTGTCTCATTGACGAAAATGTTTACCTACGGATTTGGTGAACCATCAAATAGTTAACAAGCACTCAAGTGAATACTTATTTTCTTGCCAGGTCAACTACTTTTTTCTTTAAGGAATTTTATTACATGTTTCATTCTTTCAACAAATCCTTAGTCTTAACATTAATTCACCGAGAACTTTGAAATAGGGCATCGGCTTTTAATTATCTTCCGGAAGCGAGGCAGGGGATAATATACGTCAATTACAGGACCTCTCGGAAGCGTTTTATCGGGAATATCGGGAATACCATAGACCGCCGTTGCTCCGGGGAGCTTCGAAGGATATCGGAATTCTATTATTCGAGGCAAAGCTGATATGATTCTTTTTGATACTAAAAGGATATTTTCTGCAGTTTTCAAGACTGTTAGAGGATGCTTGTGAGCATTTCACGTCTCTGAGAAAAGCAGGCGGTGTTTCTTTGACTTTGATCATTGAATTTTTCAAACAATTTATACTTTAGGTATTGTACCTAAAGTATAAATCAATATCAATAACTTGAAAAAATATTTGAGATCAAACAACGGGGGGCATACAATGTCTTTATGCACACAAACAGCAAGATTTGTGTAAAGGAGCCATAGTTTGTTTAATTTTCGAAGTACAAGCCTTTTAAGCAGTCATCCTGATCGGGAGTCGTGATTAATAAATCGCTTAATAATATAATATTATAAATAATTAAAAAATATTAATAAAGTACAATTATAATATTTTAACATTGCTGCAACTTGTTCTACAGATGAATAAATAGCCAATAAATCTCGAAGAAGCAAGTTAACAAAGTCGTAACAACGCAATTAAATTTTAACAGTTCCATCTTTCCTTTTACTTAGATTCTTCATCGGAGAATTTGTTTTAATTGCCAAGATTATTCATAAAATCGTTTGTGTTTTTCTTTTACGTCTCGTTTGAGTAACGGTTCTGTGAACATTTAACTTTTAATTTTTTTCTTCCTAATTAATTACTTACTTAGAATGACAAACTATAAATAATGGATTATATACAGTTAACATTGTAAATATACATATAATATTTACTTATAAATTAAACGTACTAAATATAGTTGCCAGGGTTCAGTTTAAATAAAACTCTTATAAATTCTTGTAATATGGTAATTACTAAACAGTTAACATTAGAAAACATACTAAAAAATTGGCCAAGTGCGAGTCGGACTCCCGCACTGAGGGTTCCGTACAAATTCTATTTTTGACGTATTAAAAAAACTACTGAATAGATTTCTTTCGAACCAATTTTCGTTGGTAGTTTTTATGGTAATGTACATTATATAATTATTTCAGTTTTATCATCCTCTTATTTTAGAAGTTAGAGGGGGGGGACACACTTTTTTCCACTTTGGAAGGGTCTGTCACGCAAAGTATTCACTTTAGAAAAAAGTGATATTAGAAACCTTACTATAATTTTTAAAGACCTATCCATAGATACCCCACACGTATATATGTTCAATGAAAAAAAATATTTTGAGTTTCAGTTCTCACTATGGGGACCCCCCACTTTTTTTTTTCTATTTTCGTGTAAAAACCTTGTTGCGGTTCACAGAATACATCCACTCACTAAGTTTCAACAGTATAGTACTTATAGTTTCCGAAAAAAGTGGCTGTGACAGACTGGCGGACAGACAGACAGACAGACAGACAGACAGACATGACGAATCTATAAGGGTTCCGTTTTTTGCCATTTTGGCTACGGAACCCTAAAAAGCAAAAATAACGGAATTCGAATTGTTCTGGTTCGATTAAATGCAACTTAGGTACCCCTAATATGTGATATACATAGATCCATGTGATAAAACCCTCTAAAGTGGGGTTTTACGGAAGGGACGATCGGGCCCCATAAAAATTTATGTTTGGCAAAATTTATATTTATGAGATTATTTCCGACTACAATTTCATCATATCATCCCGAAAGATATTGCGTCCAAGTCAGTTAAATAATGAAGTTGTGGAATATTGGACACACTCAAATAACTTCTGGGTTATGTCCCAAACATTATGTGTAGTGGTACTTCAAAGGTAACGTCGGGTTCACATTTTAGTGCATACTCGTAGAATATGCACTAAAATGTGAACCCGACGTTACACGTCTGTTTTAACATTTTTCGTATGGTTTGAAGTTACAATATATTTAAATACATTTGAGAGTATTGAGAGTATTCTGTCAACCAGCATCATAGACGCACATGAGCAACCCCCGTGGCTGCTCATGTATGCTGATGATATCGCGCTGACGGATTCGGACAGGGGACGACTGGTGCGACGAGCGGGTAAGTGGAAGGTGGCACTTGAGAACGGCGGTCTAAAACTAAACGTGGCGAAGACTGAATACATGGCCTGCAACACAGATCCCCCACCCGTACGCATAGACGGTGACTTGGTCGAGCGTACGGACCAGTTTAAATACCTGGGATCTGTACTTCATGCGTCTAGCGATATCGATTGCGACGTCAAAGCCCGCATTTCAGCAGCCTGGGCCAAGTGGCGTGAGGTGACTGGTGTCATTTGTGACCCCGAAATGCCGGTTAAGTTGAAGGGACAGGTCTATAAGACCATCATTAGGCCCGTCCTTTTGTACGGCAGTGAAACGTGGCCTGTACTTGAGCGACACAAGCAGATGCTGCGTGTCACGGAGATGAAGATGCTGCGCTGGATGTGTGGAGTGACGCTGAAAGACCGCATTAAGAACTCACGCATCCGGGGTAGCCTTCGTGTCCGTGATATTGCAGATAAACTGCAGGAGTGTCGCCTACGTTGGTACGGCCATGTTTTACGGAAACCGGCCAGCTACGTGGGAAACAAATGTCTCACCATGCCACCACCGCCGGGTCCCGGAAGAAGGGGCAGGCCCAAGAAGTGCTGGCTTGGCGTCGTTGAAGATGACATGCGTGCCAATGGTCTTTCCACCCAGGATGCCCAAGACCGTGCGAAGTGGAGTAGGTGCAGCAGGAAAGCGGACCCTGGACTCCGAGGCAACAGCCGAGGATGCGACCGGGACAAACGCTAGGATGATGATGACATTTGAGAGTATTCATTCAAGATCTTGCCAAAATACTTTCGTTTCTCCACCACAACTGTTCAGGAAAATCTCAACGAGTGCATTCCCTTTTCGCCCACTTCCATCAATCATTCCACATACGGTTGAAACTCATAATCTCTCCCTCGAGTCCGGTTTGTACTTATTCTTTGGTCCCCTGCCCTTCCGAATAGCAATAGGAATGGACGAGAGAAATAAAAAATACTCTCCGGCCAATGATTGGGCGGCGGCGGAATTGCCCAAGTGAAAAATGCTGCCGCTCAGCGCACGGCGCCGTAATAAATTACAAGAATACGTAAAAGCTTGGTGCTGTGCAGTGAGATACGATAGTGTTGAGAGAGCCAGTGAAGAAGTTGCATATATTATTCACTTGCTTTTTGTTAGCGGCGAGAAGATAGTATCCCCTATACTTGTGATTCAGATCACTATTCGGAAGCTTTAATGAAAAAAACATTAAACACTCTCACAGCTCAGGCTAGTAGTCGCCATCAACAACAGTTTTACGTACCTTTTCAACAGCTGGTTTATAAATATTTTGATATACTAATAATACAATATAATAAAGCTCAAGAGTTTGCTTGTTTGTTTGAAAGCGCTAAACTGAGGAACTACAGGTCCGATTTGAAAAAATATTTGAAAGCTATGAAAGTGAACAAAATATTCTTGAACCAGCTACGCAAATGGAAAAAAAACGTCTTTTTTCGTAGCTGGTTACGAAACTTGGCTACGAAAACGACATTTTATTTTCGTTTTCGTAGCTGGTTATGAAAGTAAGAAAAAAAATCCGTTTTCGTAGCTGTTTATGAAAGTAAGAAAAAAAATCCGTTTTCGTAGCTGGTTACGCAATAACAGTTACCACAGTGGACCAAACCATTTATCCTGCTACTAGTTTAATTTATAGTGCTTTTCAAGTATCGGGCTGTTTGTACAGTCTTTTAATTAGTTATCTAGTAAGAGTAACTTCACCGTTTTTCCATTTGTTGTGGAAGAGGGTTCCTCGACAAGTGCAGGGAAAGTGGAGGCTGTGACGTTTCGAGGTAATGCAATAATCGAGGGGATATTACTGCGCCCGATGGAAAACGTTTTTATAAGATTGCCTGCCTGTTTTATGCAGGTAAGCTGTTCGATTTACTTCGGTTTATTGATTCTCAACATTGAGGGTAGTTATACTATGAATGATTTTCCGGTTCCGGTGCTCGTATACGTCTGACGTAAAGTGCAACGCTCCCGTATTTTGACAAATAAACACTGTAAAAATTCCACCATCTCGGTCAACTAGTGCTCAGTTAAAGTTTTGTGTGCTGTGGTGCGACGAAAAACTTATTAATCTCGACACTGACCAATAAACAAAGTGCTAAATACGTCGAAAACATCTGAACACAGAAAGTAAGGTTAGTTGTCAAAATTAAAGAAAAGTGACAAGTGACATAGTACCAACTTAGCGGCATAAAGTTCCGTTCAGAAACATAAATAACGTTTCGTTCTACGCTCGCAAGATGTCAACTCATCTGTCACCGGAGATGTCACTACTTCTGGATAAAATGAAGGAACAACTTAATCTTCAAACCAATATTATAACGGAAAACATTACTACTGCAGTACTAAAGCAAGTTGATGAAAAAATTAAACCAATAATAGAAGAAAACGCAAAATTGAAAACCGAAATAGACAATCTTACTAAAAAAATAGAAAACCTTGAGACAAACGGAAAAAGAAACAATATAATAATACACGGGCTTCTGGAGTCACAGGATGAGAGTCGAGATGACTTGCAATCCCTGGTCCTCTCAAAATTGAAAGACATAGACGTTACACTGAAAGAGGAAGAAATAAATAGAATTCAGAGACTAGGAAAAAAAGTTAAGGAGGGGGTGAAAATAAGACCTATTTTACTCGCTACTACAACATTACAGAAAAAGATCCAAATACTCAAAAATAAGAAAAAGATGAGCCCAAACACCTACATCACTCAAGACCTGTCAAAAGAAGCTCTGCTTAAAAAGAAAGAAAAGTACCCTCAAAATAAAAAGCCATACGAAAAAAGAAAGAGATCGGAAACACCTAGCCCCAAAAATAGTGATAATAGAAATCTAAACGATCCAAAAATAATAAAACGAGATGCCTTTCAGTACATGCGTGAAAGGTCACAATCTTTCTCAGACATACACTCACAACGAAACGAAAAGACGGACACCACAAACCGGACAACCACAACAAACCTATGAAAAACAACAACAAACCTGTCTCCCAACACGGCCGGTCCCCGCGGGAGAACTAGACCATCACCCTTCAACAAACAGAAACGATTTACTATATATTGCTACACTGAATACCAGAACCCTCAGAACCCAAGAAAGTTTACTAGAGCTGGAACAGTCATTGGTAAATATAAAATTTGATATTTTGGGAATTAGTGAAATGCGAAGACTAGGTGAAAAAATAGAAGAGCATGCCAACTACATACTATACCAGAAAGGTGAAATTGCCGGACACAGAGGCGTAGGGTTCCTTATAAAAAAATCCTTAAAGAAATACATACAAGAACTGATAGGAATTTCCGACAGAATGGCCATATTGAACATGAAACTACCAGGATACAAAAAACAATGGACTATCATACAGGCTTATGCACCAACTGAGCAAGCGGAACAAACAGTGCTCGAAGCCTTTTACGAGGATCTATCACTGGCTATTAAAAACAGCCCCGATAAATATATAATCCTTATGGGCGATTTCAACGCACAGATAGGAACGAGGCAAAATATAAATGAGTATATACTGGGCAAGTTCGGTTATGGAAAGAGGAGTCGTAACGGACAGAAGCTTGTGGATTTCTTGATGGAGCATAACCTATCAGCACTTAACTCTGTATTCAAAAAGAGTCAAAGAAACAAATGGACTTGGATTTCCCCTGATGGCTCAACTAAAAACGAAATCGATTACATAATTAGTAACTACCCAAAAGCATTCACCGACACTACTGTCATAAGTAACCTAAACTTCAATACAAACCACCGTATGGTTCGCTGCTCCCTTAGAACATCCCAACCAAGAATATCTCGTAACCACATTAAAACAAATTTAAAACACCAGTCAAGGCTACCCTGCTCGAATATGTCTAATACTGTACTTAAAGAAGTTGAAAACCAAATCATTACCAATGCAAAATTGAACACTACACAGAAATACGAAATCCTAGAAAAAGAATTACAACACATTAATAATCGAAGTGGAAACACCCATATTGGCAACAAATCTCAACTTAGCGAACATACTCTGCAACAAATAGAAGAAAGAAAGAAGCTTTTAACTAACCAATCAAGAAAGGAAAACAGAAACTTGATCTCAGACCTTAGTAAAAGAATTCGGGAAAGCATAAGAAAAGATCGCAAAGTCAAAAGGTTAAAAACATTAGAGTACCACATCCAGAAAACAGGTGGGGTAAAAAAAGCACTGAAAGAACTACGAGAATCGGGCAAAGAATGGGTACCCAAGCTCAGAAAAAGGTCGAAAACAATCACGATACGACAGAACATCAATGATCTAGCTACAAATTTCTACCGACAACTGTACTCAAAACAAGATTCTGAAACAACGAAACACTACAACGAAACTGTAAAAGAACAAACTAACCAAGCAACCTTTGAACCAGTAGCTGCCATTTTACAGTGCGAAGTTGAAAAAGCAATAAAAAGCCAAAAGATGGAGAAGTCCCCGGGACCAGATAAAATCACCAACGAATTGATGAGAGGAACACTAGAAGAACTGGCTCCAATCCTAACAACTATCTTTAACGAAATCATGCTAAGCGGGCAGATTCCAGAACAATGGGCTAAATCACACATCATTCTTATTCATAAAAAAGGAGACAAGGAAAACATAGAAAATTACAGACCGATAAGCTTGATGTCAAATGTCTACAAAGTTTTTGCGAAAATAATACTTGATCGAATCAGCACACTACTGGATGAACAGCAACCAGTCGAACAAGCAGGCTTCCGTAAAGGTTTCTCAACTATTGATCACATACATACTGTCAAACAGGTCCTAGAAAAATACAAAGAATATAACAAGAAAATTTATCTAGCCTTTGTAGATTATGCCAAAGCCTTCGACAGCTTAAACCACGAGTATATATGGGCAAGTCTTGAACAACAAGGAATACCAAACCATTATACGAATATCATTAAAACCATATACTCGAACAGCAAGGCAAAAATCCAACTGGAAACGCTTGGTGAAGAATTCTGTATACAGAGGGGCGTCAGACAGGGTGACCCATTATCACCAAAATTATTCTCTGCAGTGCTGGAAAGCATCTTCCGCAAATTGAACTGGGATAAATATGGTATCAACATAAATGGAGCAAAACTGCATCACTTAAGATTTGCGGACGATCTCATACTACTTGATGAACACCCTGAAAACCTCGAAAGTATGATAAACAGCTTAAACGATGAAAGCATTAAAGTCGGGCTTAAAATGAATACCAGTAAGACCAAAGTAATGACAAACACAGCAAAAGTCGGCATAAAAGTTAAAGATTTTGTTCTGGAATATGTGGAAGATTATACTTACCTGGGCCAAATCATCTCAACTAAAGACCAAATGACGAAAGAAATCAACCTCCGCATAGCCACTGGATGGAAAAAATACTGGGCGCTGAAAGAAATAATGAAATCCAAAGAATTAGGAATGACAACGAAAAGAAAAACATTTAACTCTTGCATACTTCCCTGCCTAACTTATGGATGCGAAACCTGGACACTCACCAAAGCACTGCGAGAAAAACTAGCAGTAGCACAGAGAGGAATGGAAAGGAGTATGACTGGCTATAAAAAACAGGACAAGATAAGAAATAACGACCTAAGATCAATAACAAAAGTTACCGACATACTAAATCGAGTCGATCAACAGAAATGGAGATGGACAGGGCATATGATGCGTGATAAAAAAGGGAAATGGAGCAGGAGAGTAACAGAGTGGTATCCGAGAGATGGCAAAAGAAACCGAGGAAGGCAAACCTCTAGATGGGAAGACGAGCTTAAGATGACAGCAGGTCCAAACTGGAGAAGGGTTACTCAGGACAGACAACAATGGAAAATGTTGGAGGAGGCCTTTGCCAGAAGGCACGCCGAAATTAGAGACATATTGTAGAATTTTTGTTATGTATACTGTTATTTTCTTTCGGAATAAAGGGCTTTATTATTATTATTATTATTATTATACTATGAATGGGCGGTGTAGTGCCGGCCGAGAATATTAGTACTCTTTTACATTGTACAGTTCTTTATCGTATAGTGTGTCGTAAGTGTGTTTAGAGGCGACTTAGGGCCATTCTAAGAGGAATCAGCAGGTTCTTCTATCGTTTATTCTGTTTTTTTATCGTTCATTGTACTCCCTTGCGTGGTAACTATGTACGAAGTACAATAGGCAAATGACGATGATGGTGAATAGGCTGACCTGACTAGCTTGTGAACTAGGTTGTAGCATCGCAGCCGAAACGTCAAGCAGTAAGTTCTCAATCTCAAGTACTAATAAGAAATAATATCCCGTTTTTTCCCGTTATCATTTTCTCTAATGAGGTCTTTGGACTTGATCTGGTGGCTCATCAGGTGACTAGCCACCGGATTAAGTTAGGTGCAAAATAAGAATGAAGTTTACCAAGGTTCTGTCACTGAGTTAGTCTGCCAACTTTTCCTTTCACTTACCAACTTCGCAAGACGCTCTCTAGAAGCTCGATAACTCAATTCCCATCAGCATCACTAGGCGTCACAGTTCGCACTCGGCGGGAAATTGCGTTTCCCCAGCGACTGTGCACTCTAATGAAGAGCCCTCAGTGCGGCGACACAATGTAGTCTAGTGCTCGGAATTAACGTCTGTGTACATTGTACATTGCCGTGGCCGCGGGCAGGACCTAGGCAAGATAGTCATCACTCTGCAATGTTCTCCTGCCCTCGTTTTCAATGCGTTCTAAAGAAGTATAACTTGGTAGTCTAGTTCCCGGAATTAACGTCTGGGCAATATAAGCATCACTCTGCAATTTTCTCTTGCCCCTGTTCTTACCTGGTTACTTTTCAGTCTAGTGCTCGGAATTAACGTATGTGTACTTTGTACTCCTCCGTGGCGCAGTGGCTAGTGTGTCGCACTTTAAGGCGGCGGCCGCGCTGGAGGTCCTGGGTTCGAATCCCGGGTCGGACCGATGAAATTGTGTCTATGTTTCCATGTTGTGATAACACAGACACAGTCCGGAGTTTGGAAGTTGGCGGTGTAATTACACCCCCGTGCCTCGGAAAGCACGTTAAGCCGTTGGTCCTGCGCCTGATCTCTCTACGGTCGTGTCAGACTGCTGTCCCACCGAATTATAAGAGTGAGGGAATAGGGAGTGCACCTGTGCTTGCGCACGCGCTTGTGCACTATAATATATCCCGCGTAAGTGGCTAATTGTAAGATTGGCCGCCGTGGCCGAATTCGGCTAGGAGGGTATTTATTTTACTTTGTACTAGGGATGTAACGGAGGTGTCATATCGGAATTGAAGGCGGAGTCGGAGTTTTTTGATTTCATTTTTCGGAGTCGGAGTCGGAACCGGAGTCGGAATCGGAACCGGAGTCGGAGTCGGAACCGGAGGCGGAGGTAGGGTCAGAAGTAGTGGCAGGAGAGATATTTTATTTAAGGACAAATATAACAAAACTTTTTTTCATTTATCTAATTAATTAAACGCAAGAAAATGAAATATGAAATAAAATAGTGAAATTATAAAATTAAACAAACGAAAAACAAAATTACTTGCTTGTTTCCAAATCACTACATAGTATAAAATAAAGTCGCTTAATCTGTCCCTATGTCCCTATCTAATAAATCTATAATCTTTGAAACTATGCCATGGATTTTGATGCGGTTTTTCTTAATAGACAGAGTGCTTCAAGAGGAAGGTTTTTATGTATAATACATGCATAATATATGTAGTAGAGAAACACTAATAAACTTAGTTGCACCCGTACGAAGTCAGGGCGGGTCGCTAGTAATTAATAAATTAAATCGAATTAATCTACTCCAAAAAAAAGAAGTGTATAATAATTTACGAACCAAAGTTTTGAAGCTTTGTCTCCGTCCAAACTATTTCTTAACGAGTTGTAGATAAGACCAGCTCCACTAAAAAGTTGTTCACTCGCCACGGAGCCTGGTGGACACGATAAAAACCCTGAAGACCGTGTCGCATGCGTAACAAAATAATAAGTGAAAAAATTATAGACGACTAGCTTTTGCCCGCGGCCTCGCTCGCGTTAAATTCGGGGTAGCACAATTTTCCTTTTCTGGACACAGAGGAGAACTGGGAACAGACTTTTACACGTTATACGCTTACTCCCGTTCCCGTAAGAATTTTGCAATATCTAAGCTATCTGTATGCCAAATTTGAAGCGTCCAACTTTAACGGTTCCGACTTTTCATACAAATGTTTTTTCCTGCTAACTCCCGTTCCCGAGAGCATTTCGGGAAATCCTTTCTTAGTGCACCTCTACGTTACCCAAGCTACGGCCATTCTAAATTTCAAGTGCCTACGTTAAGCCGTTTAGGCTGTGCGATGATATGACAATCAGTCAGTTTCTCCTTTTATATGTTTAGATGGAACGCACGAGCAGGAGTCGGGGAGGTGGCGGGCGACCTGTATAAAATAAACCTATTCAAAACGTTCGACCTAGGCCGTCGCCGATATTTGTTATGCTTTGACCTCCGATTCAACCTCCGACTCAAAAGTATCGGAACCGAAGTCGGAACCGAAGGTGCAATATTAATCGGAAGTTCCGACTTATCGGAGTCGGAGTCGAAGCTCCGTAACATCCCTGCTTTGTACATTGCCGTGGCCGCGGGCAGACCTAGGGGCAAGATAGTCATCACTCTGCAATGTTATCTTGCCCTCGTTTTGAATGCGTCCTAAACTTGCGTCTGTGTACAACACTGTATATTCCTGTGCCCACGTGTGGGAGCCAGGGCAATATAGGCATCACTCTGCAATGTTCTCTTGTCCCGTTCTTACCTGGTTACTTTGCAGTCTAGAGTGCGGAATTAACGTCTGTATACATTGTATATTGCTGTACCCACGGGCAGGAGCTAGGGCAATATAGGCATCACTCTGCCATTTTCTCTTGCCCTCGTTCTTACCTGGTTACTTTTCAGTCTAGTGCTCGGAATTAACGCATGTGTACATTGTACATTGCCGTGGCCGCGGGCAGGACCTAGGGGTAAGATAGTCATCACCCTGCAATGTTCTGTTGCCCCGTTCTTACCTGGTTACTTTACAGTTTAGTGATTGGATTTATCGTCTGCGTGCACACTGTGCATTACTGTGCCCACGGGCAGGAGCTTGGGCAATATAGGCATCACTCTGCGATAATATCTTGCTCCATTCTTACCTGGTTACTTTTCATTCTGGTGCTAGGAATTAACGTCTGTGTACATTGTACATTGCCGCGGCCACGGGCAGGTCCTAGGGGTAAGATAGTCATCACTCTGCAATGATCTCTTGCCCTCGTTTTCTATGCGTTCTTAACTAGAAATAAAACTGTGTAGTCTAGCTCTCGGAATTAACGTCTGTGTACACTGTACATTGCTGTGCCCGCATGCAGGAGCCAGGGCAATATAGGCATAACTCTGCAATGTTCTCTTGCCCTCGTTTTCAATGCGTTTTAAACTTGAGTCTGTATACTTTGTTCATTGTTGTGGCCGCGAACAGTAGCCAGGGTCGAGATAGCCATCACGGTGTCATGTATTCCCTTGTACTACTTTAAATTGGGAGGCAAATTAAATAAAAGTGTCTTAACACTCCCTAACTGCCTCTCTGCTCTTTCGCAGAGAACTCAGAAAACAGAATCACGGATTCAGTGGAATGCGATTCCTTTGGTATAATGCGGTTAACCAGGGAAGTGGCAGACTGTAGGATACTGTTAGGTGTTAATGCGAATTAGAGTTCAACGTAGTGACACTCGATTCCTAATACATCTATACTAATATATAAAGCTGAAGAGTTTGTTTGTGTGTTTGTTTGTTTGTTTGTTTGAACGCGCTAATCTCAGGAACTACTGGACCGATTTGAAAAATTATTTTTGTGTTGGATAGTCCATTTGACGAGGAAGGCTTTAGGCTATTGGAAACCGAAATCCACGCGGATGGAGTCGCGGGCGGCCGCTAGTATTTATTATGTATGGTGCTTTTGCTTGTTGGTTCGTTTGATTATGCACTCTATGTTTGTGTGATCCGAGATTTTGTTAGGGAAGTGGTAATCAGAAAGAAATAATGTCCTTTTAAGTCCAGAGATGGTTTTATACAAAGGGAAAGGGCGATGGAACGGGACGGGACGGCACGCGGACGAAGTCGCGGGTGGAAAGCTAGTTGCTTATAAAAAAGTGCAATTAAAATAAATAAATAAATAAATATTTCACAACATCACATACATTGATCTGACCCCGTGTTAAGTAGCTTAAGCACTTGTGTTATGAATCAACAGTGGTATTACAAATATACTTAAATAGATACATATAACACCCAGACCAGGACAAACAGACATGTTCATGCACACAAATGTTTGTCCTGTGCGGGGATCGAACCCGCGACCTCTTGTACATCTTGACCATTACACCAAGCGGGTCAAATTGAGTTGATTTATGATAATGGTTTACATCTGGTTACCACTTAAAAAGAGGTACAGCCGTATTTTTTTTTTATTGCCCATGCTTGTAGAGGTCCCCTTCTGACCAACATTACTTTTTATTGTATATTGTTAAATGCCCTTCAATGTGGGACTCCCTAATTCACAAACCAAAGGGAAGTGACTGTAACCACTAAGCTCAGTGCTGTGCTTTTTCGATGCATTTCACGAACATTTAGCGCGGGCATACAATACTTCCGATCACTTGTCTAGTTGCTTTACTATTGTCGAATAGGTAGATAATCATAGTATTCAATGGTGGAGGCATTTGCTTTGCAATTAATACTCGTACCTGTTAGCTGGTACTTGAAAACAACAATATTTGCACAAGTACGAGAGTTAACCC
Source organism: Nomophila noctuella (assembly GCA_958496325.1). Lineage (NCBI taxonomy): Eukaryota > Metazoa > Arthropoda > Insecta > Lepidoptera > Crambidae > Nomophila > Nomophila noctuella. The sequence goes on along the minus strand of OY292486.1, from coordinate 15,768,808 downwards.
CACTTTGTCTGTGGTCCGCCCTCTGCATTTAAAACAAAAGCACTCGACTCCGGAGTTAGACTAGATAATGGCCTGTTTATTTAGCACCAGGCTGGTAAGTTGCCTGTTATTAAGTACGCCATTTAGCCGCATTCCAGCCTTTGTGAATGTTATAGCGAAATCAGTAACAAAGCGTCCGCGACGCTTGGAGGAATACCTCGTTATTTCCGATTGGAGTGACGCAAACGAGCTTAATTAAACCGACGGGCGTTTTTATTAAAAAATCTGGTTTTACACGACTGGGATGTAAATTCAATTACGGTTTTACGTGCACGTGGAGCGTGGAACGTGGTGAATCAATTGCGCGGAAAATGAAGCATGTCATTCAGGGAGATGTCATTTAATACTTTATTATCAAAGATTTTTATTTAATAATTGTGAGTAGGGTTCGCTACGAGGCCTATCTAACTAGATAATATTAAAACGGGCCTAAATGCGATTTTTATGTATCAGTACTCTCAGACTTACTGCATAACGTTTCGGCTGCGATGCTACAGTAATGCAACGCTAATAAAAGTTTTATGAGACCTATCGGAAAGAAAAATCTTGTTAGATTTTTTTTACTTACTTACTTGTTTATGCTTCTCTTAAATTTTTTTTTGGACTATTTTCATAATTGTATGATCTATACTTTGATAAATAGTAGCTTTTATTTTGAAAGTTCCTTATTTTATTAAATATCTGTTCACTACATCAAAAAAATATTAAAACAAAAAGGCTGTGTTACACTGTCCACCTTTCTACATCAGCAACGGCAGGATTAACATTTCCATGTTGACTTCACACTAAGTTCTTAAAATTTTAGTTAACTGAATAAACTCTCTTCCATTATATTCTATTCTATCCTGACTAATGTTCTAAGACATTTCCTCGGCGTAACTCCGCCTGCCCATGACGTCATGTCGAGTGGAACGGAACTTCGGTAATTATGTCCTTGCTTCCGACTTCCGCAGGACTTCCGTACAGAACTTACCCTAGCTGCATTATTCATGACAGTTACGCGAAAAATATTCCACCCATACACTCACCAACAAAGACTCACAATGTTACTGGTCACTGACAGTCTCTATGCTAATTTTACTGTCCCACTAATTTTGAATTGGGTTTCGGTAGCCTTGTGGCAAATACGAATTCTTATGGTCTGGGTAAAGTCGAGGGTTAGGTTCAGTCTTTTCGCACTTGAAGTAGGTTTACTACGATGAAATGCAGTCTTGGTTACTGGGAATATGTGTGAAATTCGTGTCAGTTTTACAGTGATAAAATTCATTATGGGTTACAGTGTTAAATTTAATAAATCAAAGAAATACAAAAAAACACTATCCTTGGCTTAGACGCATTTTTCTAGACCTACAGCTCGGAATGTCCTGGTTAGTAATTCCACAGGACTCGACGTATGAGTTAACATCACATTAATCTTTGTTAAGCCATAACATAAGAAGTAAAAAGCCAGGTTGAATTGGTGCGTTTATTCGCAAACTCGAAGAAATTCGTAATACCAATTGAAATTGGGTGAAATACGTAAAATTAGGCGTATTTAATGAAATGAAACATGCCAATCAATTGACGAAAACTGTTCAAAGATTGTTTGAGAAATCCTCAGATTCTGTAATTGACTGATTTTATTGAGTTCCGAGGGCTTTTCACAGTACGAAATGGAATTAATTAAATTTCATGTTTAAAGATAAATCAAGCGACTTTTTCTTAAGTTACATTGTTTTTTTATTTTTGATTTATTATTATAATTGTTAGTACTGAAAGCTTTCGAATTAGTCATTTAGGGGTTGGATTAACGAAACAGAGGTGCAGGAAATTATGCAAGCGTAATATGTAGGTATGTTTTGCCATACCTCTTAATATTTTTATTGTGCACATATTATTATACGTGACAATGTTTCCTATTCTTACAAAAGCTTTACCTTCTGCAATATTTAAGGATTGAAGAGTAAATTACGGAATACGCTCTAAACATCTAAATAAATGCTTGAAAATAAGCGTCGCACTCACGCGAATATGAATATTTGTGAGGGAAAAAATAAGGACATCGCTGCTATAGTGTGAAGAATGATATAAATGATATGGGAGAAGATGGCTCTGTGACAAATTAACCTCATGAGGGGAACCATACACAATTAACATTTATAACTACTTGCGTATATTACGCATTGAACGTTATGAAAACCGAGATAAATGCCTTGTTAGATTGTAATATTATTTATTAGACTTAAGTACGTGAAAAATACATTCAAATCGTAAAAATATTAAATATTAGGCGGCCTTTGCAACTAATTTTTCTTTTAGTTCTAATGAATTTCACAACATCTCAAGACGAAGGGCTTCAATCCTTCAATCAGTGTGTCTTGCCTGTTTTCACTTAAGTTATGGAGACCACCATCTTCGCAGTCTTCAAAGTACGTTATTTTCCTGATTTGTGGAGTCCGATAATCAATAGTTTGGAAACACGTTTTTTACTTATACCGTACAAAAAAAGCGCTGCGTATAAACGAAATGGCACGACACTCGCGAAATATCCAGTATTGTAAAGGTTCACGAGAGCACAGATGCTCGGTTGAAAGGGCAGGCACAAAGACCGGCACAATGTTCCCGTTCCTGAATAAAAATATCATGCGTCAGATGCGCCCTTAGTGTACCGATACGAACGACGCATTGAAACGGGACAAATACTTCTGAGAGCATGCAGAGCGTTCAATGAATGTCGTCTGCTATTTCGTACATATTTTCTATTCAACTGCATTTGGGAGAAATGTTCGTAGCTCACCTGTTGTTCGAATCAGTAAAAGTTCGCCTAGGTTTGCTATGGATGCAGCATGCATCGTGGATATGAATCCGACCGACAAATGTTCAGGTGATTGACAGTAATTACCCTGATATCTTTGTGTTTATATTTTTGTTATATGGAATAACGTATTGTAATCTACGAGTATTTTAGTGGTTTCAATTCATGCAGAAATAAACGAAGTAGCAAATAATATCTCGTTAAAACTTTGCGCATAAGCAGAGATTGAAGTAGTCAATGTTACTTCAACTCCGAGAATGCGATTCAAACAAAGTCACGGAATGTAGCAATCGAGGCTCGGGCCGCGAACAGAACCCGGTCACGCGGAAGACATCCCACAGAGAGGCGAGTGAGCCATATCGTTGTCAGGAACAAAGTTCCGCTGCAGCGGCGAGAGCGTTGTGGGGAGCCAATAACATGCCGTCGCCATGGCAACGGATGGGGCCGAGGGGTCCTCTCCCCTAGATCCTCCGAGGGTTTTAGCCACCAGATACGCGAGACCTACGTGTAGTAACAGTTGACACACAGAAAGAGACGATTGTAGCGTTTCGAGAGCTCTCTGGAAATTAGCCGCGTATTATTTAGTGCCTTTTGGTACATTACATGTCCTTGCGAAGCAGCAGTCTTGCCGTTAAGGTGCTGTTGTCAGCGGTGGATTAAGAACGATGACGCCAAGCTCTGTTTTTACGTTTACTTTGGCACATTTTCCCCATAAAGAATATATAGAACACTTTGTAAACACATTACTTAATCTTGGCTAAAAAAATAACATTCGGGGCAACTTATTGTTTTGCTTCCGCTATTCAGAGTTCCTTAATGTTTCGGCATCGTCAAGGCATCGTTGACCAGCGCCATCTTTCATCAATTTGTAACACTATTTGTTGGCGTCGGTCAAGTCTGTCGTCGCAAAAAAGAAGCTTTTTATATTTCACGGATCCTTATTTTATGTAGCGGCGGGCTATTACTTATGAGATATACTGGCAAATAATGAAGTCTGACGGTGAAAGATGAGATGGACGATGTAATTATGTCATAATGAGGGCAGCTTCCGGAAGGGCTACAAGTTTCAGTAATAAGGTTCTGCGTCTTCCGTTAATGAAATTAAGGAAAGGGTGGAAACTACTTAAATACTGCCCACGCCACGTGTTGGTTTCTAAACTGGATTGAGGACCTCCTCTTCTGGTGAAGTAGCATATATATTTTTTTTTTGGATAAACGGACCAGGCTAACTGCAGACCAAAGTTTTTTTAAATTAATATTTTTGCTGATAAGTACTTTCTGCAAAAGATTTGACGACGCCTCTCATGTGAATTCGCTTTATATGGCCAAATGTAACCACTTTACCAGACGCTTTTTAATACAGAATACAGCCAACACATATAAAGTTTTTCCACACATATTTTTACCATTTTATAGAGCTTTGCGGACATAATTACCTTACACAGTCGTAAAGTCATCTAGTACAAATGACTGCGCGGTTATGGTCTCTGCAGGGATAAAATAATGGCTTTAGAGACGGAGATAGGTAGGTAATGGGTTGGACTTTACACCGGCCACGAAAGCCTTTGGGAAATATCGCCACCTCGTTTCATTCTTCAGTTTATGAGAAAACTTTGTTTAGATCTATACGGAGCTATAACAAACAGCTGTGTCTTTGTTTAATCTTCCCTTTTGGATTTTACTCGTATCGACATATAAGTCGTAAGTGGAATTTCCTAGTAAAAGTTATTTATATCTACCTTCAAGTAAGTAGAACTACCTACATAACATGCACACTGTCTACATATTATGCAGATGAGATAGCAGAGACCTGTATTCAAACAAGGTACCAAATGATATGAAACTTTATCAAAATTATTTCTTTTGGTAAAGATTTTTTATTGGAATTTGGATCTTTTATCAGAATATTTAAAAAAATAAAAGCTTTGGATTGGTATAAATTAAATTACTTTCAAAATACTTATCACGTAGATTCACATTTATTATTACCATAATTTTTTTTCGTAAAATTGTCTTAAAACATCTCTTATACGACATTCAACAAAGTCTTTTTCAGACTACGGAAATGCGAACCGCCATCTTGCTTCCCACTTTGCAATCATCCTCTTTTCTGTAATAATTCCCAATCCTAGGTTCATTAAACCTAATCTCACCTAAGCGTTCAGTTCATAAGCTTTAATCTCACAAATTGTCGTAAAAGGTCAAGCGTCTCTTGTTTAATATCAAGAGGAGCCCTCGACAAATCCCGGTAAATCCTTTCAGCGCGGCGAGTTATAAATACGGATGCTGCGGTGACGGTGTCAGTTGGATCAGTCCCGCCGTTAATCTATGCAATCCACTTAGAGCACCCGCAACTTGAGCACTTGGCCTTGTATAGTTTGAGCACCTATTCATATTTTTAGCTTGCCAAAAATATGAAATAAGCTTAACATAAATAATCCGGTATATCCTTTCAGCGCGGCGTTATAAATATGGATGCTGCTGAGACGTTTTCAGTTGGGTAAGCCCCGCTGTTAATCTATGTTATACCTGGAGCATCCCCAACTTGAGGACTTATGACTAGTCCACTTTGAGCACCTACTCATATTTTTAGCAAGAACAGTGTAGGATGCCCCCAGTCCAGGTGGAGGGACGATCTGCGCAAGATGGCTGGCAGGAGCTGGATGCGAGTCGACGAGGATCAGGCTGAGTGGAGAGCCCTAGAGGAGAGACCAATGTCCAGCAGTGGACTGTGATAGGCTGATGATTAAAAATATGAAATAGCGATTAGATATAGCCTATAGATATTACTGAAAGATACATTGTATGTACGTATGTATATTGTATGTATAGGTGCTAAAATTGCGGGTGCTCAAAGTGGATTACCAGCGTTAATCTACAGGAATAATGCGTAGTTCGCTTCCTTTGTTTCAATCGACAGGAACGGTTCTCCCTGACAGCGAATTTCATTTATTCCCCTGCGGTGAACCGGGATGAGATAAAACATCGTTTTGCCGCGACTAAAAATTGCTTTCTTTTTGATAGTTGGGTCATATTTCAAGTAGAGGAAGTTTTGTTCTATCTCTGTTGTGATGTTCTTCGGTGCGGATTCAGGACTATTTACTCGTAGTGGGATACATAAGCAACCCTTTATCACGTTCGGTATAAACTTTTCTTTAAGTAAACTCGTACTCGTAATTTTCATAATTATTGCTCTTTTAAGCTTCAAAGAAGCACTTAAGATAAATATTTAAACGCGTGTATTTATATATTCGTCTTCAAGCATATTCATTCCATAAAACCCAGGCTGATTCATGTTTTTGACAAAACGTGCTTAATGCCTAATCAAAATCTCTGTTTGCTTTTAATAGACCCCGTTAGTTAAACCCGGAGATACTTAAAACATTTAGAGCTTAGCTTGAAGCGCAGCTTAGGAGCGCTAGCATCCAACTTGGCAAAGCTTTCCAGAGACGTCTTTTTGCTTCATATTAAATCCGTAGTTCAAGAGGATTATAGAAATGGAAGCTGATTTCATACAAGAGCACGTTTTTGAAAAAGAAAATGAAAATTTTAATTTCAATCTCGAGTTTTCTTTGAACGGTTTATTGAATCTGTTTCTAGTTTTATTCGCTGGAAAATTAAAATTATAATTGTCATTTATTTTGAAGTAAGTAAAATATGATAATTATAATTTATAATTTGCGTTAGGATTTTTTTATTTTTAATTGACTGTATTATAAACGTATTTCTAAAATTATTGTTATGTGTTGTGCCTGGTTTTGACATTATTATAGTTTTAAATTTATAATTAATAAAAATATGGATAGAATAAGTATGTTAAGTAGTCTGGGCATTAGGAAATCGGACACCAGACGTCCTTCCAACGTACGTGCTTCAGAAGCACAAAGCTGGTGGCACGTCAAGACTATTACGGAGAAGTAACGGGTAGTCCTGGCTGCAGTTCCTCAAAGGTAGAAGGAATACCTATAAGTACTAAGGAATGTAGACACTGACATGTTCATTTGAAAAATGTAGTTTCAATAGTCTGGTTTCTTTTGTTCGTTGTCGAGTTGTTTTGTTGTTTGTCTCTACCTCAGAGTCGGAAGGCAGTTTCTATCGATAGGGACTGCCTTTCGAATCGGTGGTAGTCATAATAATATTGTTGTTTTTTGACGATTCAATATGGTTCTATGATACCTAATTAAGAATGCATTGAGTTAAGTTTTGAATAGTAAAGATCATGCTTATAATAATGCTTATAATATAACTATTGTTTGTCAACAGGAGTGACGCTCTTGCGACTACGCTGTCGGCTCTCTACGGCAAACTGTTGGTGGTGATGGGTGTAGCTTTCCCCATGGCTGAGGTCATCTCCACGTACATTCCACCGTCTTTTTACGAGGTAAGAACTGTAGACTACACAAAACATCAAATTTATTTAACAAAATTACTGTCAATGTTATATGATACTTGAACAATTACTATCTTTGTACTAAGTAATTTAGATTCTCATTTTATAAATTAATAAACTAGGAAAACCCACCTTGCCTCAGAAACTAGAAGGGTGTAAATTATCCTTTGTTATTTTCCACAGTAATAACTCAATGTTTTCCGCCCAATAAAAGTCTGTACATAGAAACGAAAGTAAAATAAAAATATTTTAGAATTTCGATGACTTTTCGACTCGAATCATATCATAAGAATAAAGAAATCCACTGAAATACACAATCGAATTACGAGAAAAGGTAAGGCTTGATTAAATTATGTTCGAAGCTGAATCCCGGGTCCAACTGAAAGGCTTTATAAAATAAAAGCGCCGGGATTTATCAATTTTTCCAATAAACTGATTTCATCCTGGAACTGAGAGCTCATGTATTATGAACAGTACGTGCAGCAATCACACCTGCTCAATTTAACCACAAATCCATGTGAGTCTACGCCGTATACGTTTATATAAAGCCTGTTTGGAATACTCTTTAACATCATTTGCCTTGGGCTCCGGGGACAACCGGGAATAATAACCCTCGTATGATGTTGATTATTTGACGAGTCTCTTGGTGCGGTGGTCAAGACGTTGACTATTAGACCAAGAGGTCGCGTGTTCGATACCCGCACAGGACAAACATTTGTGTGCATGAACATGGGTGTTTGTCCTTGTCTGGGTGTTGTGTAAATGTATATTTGTATTCCACTGTTAATTCTGATATCTGTAACACAAGTGATATTAATTTATTTGTTTAGAGGTTGACCAAGTAATACTGAAAATATCGGGACAAGCACAGAAGAAAGAGGATTTATTATAATCATGTTATTTTGTCATCATAATGTTGGACCTCTATGGATTAGTAGATTGATTAGTTTACCAAATGGATAAGTCAACTGTTATGACAGGGATAGATTGGAGGTCGATTTACTTCACTTCCCTCGATGTTATAGTCTGAGCAAAGAGTCTTCCCTACCATTCTTAGAAATGCGGATATAATATCCCGTGCTCCAAAAGTTTGGTCACGTGCTCTTAAACCTGATCTCTCTTCAGTCGTGTCAGATGTGTGAAATGATGAGTTAATAGGTTGAGCATCTTTTTGTTTCATCATCATCTTTGGTTCCCCCCCTTAAAAGGTTACGAAGGTCTAACTAATGGCAGTCGCTTCACTGTAATAACCAGACTCACAAAGTCCTGGCTCATGGTCAAAGCGAACCCCGCACAGAAACGGGATAAAGGCTAGGAGGAAAACTTATTAACAGTTCTTTGTAAAGTTTTTTTTAAAATGATTAGGTGGCAAACGCGCATACGGATTGCCTGATGGAAAGCAATCAGCGCCGCCCATGAACATCCGCAACGCCAGATGAATTTTTAAGACATTGCTTTTCTTCTCAGGGTTTCTACTTATACCTGTACATCGGCAGTATGGTGTTTCTTCTGTACATGTACGCTGCTCTGGCGAGGGACCGGTCGAGGTCTTCCGCGGACACTGAAGTTGTTGCTAGTAAGTATTTTAGGTGAAATAATAGTTATTATTATCATGATTTTTTATTTATTTGTTTGTTTGTTATAGGCCACGCAGGCCCAAAGATATAAGCTCTAATTATCAGCTAACATATAGGTATAACAATTATTAGTAAAAAACACCTATAGGTAATCCTCGAAAAATTTCATTTTTCTTTGCTTTGTGTAATTGACTTAAGCACCTACAATCTGCTTTCTAACCACCTTTATTCAAAAAGGCGAGATGTTTATCTATATCTGAGGGTTGATTTACTAAATGCTATTTGGGACTAACATGAGTTACAAAGAAACAATAAATAATAATTCATTTAATATGTAGTAAACAGTAATTGCGTTTCAACAAAAAGACATCGTCTTTCTTTGTAAAACTAATAAGCTCATAAAAGAACTTATAAGGAAACCAACCTTGAATACGAAAGTATTCGCAAGTTACGACCCGGCTCTTAACCGAAGTCTTCTCTGAAGAAAGCAATTACCCAAAACTAAATTACACTTTCATTTGCGTTAAGCAAAAGTCGTTTTTAAATTGCGTCATTATTCGCACTCATACAGCAAAGGACCAAGAAAGCGTAGGAACGAGTCTTTACCATAGATTTAACTCGTTAGAAATGCCTTAGTCATACATCGAACCGCTCTGAAATTGGCACTAAAATATGAAGCGACTGTCGCTTCTTATCGCAGTGACAGCATGTTGACGGCACCATAAACGTACGACACGTGAAACAAAATAGTGCCACAGTTTTTTGTTGTCGGGGCATTGTTCTGATTTAAATCTTTGGTCTTTACGAAGCCTGTCGGCAATTCCGCCGCTCAAAGGACGTTTTCGGTTTCATTCGTTCCAAGGAACTTGTAAGAGCGGCTAAAGTTTTGCCGCTGAGGCGACGAAACGCGAGAATCTGCAATTCTTGTTACCTGACCACGGGGAACTTTTAATTTGTGTTTAAGTTCGCGAGACTTAGTTGAGCATACAATTATAAGTTCTCTACATTGTCTAGACAATAAGGTATTGATTGTCACTGTTTCGCAGCTTTTTTAGGTCCTCTACTTGAAACTTTGTGCCACTATTGTCTTCAATACCAAGTAAAACTACGAAAAAATAAAAACATGTAAAGAACGCGAAAGCGGATTTATACAAAGCTTCAGTACGAAACAAATGCTTTGACACATGACGTAATGCCTACTTTCCTTACTTTATCGCATATTTTACCCTTGTTTTTGTGAAACACCCCTCTCTAAGGAAAACTTGGAATAGTGGGGAGAGTTTTTCACTTCAGCAGCGTTTACATTTGTTATTCAAATGACGCGAAAAGTCTCTGTAGACGGCTAACTAGCGGTTTTTTGTAATTTCATAAACAGTGGGTTTTACACGAGATAAAAATGTAAAGTTATGCACGCTGATACGTTGTTATTTACATTTTCATTAACTGTACATTGGGAAGTTTAAATGGCTCCGAAATTTTGCATAAATGTAGCGTGCTTCAGTGCACAAAGAGCAATAAATTGAACCTAAATTACCCTGGCATGGGATCACGGATATCATGTGCGAGTACATTGAGTGAAAATGCGTCGGTTTAAAATATTCAATGGTGCAAAAATATTTATACTTTTCGTCGAAAACTTAGTCACATACTAAGTTTACATACAATTTTTCTATAACCGGCGTCTGTTGGATTTATGGTTAGAGATGAATGACTCACTTTTGAGTCACTGCGTCATGTCAGTTAGTATTATTAGTCATCTGAAAATAAAATATTTTGGCAAGGGTGCCTGATTCGACTCCAATATTGGTGGTTTTGCTACGCGTTGGTCCAGTCTTATTTTATTTTTAAGTCTTAACAAATTGCTAGAGAATGTCTTTTAATGGAGCCTTTGTGGATGAGTTACGAGCCCAATTTCCGAAAATGTTCTTTGCAAACTACATTAAAAGTTGAAAACTTCAAGAACCACAAAATAAAGGCAGGCAGATAGAAAATGAAGCTATTAACGTTTCGTGTTGAACCTTTTGTGTAGCAACAGTTAAAGTTAATCACCAACTTGTAGCTACAAGCGATATAACCAAGTCAAGTCGGAGGCAGCAACAGACGATATAATAAATATAGTTTGTTTGTTATTGTGTTATTTTTGTATTATATGTGGCTGGTAATCTTATGTACCTAAGTGTGGTTTTTCAGTTAAGATTAGAGACATAAGTTAATAATACATGGGTAAGATGGAAACCAACATAAAGATTATTTAACTAGTAGTTATGGGCATTAGGGCATAGCCACGTCCGTAATGGGTATTGTTCATTGATTTTTTACTTTCTCCAACATTAAATATGAATAAACCTTGAATTTGCACGTTCATTTTTTTTCAGTGGGATGTCTTCAATGTGTTAAGACTTAAAGAAAAACCATAGCCAAATTATATGTAGAACCTAATACATACTTAATTAATGATGCCCAACCCTTTTCGTCTAGAATCGGATTCAAGCCCGTCCCCGTCGGAGTCTGACTCGTGCTCATCCCGCACGGAGCGCAGCACGGCGACGGCGGCGCGCGCGCAGCCCATGCTCGCGGCCAAGCGGCTCTCGCTCGGGTTCGCGCTGTCCACGCGCACGCACCACTACGGCAGCTTCTACCTACGGATGGGCGCAGTCGGTGAGTCAGTCTATATCCAGGCCCGCCCCTATCAGAGTCAGGCTCGTTCTCATCCCGCACGGAGCGCAGCACTGCGACGGCGGCGCGCGCGCAGCCCATGCTCGCGGCCAAGCGGCTCTCGCTCGGCTTCGCGCTGTCCACGCGCACGCACCACTACGGCAGCTTCTACCTCCGGATGGGGGCAGTCGGTGAGTCAATCTATATGCAAGTTCGTCCCGATCAGAGTCTGACTCGTGCTCATCCCTCACGGAGCGCAGCTAGGCGGCGAGAGATAAATAGGTGATCAAGGCTTCAAGGGTGTAGATGCGCTGCCTGCTCTTAATAGTCCATGCCATCCTGAGCTGTGATAGCAACTGAGCTCTTGCTCAACAGTTATGAAGCGTTACCTCTTAGTAACCACTGTAAGATCGAGGTACAGACGCGAGCAATAACATGTATACACTTAGACTCCTATGTCAAACAGTGAAGAGAGTGTGAAGTCATATTTCAATGTGTTTGCATACATATTAGTGCTCATGCTGTACGAGTACATCCCCAGACGAGGGACTCATTCGAGTGGACCACTAAGCTCTATCCCAATAAGAAGCTTTATTTTAATTTCTCTTGAATAACAAATAATAAACCTAAGTTTATTATACGAATACTAAGCACTTAGAATACTAGACCTATTACGTTAATATTTTTCTTCGGTAATATAGGTTTTGTTGTTTCTTTTACGAGATTTCTTCAAAAAGTCACTCCATTCAGTAGTGTACTTATCGGTATTTTCCCAAGAATTTACGAAGTGCCCAAAGTAATCGCCGGATTAGTTCTGGACAAGTTTCCCGCTAATTCCTTTAGTTCGGTTCGGCATCCGACAGGCTTTAGTTAAGCCTTCACTTATCCTCGCACGAAAACAATGATCGACTGAAAGCCTGCGTGATAAAAAGAAAGAGCTATTGAATTAGATTTAATAAATAATAAAATAATAATAAATGCCTTGGACTAACACACCAATTGCCTAGTCCCAAACTAAGCTCGAAGCTTGTACTATGGAAGCTAGGGAACGGATAGACATACTTAAATACTTTTTATAAACATCCATGACTCGAGTACAAATGCCGATGTTCATCACACAAACATTTGCCCCTAGCGGGATTCGAACCCGCGACCCTTGGTTTTGTAGCCAGGGTCTCTAGCCACTCGACCAACGGGCCTGTCATTCGACCAACGGGCCTGTCTAGATTTGTTCGGCGATTTTCTTTTTGTATAGCTAGCAAAATGTTTGCTACGTGAACGTGATTATTACATGCCCCTTGTTAATTATTGATTATGAGTATAAAATTTCATGAGTGTTTTTGATAAAATATATCAACTAATTGCTTAGTGCGTCTATAATCTATATAGAAATCATCTTTTATGATATATTCTGAAAGGATTTCTGTAATGCCATTTTGCCACCTTTCATTTCAATTTATATTTAGAAAACAAAATTGTGTACTGATATTAATGTTTCGGGTTGTAAACCACCAGTAGAATGTTGCACAAAATATACTCTTGCGTGCAACATTCTAGTGGTGGTATTAACAGGTAAGTAAAAATATGACGCATAAGCGCATTTTTAGGGTTCCGTAGCCAAAATGGCAAAAAAACGGAACCCTTATAGATTCGTCATGTCTGTCTGTCTGTCTGTCTGTCTGTCTGTCTGTCTGTCTGTCTGTCCGCCAGTCTGTCACAGCCACTTTTTTCCAAAACTATAAGTACTATACTATTGAAACTTGGTGAGTAGATGTATTTTGTGAACCGCAACAAGGTTTTCACACGAAAATAGAAAAAAAATAAAAAAATGGGGGGTCCCCAGGGTTAGAACTAAAACTGAAAATATTTTTTTTCATTGAACATATACGTGTGGGGTATCTATGGATAGGTCTTAAAAAATTATATTGAGGTTTCTAAGCTCATTTTTTTCTTAAGTGAATACTTTGCGTGACAGACTCTTCCAAAGTGGAAAAAAGTGTGTCCCCCCCCTCTAACTTCTAAAGTAAGAGGATGATAAATCTGAAACAAATATATAATGTACATTACCATAAACACTACCAACGAAAATTGTTTCGAACGAAATCTATTCAGTAGTTTTTTTAATGCGTCAAAAATAGAATTTGTACGGAACCCTCAGTGCGGGAGTCCGACTCGCACTTGGCCAATTTTTTAATAAATCTTCATCTTTCAGTGCTATATGCTCCACTCTGTTCCCTTCCAGCATTCGGCATCGGCTCCATGATCTACTCGGGCCTGGAGTTCGGCCAGTACTGGGAGCTGGAGCGCAACACTAACTGCCACAACGTGCTGCTCGCCCTGACGCCGGCCACGCGCATGGCCTTCATCTTCATACAGATGTACTTCATCTTTCTCAATAATGAAGTGAGTTTGATTAAGTATTTTTTGTTGTATGTCTAATGTATATTTAGGGCACAGTGCATAAAATGAGGACTGGCTGGGGTTCAGTGTAAAACCGCTGATAGGTTTTCGATACTAGCGGCTTTCCGCCATTCCGTCTGTGTGGATTTCGGTTTCCGCAGCCTTCCCCGACAAGTGGACTATCAAAACGGTTTCATTCAATTCGAACCAGTTGTTCCTGAGACGCGTTCAATTAAACAAACCAACAAACTCTACAGCTTTATTATATTAGTATAGATATCAATGTTGTTATTTAGAATCTGTACAGAACAGTGCAGTGTTGTATCATCGGTTTGTTTATCCATAAAAACTAGTGTAACTGTAGAGCTTATAAGACATTAAAAGGTCGCTCAAAATTAACGGAAGAATGATAGAAGACACATCTGAATTTAAAACATATTCTTATAGACAGTTTAACCTGATAAGATATTTACCTCATAAGTTAACCCATGTATTTTTTTAGCCTTTCGGGATTCGGGCCGCCAATCGAAGTTACTCATGCGTGTTACGTGCTAAAGCATCATGGTAGCTTTATACGAAATTTTGTGAATATAATAAGTTCTCTTAAAACCTCTTAGGTAAGTGTCAACAGGAAGGGATGTCGACATTAGAAACAATTTAACTTAGTATCTGATGAGAACTTTTCATCCATTTTTATGAAGGGTATTTAAACCTGTCATTCTCACGACCTTGGCTCTAAATTGTGGGATTTAATTTTCGATTTATATTCCTTACAAAGCCAGTTGATTTGATGCTTTGAATCCTGGATAATGTAAACATTGCCTGTCTTCCGTCATTGATATTTGGCACGCAAAATGGTATGAATTAATAATCAATACAGGTCGGACACCGTTTGATGTTCTTTTAACGAGTAACCATTTGTTATGGATATTACTTCTGTGTATGTTTAAGTACATTATTGATTTCTTTAAGCTTCTCCAAGCTTTTTTATTGTGGTAGTCTATAAGCGGCAAAACTTTTTAACAAGTTTCCGTCACCTTTGATAAAGCTTTGTCTAAGCACACGAGTTTGTAGAACTGTTAAAATATTTTTTTGTTTTTAATGTAAACTTGTAATTTGGGTTTAATTTATTTTTATATGTCAATGGCTCATTATTAATTACCACATAGTCAAACTCTATGAACGGTCGGATCAGTAACAAAAACAAAGGCTTTGGTAATGAAGAAGAATTTTGGTAGGCAAAATTATAACAAGTAGGTATCAACGCAGCCTCATTAATATTATCAAATAAAAAATAGGAAAAAATATGTCTTAAGAATCAGGTGAGACTCAAACAATCAATACAATCTTCTTTCCAGATGAAAGTGTACAAGCACAAGATAGTGGCCAGGTTCGGTCTGATGCACATGGTGGGCACGAACCTCAGCGTGTGGCTCAACGTGCTGGTGCAGGAGACCAAGCACGAGATACTCACCTTCTACGACCCGGAGAACAAGACCATCGGTCTGTCGCACCGACTAGGTGAGATTTGAGACCTATAGTCACTTTCACGAACCTCAGCGTGTGGCTCAACGAGCTGGTGCAGTAGACCAAGCACTAGATACTCACCTTCTACGACCCGGAGAACAAGACCATCGGTCTGTCGCACCGACTAGGTGAGATTTGAGACCTATAGTCACTTTCACGAACCTCAGCGTGTGGCTCAACGTGCTGGTGCAGGAGACCAAGCACGAGATACTCACCTTCTACGACCCGGAGAACAAGACCATCGGTCTGTCGCACCGACTAGGTGAGATTTGAGTCCTTTAGTCATTTTCACGAACCTCAGCGTGTGGCTCAACGTGCTGGTGCAGGAGACCAAGCACGAGATCCTCACCTTCTACGACCCGGAGAACAAGACCATCGGTCTGTCGCACCGACTAGGTGAGATTTGAGTTCTATAGTCACTCTCACGAACCTCAGCGTGTGGCTCAACGTGCTGGTGCAGGAGACCAAGCACGAGATACTCACCTTCTACGACCCGGAGAACAAGACCATCGGTCTGTCTCACCGACTAGGTGAGGTTTGAGTCCTATAGTCACTTTCACGAACCTCAGCGTGTGGCTCAACGTGCTGGTACAGGAGACCAAGCACGCGATACTCACCTTCTACGACCCGGAGACAAGACCATCGGTCTGTCGCACCGACTAGGTGAGATTTGAGTTCTATAGTCACTCTCACGAACCTCAGCGTGTGGCTCAACGTGCTGGTGCAGGAGACCAAGCACGAGATACTCACCTTCTACGACCCGGAGAACAAGACCATCGGTCTGTCGCACCGACTAGGTGAGATTTGAGTTCTATAGTCACTCTCACGAACCTCAGCGTGTGGCTCAACGTGCTGGTGCAGGAGACCAAGCACGAGATACTCACCTTCTACGACCCGGAGAACAAGACCATCGGTCTGTCGCACCGACTAGGTGAGATTTAAGTCCTTTAGTCACTTTCACGAACCTCAGCGTGTGGCTCAACGTGCTGGTGCAGGAGACCAAGCACGAGATACTCACCTTCTACGACCCGGAGAACAAGACCATCGGTCTGTCGCACCGACTAGGTGAGATTTAAGTCCTTTAGTCACTTTCACGAACCTCAGCGTGTGGCTCAACGTGCTGGTGCAGGAGACCAAGCACGAGATACTCACCTTCTACGACCCGGAGAACAAGACCATCGGTCTGTCGCACCGACTAGGTGAGATTTGAGTTCTTACTTTTAGCCGAAATTCAGCTGCATAGTTCAGACCGCAATATGGTCACTATAAAACACAGGGGAACGCTGCTGATAGTATTTTAGTTGCTACTTATGATACTGGTCCAAGAGACGAAGCACGAGAGACTCACCTTCTACGACCCGGAGAACAAGACCATCGGTCTGTCGCACCGACTAGGTGAGATTTGAGTTCTTACTTTTAGCCGAAATTCAGATGCATAGTTCAGACCGCAATATGGTCTCTATAAAACACAGGGGAACGCTGCTGATAGTATTTTAGTTGCTACTTATGATACTGGTCCAGTGGTCCAAGAGACGAAGCACGAGAGACTCACCTTCTCCGACTCGGAGAACAAGACCATCGGTCTGTCGCACCGACTAGGTAAGATACAAGTTCTTTTCTTGGTACACCGACTAGGGACACTGTTAGGCGTATGTCTCCCTCCACATGAAGGAGTTACACCCATAGTCACTGCACATGGCAGAGCAGTTCTTTTACCGCAGTAGGTATGTTGAACGATTAAATACAGGGGTAGGTTGCTGCCAATCCCCATGGATAGTCCTTAAGTCACTTCTTATGACATCTATGGACTATTATTTGTGCTTACGGTGAGCAGTACAATTCTAGGAAAATACTGGTTTTTACCAATACTTACTCATCCTATTGGAATACGAATAGCCAAAGCATGGAGTGTTTGGTTTTGTTAGTAAATACTCACTTACATTTTCCGGTCAGATTACAGCCTCTAATCTGACCAAACTGAAAAAGGGTCAGATCTAAAGTGGCTCGCTGCCTCATTATCCGCACGAATGGTGGTTTTATCGTTTGTGGTATGGAATACGTGATTGTCATGACTTGGGCTGTCCAACGCTTTCTACGCTTCCGTGTCTGCGAAAATCAATAATTTTCCGGAATGGAAACGGAATAATTAAAAGCTTTATGACATTGCGGCCTAGCGACTTTGTTAAACGTACCAAGTAAAACAAAGTGGCGTTTTTTTAAGACACTGCTCATGGAATGTCACTTTGATTAATTAACAAAAAAACACTTGAACATTAGCCATCTATTGAAACCTCCACTAATTTGAAACACGGATCTGAGATACAGCCACTATTAAAATGACGTCTGAATATCTAATCATCCTGTCATGTATCTTAAGATGGAGTTAATTGAGCATTTCCGTTACAAACTCGTAATTATATTATGAGTAACCCATCCTGAATATATCTTCTCTGATATTACCAATCCCTTTGATGAGTTAATTGAATTATGAAATGTCATCGAGCTGTGTTCAACTGAGATAAATCGTCAATAGGCACCCTTGCTTTATGGTCTTTTCATATTTATACAATCAATACTCAAGATAGTAAGCATATTGTATACCATGACTATGCTATGATAATGTGTGTTAAGACTTATATCTCTAACGTTAATTTTATTTCTATGTTTCAGCATTTCAAAAAGCTTTCGCATCTCTATCGACAGACGTCCCGCCGTCTCACCCGGCGGCCGCTCATCTCCGAGTGCCCCGTGGTCTGAAAGGCCCGCACCACATCTTCGAGTGTCGCCGAACCAACATCATGGGCTCGCTAGTCCAGGACGCGTCGCCCTTCCTCTTCCCCTGCACCATCGAGTACTCGCTCATCTGCGCAGCCATCCTCTACGTCATGTGGAAGAACATCTCCAAGTATCCTTCCAAAGACATCGCCGCTGCCATAGCAAAAGCACGGATCCTCGAAGGCCTCGCCTACAAGAAATCCCCACATCTATACAGCGTGGACTGCGCCCGAGCGCACAAGGGCTTGTTCTTCGGAATCCTAGTACTAGTCTTGACAATCATATCACTGATTTTGTTCTTTGTTCTCGTCTCGAAAAAGGATTACGCGACACTAGCAGTGGTCGAAGTCAACGTATGTGAGCTAGCACTGTATGCAATGACAACCCTGGCCAGTTTAGCCGGAATGTTCTGCGTCAGAAAACTAAAATACGACGGCAACCGGAATCTCGAACTCGACAACATCCTCCTGGTTGGAGCGCAGACGGGAATGTTCATCTACGGAACTTTCACGATCATCGGAGGACACTTTACTATTGAGAAAAATACGATACTGATTCTCATCACTGCTCTGTCGTCTTTGATTCAGACGACTTGTCAGACGATGTTTATTTTGGACGCTAGTCGGAGGTCCGCCAAAACAGCAGAACAGTTGCGGAAAAAGCCTGGGCGAGAGATAGTGACGTTCCTTCTCGTAACAAATCTGGCGATGTGGGCGATAAACACACTCGAGAAGTCTCGAGCGGAATCTCACCCAGTCCAGTTGCATTTCTACGGACTCTGGGCTTGGACGATCATAACCCACGTCTCGATGCCTCTGGCCATCTTCTACAGGTTTCACTCGACCGTATGCTTGTGCGAGATCTGGAAGCGGGCTTACAAGATGAAACCGGCTTACATGTAGCGACTCGCCCGAAGGTACTAAGGTGCTTCGTTTCACGGACTATGGTACAGAACCCATGTAGGAAGTGGCGTAGTTAGGTGTTAGTGCCATAGAGTCCAGTAAACAGGTAGCTACTAGCTGTGTTAATACGCGTGAGAGCCAAATTAGAAACGGTTATTTTATTTGGCCAGTAAATATACACGTGTCAGTGACGTTACAAAACTTGTCACTTGATAAAAGATTTATATCTTGTAGATATGGGTTAATAAGTTAACTAGTGGCATTGTTGAATAAACGGGATATAAAGGTTATTAGGCCGGCATTTTTCAATGAAATGTTTATACAGGTTTAGCCCTACATATCCTGTTAACGATGTTTGACAGTGTTTGAAAACAACCTGAGGACCGTGCCATAAAAATGTGAAATTAACAGATATACCATTATTATCCTTTTATTCTTTGTCACCTAATAACATACGATAGTATTGGCACATATTGGTGAGGTGCCTATATTACACATTTGTCTCATACAAATAATATACCCCACATTTGTTTCCAAGTTGACTGCTTTTAATGTTAAGTTATTGTATTTAAATATTTTAATGTGTTATTTATTTGTAGCTTTATAAAACGCTTTAACTTTAATGATACTGATACGTTGGTATGTATCGCAGTATTTTCAATTAAACGGGTTGGATTTTGTTATTTTAGCGCATTATTAGAAGTTTAATTTTTCTGCGATTGTAGCGTTGTTGTTAAGATACTCGTGTATATGGAGAATCATAATTTATTGTGTTCATATTTCATCCTGTTTATTAGTCTAGTTATTAGATTTAGTGTAATTATGGTCATATTCGGTATCAACATTCCACGTTTTGTATTTCGCATCATAAATATCACTCTTCAAGCACTCTGATTTCAAACATTAAAACAAATGTCTTCCATTAGATTATGTTTTCGTTACAGCAATTTTCGTCCTTTCACGCGATAATTTGAATAATATCGATTTTTCCATATTTACAGTGGGAACAATTACGACCTAACATTATTTTTTCGAAGGTTTTTGAGCATGAAGCTTTGATTATGACTCCAACCAATGATAATAAAATACATTTTACTATGATTATCGTAGTCTGATCAGATTTTAGAGATTTTGTAGCAATATTTTTGCGATAAAAATGTAGTGTCAGTATTTTGGATAAATTTTTTAAACTGTAGCAATACTATGTACCGTGGACCCAGTAGTTAGTTAAGCAAAAAGTAACACCAAAGTTTTATATGAGTAGAGAATTTTTGGAGCTTATTACGGAATAGAGTCCAAGTAATGGTCTTTATTTTAGAACGCCTTAGAAATCCTTCGGGAAGAAATCGGATGACAAAATAGATATGATTGATCTATAGACTTAGCTATTTCGTCCAGTACATTATTGATTTCAAATATTTATTGTAACAGACAGAAGCCATATAAATTAATGGAAAGGCAATTGCAATAGCAGATTTTATTTTTGAAAATAATACTCGGTAATTTTTTCGTCGAGTATAGGTAGCAAATATTTTTGAATCCAGATGAATATTAGCCAGCTGCAGAGATGCTATACAAATAACTAGAAATAACTATTATTATTACGGATGTAAACGTAGTTTTATCTATTGCTCAAGATTATTCAACACAAACGGCTGCTACTCAAGCGGAAAAATAACAGATTTTTAGCTTCGCATGAACCTTTTGAGAAAATTTATGTAGAAGTAAGGTTTTATATGTTGTTGTTGTATGAAACAGACAACATTTATTCTAGTGGCGCTAAATTTCCGCATCTACATATATATATATAGTTACTTTGCTCGATCCCAGTTTCTGGATGAGGTTTCAGAAAACGAAGTTTGATATTTTTAGTAATAAATAAATAGTTTAAGTCCTTTATACATTTTATATAGTTAAGTATAAAGATTTCATAATAAACTATTAATTTAACGTTCCAATACTCAAACAACTAGCTTTAAAATATGATTATGAAATACCAAATTTAATGTAACATGTTTTATCATGTGAACGAGCGAATGAATTGAATGAGATATTAGTTATACTATGATCGTTTGAAGGTTATTAAAGTAAGGATTAATAGCACTCATTTTGTTTTATGGCATATTTATTTACAAATATAGTTTTTTTTATAGGTAATAAGAAGATTATAATAACTAGCTTCTTTTAAGCTGAAAATTCGTATTCAGAGTACATGTCAAAGACCACTTCAACTTTAAAATTGAAATTTAAGAATTGGTACAATCTGATGCTCATCGATAAACCGAAGGAATGGTAGGAGTCATTCTGATTGAACTCTGCCTACCTTAACCAGGAAAGGACTAACCATTACTAACATGAATATTAACTTTTAATTCAAAATTCAACAAGCTTGATAATAAAACAATTTCCAGCAGGGAATTTTTACACGAGCTTTGACACTTATTCTGTTTACGGACATGCATCTCTATCTTTAACATGTAAATAGCAAAACTATATTGTGGATTTATAGTCCCTGTTTAATTTTCACATTTATAATATTCCCTGTAAATATTTTAGATAACTTTTCTTGTTTGCAATGTATTAATGGTTATTTATTAAATCCATTATACCAAATATTTGTTAAACACACGCTGGTTAGGTATATTTTATGGCATTTTTGAATATTTTTAAAGGGCTTAGTTTTGTAAATTGATAGTGATATTAGCGTAAAGATTTTGATTATATATTTGTGAACTATTTATTTGTTTAGGCGAGACTGTGGATAGCTCTAAGATTGTCTTCTTGGATGTTTAAAGTTAAAAGCAAATAAACTTTCTTAAAATTACATGCCTTGTTAATATTTACACAAGTTAAAAATTATGTGAGGTTAGCCGGCAATCTTACGGCATAACATGTAATGTAAAGCAATTAAAATATAAAGTCAGTAAAAATACTGATTCAACAGCAGATTCTAGAAACGAAGCTAAGGATGGTTTACATCAATCACATGGTTTCTTTGGTATTCACGAATATTTTATGTAGGTCTGCGATAATCAAATGATAAGAACTATTTACTGAATTGGTCTGATCGCACTCATTTTGGGTGCACTTCCTCCTTATAAGTAAGATCGTCTGTATTGTAAACCTAAATACAGAAAATCTTATAAGGTGGAAGTACTTCCCCAATCTAGCTGCTCACCTAAGTGGAAGTTCCATTACGCTCTAGTTCTTTAAATCTCTTAAAACACATTTAGAATATGAATCCCACTCAGAAGTGGGTTTTCATACCAACGACCCGGCACAAACGACAGGATCATAAAAATGGAACATAGGGTCAAACTACAGAAGCTTTTATAAACCGTCTTTTTTGATATTGTTCGGTGAATATTATGAGGTAAGTTTAAACTTGGTTTCCACTATAGTTACACCTCGATATCATAATACCTACATAATTTATGATATGAAGAAAATACCAAGTAATTCCCGGAGGTGCATTAAGCCAGCTATATTTAACATGCACTATAAATATTGTGGCACAGTTGTATTTTGAACCCGGTCGGAAATGCGAGGCCAAGTTCACTGACCGCAGACAAGACAAGGGATCTATTACTGGTTTCGCTGAGTGATCCTGACATTAATCTTTGAATTGCTTATCGAACGTGAAGACGTAAATTCGTAAATATTGGTAAGCCTTTCTTGATGGACGAACGGGATCTTTATCAAAACTACTAAGAGGCAAGTTGGTATTGATGACAAGTCGATTAATTTATGTATTTACTGGTTTAATTTTCGTTGTGGTTGTTTACTTTTCATCAGGATTGCTTGCATGTCTTTTTTAATGAAACGAACGTATAAGAGCCACTGCGTTTTGAGCGAGTGGTCAGAGAAATAGCCTGAATCTGATCACAGAACCGAGCTAACGCGCCTACAGATTTACTAGCAGCAAATTATTATGTGGTGAACATCGGTTTTGTACACGAGAGAGATAGTTTTTAGAAAATTAGTTTTCTAAATGATTTCAAATATGAGGATTAAGTATAGGTTGAAAGCACTCAGTTTATAGGAGTTTTCTGATATGGATATCTGTTTTTGTTCCCTTGCATTCATAGTTACGGGCTTCAAGTGTAGGTTCTAGCTATGCAATTGAAAAATAAAATAAAATAAAATAAATTCCTTGAACTGACAAGGAAATTATTGAGCTATACTCTATACTAATATAATAAAGCTGAAGAGTTTGTTTGCTAGTTTGAACGGGCTAATCTCAGGAATTACTGGCCTGATTTACAAGATTTTTTTTTGTGTTAGATTGTCCATTTGACGAATAAGGCTTTAGGCTAGTATATACTATGGTGCGGAAAAGGAAAACCACGCGATTGGATTCGCGGGCAGCCGCTAGTCGTTGATACGCGGTATGTTACAAGAGAGATTTTTTTATGGCAGAGGCGGCAAACGAGCCAGCGGGTCACCTGATGGTAAGCAATCACCGCCGCCCATGGACATCCGACACACCAGAGCTTAAAACTTTAAAATAATATTAGAACGTTGTAACTAATTCCATGTTCAAGGGCAAATCTTTCATCTTGATTATCCCAAACAGGCATGCAGTAACAGTGTCCATTCATCCATCGTCTGCGCTGTAATTGGTGCATGCTTATGAATAATTCTACGTTCGACACAACGACTCTGAGAATAGTAAGGCGAGACATAAAACTTTAGTGCAGGGTCGTCGGTTCCTTAATAGATTTTACATTGTTTCAAATTTTATCACTTGAACAACAACAAGACCTTATTTTTGTCCTATGCCTATGGGTTCACTTCCTACTGACTTGTTTTCTGCAAGAAAATAAATAATGTCAAATATTTTTTTTTAGGTATTGTCTTGGTCTTTGTAGAAAAGATATTTAAAAAAAATACCCTGGGCATGTAATTAATATGACTCTCTTCACACTGTTGCTAAAATTGGATAATTATACTTTAAGTAGTTGTAAGTTTGCGTTTAAGCAATTTACGTGTTGTGTTCATGACAATGTGGTGAGAGGAATTAGGATACACAAACATTTTGAAGAAAATCTTCAAACTCCCCTCTTAAAGAGAAAGAAGAATGTGTATTATGTAGGATATAACTTTAAACTTTCGTGTAGTAATGACGATCAGTGGAGAAGATTTGAGGGTCATGTAACTGCATCCAGTCGTTGCAGTACAAATATTAGTGCTGATTCGGGGGTAGTTTCCGATTCACCTCCTCAAGCCCGTTCAAGTAGACGACGCCGCGCACCGCCAGTCGGCTTGTGACCATGGCTGCGCACGCAGCCGAAACGTCAAGCAGTAAGTACTCATCACTACATAGTATAAAACAAAGTCGCTTTTTCTGTCATGTTGTCTGTTGTATGTCCCTATGAACGCTTAAATCTTTAAAACTACGCAACGGATTTTGATGCGGTTTTTTTAATAGATAGAGTAACTCATGAGGAAGCTTTTTATGTATAATATTATCCATTAAATAGTGGACAAGTACCACGGGCGAAGCCGGGGCGGGCCGCTAGTGTACTTATAAAAAGTACTCATGTTGTAATGTTAAATAATTATAGTGTATTATGTACTTCAATAATTGTTGGTTGCAACTGTACTTCAAATTGCTGAGCGAGTTGGCGACGAAAAAATTAAATTTGTCATCTCGCTCGATCGTGCGAGTTTCAAGCAAGTTGACAAATAAATTACTACAGTGATGACCCTGTTGAAATCTCGCGACATAGTGACTGCAGGTACGTACGTGATCGCATGAATGTCCGCCCACTGTGGTCCATTGATCGCGCCCCAGTGGGCCTTGACAGATAGCGCCCACCGCCGCAAGCGCAGCCAGATGTTACGTTAGATGTTACTTAAATGTAGTTATCTGAACTGATCACTTCGGTGTTAGATAACTTTGGAATATTTTTGTTTTTTGTCTTTAGAATTATTGGGCCTGATTGAATGGTCATCACCGATCGATCTCTAAGAAATTAGGAATATACTAAAAGTAGGAGCAGTAATTTAAGGACCAAATGGCGATTGGCTAAAGACTTTAATTATTTATCATCATGGTATTGGAAGCCTTATAAACATTCGTTCGTAATTTATTTTAAAGAAGAATGGTATTATTGTTTCATTTCAATATCGTTTCCGAACATTTTTTAAACTTTTAATCCTTTGTCACATCTTTCTCCACTCTCCGTAAATCACACAATAAAACTAGTTTGATTCAGTTTATCGTTCCTTTGCAGTAAAGTCGGAACGGTTTGCTGCACCCTATTTATTCGCTTATTCGAGTTCTCAGTAGTTTTGTAATAAAGAGCGTTGAAAATGGGTCACAGATGTGTGGTAGAAGCATAAAGGCTTTTTGATTATGCTTTCCCTGTGTCCGTGTGCTGGTTTGGCGTGTTACAGATGATATGGGGATTAAAATGAGCATAAACATTTTAAAAGGAGGGATTTTTGGGAGAATTAAATGGTTTGAGTCATTTCTAAAATTTGTTTAGAATCTTTTTTGTTACATATATAAGTATACTAAATAAAAATCATGTACCGTTGAATATTTGTTGTCGACGGGCCCGTTGGTCTAGTGGCTAGAGACCCTGGCTACAAAACCAAGGGTCGCGGGTTCGAATCCCGCTAGGGGCAAATGTTTGTGTGATGAACATCGGCATTTTGTACTCGAGTCATGGATGTTTTTAAAAGTATTTAAGTATGTCTATCCGTTTCCTAGCATCCATAGTACAAGCTTCGAGCTTAGTTTGGGGCTAGGCAATTGGTGTGTTAGTCCAAAGAATTTATTTATTTATTTATATAAGTCAATTTAAACTTCAAAGATTTATTAAGATATCGTATTCGTAATCGAAAAATCTATGGAAGTCCGTGCATGTTATTTGAAATTTCGATAAATATCGGTTGCCAGTATTGCAATTTTCAAAAAAGGAACGTGTCATGGTCCGCCATTAAAGAACAATTTAAAAGTTCACAACAAAGGTTTTGCTCTGGAGTATTGGCTACAAAAAAAGACTCAATTTGTTCGAGTTGATAATTATTGGAAGCAATAACAAGGTTTATTTTTTTGTTACCGTTTTAATTATTACACCGAAGTGGAACAGATAAAATGCGCCGGCGTCTAACAACGGTGCTAGTGTCAAGCGTGTCGAATAGAAACGAAATTATAACGCGTCTAACCAGTTTGTTTGATTAATGTATCTCGCGATCTAGATGGACGTAGATTGGTTTAGATTTAAGAGGGATATTTATTTTATAATTCATCTTGATGTTCTTAACTATAATCTGTAGTACTTGCTTGATGGCTACTTAACTATCAGTCTATAGGTATAGAATTTTCTGATATTAGAAAGGGATTAGGAAACCCGCTTTGGAATTTTTCTTAGGTCTTTAAGGCAGGCAACGCATCTGCGATCGTTGTGCAGTTGTTGATGTTCATGGGCAGCGGTGATCACAATTCAGATGACCCTCTTATACGATTGCCTCACTATAACATTAAATATAAAAAAAAAATTGTGTCGTTGTTCAATTATGATTATAAATTACTTAAATGTTTTTTAATTACTTAAAGGTTATGTAAGCGACCCAATATTTAATTTTTATTAATTAATTTCATATATGGTATGAAACCTTTTTGGTGCTGCGCACGGTGCGCGCGCGCCCTCTTTTTAAAAATAAATCAATAAACAGTTATGATCTGTCAAAAATTTTCACCACCCTCGCGCTCGGTCGGCTGTTGTTTTTAATTGTTAAGTTTAGTTTATTCTATTTATTTAGTTTTATACGTTTTCCAATTTATGTGCCACGTACTGCTTGTAAATAAGTTTCTCGTCTGCTGTAAATAATAGTTCCAGGTTTTTCTACACGTTTACCAACGTTTTTCTTCAATCCTACTGCGGGTCGCGTACAGGTTATTTATTGTAATAGTAGAAAGATGGCAAGCATCTTGTTATTGTTACACCGATGATTACCGCCGCTTACTTATACATATTTGCAGTTTTTGAAGTGACACAAATTAGCTGTCGGTTTTTGGATAAAGATCGCGGAAACTTCACTTACACGGCGAAACGCGACACGAAATGCTTCTTCAAGCTGATTGCCTGAATGGTGAGTGCTATTATTACTATGGTTACTCCTTCCCTCTGGCTTGGCATCGCACGCTATGAAAGCTTGACCCATTATGAGTACGGCTCGCGACAAATTTAACGATCGTCTTTAGCAATGTCAGTTGCTTTCATTTGAAAGTTTTAATAAAAAATAACTGAAGTGATTTTGTCATGTCGAATTGTTGATAATTACACATATTCTCAGCTCAAAAATATTAATAAACATAAAGCATTTATGAACATTACGGCCTCTGTTATTGTAAGAATTAATAACAGAATTTAGGCAACATAAACTATGTGCGTCTGTTATAAGATAAACTGATATGGCCTACGCTGCTTTCGAAAGTGCAACAAATGCCAGACCGTTCTTCTAGATAGAATCAACATTCCGAAGCCGGTTGCATCAATTTGTAACAATAACTGTAACAGTGGCAATGGTAAATGGATGATTCATATTTGAAGTTTTGTGATTTTGATTTAGACAACTGTAGGGACGTGTCCACCACTTATACTGCCTTACATAGAGGTTTAAATAGCTATCATTGTACAGTATAATGCATTATGTTAATGTCAAGCATTTTTTTTTATATTCGCACACATAGTGTGATTTTATAGTTTAAAACCTTCCCCGTCAAATGGACTTAATAAACTGTTCAAACTATTAAGTAGAATTTCAGTTCAATCGTAAAGGTTATTCATGGCTAGACTGGATTGCATAAAATATCCTGGTCTTTCCATGACAGGAGCGGTAATAAAAATGAGCACTATTTCTATCCGTAACTAGCCACGAGAGATTCAAAGATTGGGCGGCCACTACCATCGACCAATTTATAGGTTAGTTGAAGGCGAGTAGTTTTAACTCTATTCAATATTTATTCTGCCAAACGGCCGTCGAGTACTATTCAGATCAATAACGTAGTAATTCGATTTTAGCACTGCTTAATGACGAATTTATAGTTACGAGCGGTCTGAGTTACTGCACGTAACCTAGTTCGGTGGTACCTACTTGGTGTTCCGGATTCGGAGTACTCGTGCGTTGTAGATCGGTCAGTGAACTGAAAGAAAATTTTCATTGCCTCTGCCCTACGGTGTAGTGGTGATTGCACTTTTCATGCGATGCCATGGTTTAAGTTTGCGTAGAATTACAATGCTTAAAAAACTTTTGCGGTCGTTAATGTCCATGGGCAGCGGTGATTGCTTACCATCAGGTGGAACTATTGTTTGTTTGCCTCCCTGTATAAATAAAAAAGTTTTTCTTTCTACAAAACTACTACGAGATCAAAAGCAATGCCGCAACGCTTTGCTTAGTTTCAATCAAAATCCTCGGTGGAAGACTAGTTGTTCAGGGTTCCTGTTCAAAAAATACTGTTAATGAAACCGTTATCAATATTTGGAAAGACAGTTAATAATCAGCCTTTTAATTATTGCTCAATTATTGTTCCATTATTGCACTGACTTTCATTGTTATAGAAGTCAGACAGATAGCTGCTTATTTATTAGTGAGGATCATACAATGTAATAAATATAAACAAAGAAGTTCCCTGAAATTGACGCGTCATGAGATGAACGTCCCGAAAGAAATTAATTATCCCACAACACTTAAAGAGACGGATACTAATGGCCAGGAACTTTGCTTGCAGAATTGGGTGATTGATACGAGAGGGAAAGAATTTTCTGTATATAAAGACAGGAATAATGTAGGTACTGGATACGAAAAGGGCCAAAATATAAGACATATATATTTATCGTTCATTATGCTATTTGCTTTGAAGTTTATATCTGCTTAATTTCTAAAGACTTCACAACTAACAGGGTCACGAAAATGTTAAAGTCATCAATTGACGAGCTTCAAATTAAGCTTTATGGGGCTTTACTATACTATAGATGCTGGAGAGTGCATGGACGTACTGATGTCACATTTGTCACACAGATATTCGAAAACTACGAAGGAGATAGTGAGATGCGGCCCCTCTCCACTCGGTTTTTTATTTCCTTTTTTTTCTAACCACAAGACGTAACGCGATCTAGTCAAGAAGTTGGGATTTTTCTATTATAGTCCATTTAACGTAAGATAATCTCTGTGACAGGTGTACTTCTTATACGAAATTAAACATTTTAAAGGCAATAAGTTCTACAAGCTGTTTAAATCATATTCCGTACGGTCTTATTACATTAATTAGCATAAGAATAGTTTCGATTTTCCTTTGAAGGCTAACTGTCACCGGGATCATCTTAGCTAAAATGTACTAGGTATATTTTATTACATAATGCAATGTTTAGTGCTGTCTATCTTTTATTTAAATATTCCACACAACTACGTTCGCGTGGATTTCGGTTTCTTCAAACGTATTTTGAGATAAGCGTGTTGAAACAAACAGAAAAAACAAACTCTTCAGCATAAGTATATTACCTTAGTATTATATTAGTATAGATAGATTGCACACCAAAATAGGGTAAAATTTAATAAGTACGGTAGTTATTGCAATAATGAAACGTGCAAGACTAAAATCTTATAATGCATTGCATCGAACGACAACAAAGGGTGAGCGGAGGGTCGGGTCGATACGAGTATGAGCGGCACGCGCTGCAAGGAAGTGCAATGGCGGCGCCAAGGAGCCACGAAATGCATTGAAATGGAGGTAATAAGTAAGTCAGTATAAAATAAAAAATATTTTGATTTCGGACATTGTTGTACTGTATTATTGTAAATGAGTATAAATATGTCACAGTGTTTACTTTGCAATTAGATAAATAAGTTAGTTCTTTCGAATGCAAATTCATAACATTTCAGCGTGAAGGGACCAAAGTGTGAGTAGAAAGTAGAATAGGTCTTTGACTTTCAATACTAATTATGTCATAGGCATCTATGTATACTAATATAATACAGCTGAATAGTTTTGTTGTTTGTGTGCTTGAACGCGCTACTCAAAAATCGATAAATAGGAAAATCATCAAGCTTTTTGTTTTTATATAATACAGTAGGTATTATATAAAAACAAAAAGCTAGTTTTTTATGCTGATGTATAACTACTACGTTAAACTCACTAATTAAAGAGAAATTGTCACGCATGTCTTAGAAAATTATATAATCTTTTATCTAATTTCTGTAAATAAATATTTCGTACGTCCATGGTTGTGCATCCGTGAAGTTACCCCCGTGTTTTGATCCGGTTCCCCTCGCGCCTGCCGCTAATAGCCTCGTTGCGATTTGTGCAGCGTCAGCAGAATTACACCACGATATTTGACATGTTGGGCAAACAGTCAGGTCTGTTTTGAGCATTGAAATGTACTATTTAAACCCGTACGAACAGTTACATTGCATGATACGCAACGACTTAGATTAGCACGTGTGCACCATTATCGAACATCTAACACTGACTTCATTAAAAATGTTGACCAAAAAAAAAAAACGTTTATGTTTAATATTTTCGTTCACTATGTTCGTAGACGTACGTGCTTAGACGGCTTTCTATATGGTATTTTCACGAGCTGTGATATACATATATGCCTGTAAATTCCTCCATACTTTCTCTGGGGACAGATAAGAACTAACCCTGTAAGTGGAACACATCATCAATTTGATTTTGATCACTAAACAAAATTCCTACTGCTTGAAGATGTTTCAAAGAGCATTAAAACAAATTTTCTCAAAAAAAAAAATAGCGAATAATTACTCCAAGCATCAAATCAATTTATATCTAAATACTTGTATAACGCATAGTCGTAATCACCATTACTGTTATTATTATGTTTGTTACTAGTATAATATGCAGACTCATAAACCTTTATAAAGGGAAATTCGTAATAAAAAATTACATAAGAACTTTTGAAGCCGTCTACGTTTAATGATGTAGTAAAATGGCCCATTTTATATTATGCCTTGTCACGTTCCATTTGATGGGGCCGTAGGCTGCCTACGTCACATGAAACTTAGATAATCCCATATGTATACTAAAGCATAGGAAATTAGCCGGTTGGTCTAGTGGTCAGAGACTCTGGCTACAAAACAAAGGGTTGCGGGTTCGAATCCCGTTAGAGGCAAATGTTTGTGTGATGAACATCGGCATTTGTACTTGAGTTAACAAAAGTATTCAAGTATGTCTATGCGTTCCCTAGCTTCCATTCGAATAATTTAATGTAATACAAATAATTTCATTAATGAAAATCGTTAGATATCCATTACTTTGAACCGCTCTTGAACAAGCCCTGTAATAATGTGATATAAACATCCATGACTCTAGAACAAATACCGATGTTCATCACACAAACATTTGCCCCTTTTTTTTTGGAGGGGAATGCTTTGACGCATCATGTCGCCGCGGGCTAGCTAAACCCGCGACCGTGTGTGGGGCTCGGGCGCAAAAATAAGCGCCCACTACCCACTAAACCCCTCCAGTTTCCCCTTTTGCTCGCATCAGGACGGGTCGCTGCCAGCCGCCAGGTTACCAGCAGCGGCTTATGTTCAGCGGGTTTCGAACACGCGGCTCTTGGTTTTGTAGCCAGGTTATCTGACTACTAGACCTACGGGCCCGTCACAATAATGCCACAGTTTTCTTGTGTCCGGACATGGATAGGTATAGAATATAACGTTTGAAATCTATGTTCAAAAGTACACTCGCATAAGAAATCGATGTCTAGCACTTTCACTACCGATTCTGTGCCGCGAACTAATCATTGGTCATATTTAGCCTAGCCTCATATCTGGGACAGCATTCATATGTTAATTGAGAACGAATAACGGCTGTTCTTTGTGTTGACAAACAAACAATACTCCGCATTATGTCGATAACTAACACAGTATTGGAACTTATGCAAGTTAATACTTCCGACGCCTACAAAGGTTTTAATCTTTTAATCCCACGCTTGGTATAAAGTTATATGTTGAATTCATAGTCATTGCGAAAGAAAAGATTGATCACGCGTCGAATTTCATTTTATTTGTAAAAGTTTTTTCTTTTGGCAACCAACATATTCACAGTTTTTGTTGTGTTGCATAAAGATGATTGTAAGCGAAAAGACTGTCATAAAATGGAAAACCAATCAATAACATTTCTAAATTAAAAATTACGTTTAGTATTAGGTATTGGTAGGTAAAATTACCAAAGGGAAAGCGTTTACGAAGCTAGAAAGCATATATTTGTCGACAATTTAAGTACAAGAGATTAAGTGTTGTTAAATAAATATAATGTAATAGTGGAGTCAATGAAGCATTTGACTCGAAAGTCCTCAAGAACAGCTCCGATTTTGATGTTTTTTTTTTGTTAATTTTGTTTTTTTATATTATTTAAAATCAGAAACCTCTTAGAGCGGGGACGGAACTATTTATATTGTTTTAACAGTATCAACGATATGGATAAAAAAATTAAGTTTGGTCTCTATTTTTTTGTAGAAAAATCTCCATAATATAATCTTATGGTTACAAATAGTTGTTACAAAAAAGATTTTAACAATAATTTAATATTATTTTGACGCGTATATTTGGGTTTCATACAAACTTTCATCCCCCGTTTAATCCCTCTATGAGTGAAATTTACCAAAATCGTTCATGGGGAATGCCTACGTCATAATAACTTGATGCATACAAAGTTTCAGCCCGATCGGCTCAAAATTGACAAAGTTTCATACAAACTTTCATCCCCTATTTTATCCCCTTAGAGGTTCAATTTATCAAAATGATTTCTCAGGCGATGCTCACATCATAATAACTAATATGTATGCAAAGTTTCAGCTCGATCGGCTTAAAATTGACAAAGTTTCATACAAACGTTCATTCCCTATTTCATCCCCTTGGGGGTTGAATTGATCACAATCCTTTCTTACTGGATGCCTACGTCATAACATCTACCTGCATACCAAATTTCAGCCCGATCCGTCCAGTGGTTTGGGCTGTGCGTTGATAGATCACTATGTCAGTCAGTCACCTTTGAGTTTTGTATATATAAGATCGGGCTTTATTTTATATATATAGATTTGAGTTTTATATATATAGATTGTTTATAACATTCATTAATATAATTACAAGTTTTTAATGGATATTGTATAGGAGATTTTTTTTTGTGTATAAAATATAACGTAGATATTGTTTATACAATATAAATAGTTCCGTCCCCACTCTAGGAGGTTTCTGATTTTGAATAATATAAAAAAACAAAATTAACAAAAAAAAAATCATCGAAATCGGAGCTGTTCTTGAGGACTTTCGAATATTGCCTGTTTTATGTATTCATTGACTCCACTATAATGTCAAACAAGATATGGACAACTTAAGAGTCAGTCAACTGGTTAGTAAATACCAATTATCAATTAATTTTAGTACAAGATTATTTTCATGACAGAGTACCTTCTTTTTTTAAATCAAAATTTTTCCTTCATTTCTACTTAAACTATTGATCGAAATAAACTAGTCATTCTGTAGGGGAAAATTATGATTTAATTTTATAAGTTCGGTCTATGTTTAGATTGTACATTATTCGTCATGTACAATGTACAATTGTACAATCCTATGATTATAAGGAATAAAATTTTGTATTATATGAACAAAGTCATTGCTTCATCAACATTTTACTATTTGTCTACAAAATCACGCCACTTGGTCCGAATTAATCCAGCCGATTTAATTTGAAGGACTCACTAACTGGTTCAATGAAGTGTATAATTGGATCCTCCTTTAATTAACTTATATCATTATCTAATCTACAATCTAAAAAGCTGCTTTAAGTTTTATATATTTTTTTGTTATTTTTAGTTAACAAATATTTGGTGAAATGGAGTCATTTTATTACTTTTACGTCAAAAGTTGCAGCTTGTAATGAAACTTGAGCTCTGGAACCCGCCTAGCTCTGGACTTTGTCAAAGGGTTAATATTCTTTCAACTGACGCCTTTGATGTGAAAATAACACTACGAAACATTTTAAGTACATTTTAATGAAACCCGGAACTGCATTCAAATGGTTCACCAAAAAGATCTCCACAATTTTTTTGGCAATTAAAATGGACAACGCGGGGAAAGAAGACTTCAAACGAAAGAGGGAGAAATATAGCCATGGCGTTTCTATAGGAGGGTTAGCGTGTCTGGCAACGGCGGCACAATAGACCCCGTGGATCGTAGCTATGGCTGTGTACCGATGCTACCGACCACAGACGTACCATTCGCGAGTTGCCGCCGAGCTGCAGAACTGATCGCGCGTTCGCACGACGCAAATCGGACCGCGAATTCATGCACAATAAAAAAATATAAATTAAAAAATAAAGTGTTAAAAAATAAAACGTCAAGCTTCCCGCGCAGCGTCGCTAACTTTTTCAAAGTGTAAAGAGTTTGCAGCAAAGGAGTTTGGACATTTAGTGAAGAGCCAGTGAGTGGTCTCTACAATAGGACTGCTGAGAGTGCACAATGGAACTGCACTGGCTGTAATTTTCGTCACGGGAAAATGAAAGCGTAAGCATTGTGTACTTTGTTTTGTTTAGTCCGTCCGTTATGAGAGCAAAAGAAATGGCGGTGTACATGTAGCTTCTATCGTATTTAAGTCTAGTCAATAATTAGTGTCAAGCTAATGTGGACAGGAATTTGTAGTCGATAGACTAGAATGTGACCGCATGCTGATATAATTACATGTATGTGTCATAATCGAGACTACTTAATATGCAGCTAAGATAAGATAGGTATTATAGTGTTTCAAAGAAAAATAATAAGCTTGGAACAGATGTTTGCGCAAAATCGTACGGATGAAGGGTATCTGAAGATACAACCTATCATGATAGGTTAAATTCTAGCAAATCCAAAAAGTGCAGGTACTCTATTTACCAAAATCCAAGCCGTATATCTGAGGCAATGTATTTTTTACTGTAAAAACCATTGAGAGAGGCAGATAAAAACATTGTCGTGTATTTTGCCACGGATCGATATTATATTTAAATATTGAGGAATTGCTCGCTTTTGCATATTTTTGTGAATTGAGCAGCTTTAACAGTTGTGTTATATGTACTTTTACTTTTGTCTTTTATTGTATTTCAGTAACTAGTTTATGTAAGAGATACATAATTGATTTCGCGTTTGCTCCCGTTGCGTGAAAACAACTAACAACATAGAAAATTCAATCAGTTCATCCCATTGATAAATGAATAATCAATGATATTTATTAGACATTGTTCTAGACTTCCATTCTACTTTCATCCTGTGAGACTAGCTAAGTTATTTAATTAAAATTTCACACACTCAATAAGAATGGTTACATAATTGTTTCGTGTGTGATTGTTTCGTGAATTTCTCACAAGTGAATTGATTAGAGAAACCCTGTTATTGTAAAAATACAATTCATTGAATTGCTTAAAATGCATGAGCGATGGTGGCCTAGTGGTACGGACGGCGCCTCACATACGTGAGATCCGCGGTTCGAATCCGGGCCCACACCTCTGGATTTTTCGAAATATATGTGTGGATTTGTGCCATTAGCTCGGCGGTGAGGGAAAACACCGTGAGGAAACCTGCACATTCAGTGATTTCTGAGTTTAGTTCAGTTAGATCTGAATGTGTAACCATGATCCAATCTGTCTGGTTCCCCTCTATGGGTTACGAAGGTCTGATAGCAGTCGCTTCACTGTAATAACCAGACTTGCCAAATCCTGGGTCATGGTCAAAGCGGACCCCGCATAGAAACGGGATAAACGCTAGGAAGAAGATTGAATTGCTTAAAACAGTTCAAGATTTATTTTATTCAGTATGGAGCAGCCACATGAAGAAATTGCCTTTTAATTTTTTTGTATAAACGTTAACGTTAACGTTACGTTTTAAAAAACCTACATAGTCTGTAATATATTTGGGATTCATTAGAATATCTTATGAGAAAGATTGCACTTATGTTTGTAATCCTACGTTTTTTCAAACACGAACCTTGGTCATCTTCAACTTATTCTAGGATGAATACAAACAAAACAAACAAAGCGTCCTAAATTCATAACATTGAGGTTATGAGGTCGGAAAAACGACCTCATACACCTGGGCAACAAACAGGGACCTCATTTGCGGAACCCTTGGAATGGCCAACTCCGTAGACATAAGATAGACGAACCGTGAATTAACATCGTTTGCTTGTGTAGCACGTTGCCACAATATTGCAAATCCGAGTTGTCTTATAAACAAGCTAATGTTAAACAGTTCTTATAAAAAAAGATAGAATAATATTAAAAATCGATTTCCAATAGCCTAAAGCCTTCCTCGTCAAATGGACTATCCAAAACAAAAATATTTTTTTCAAATCAGACCAGTAGTTCCTGAGATTAGCACTTTCAAACAAACAAACAAACAAACATACAAAGATTGAAAAGCCTGTAAGACCTAAGGCATACCACATCATTTAGGAGTGTTTTAGATCATATAAAAGAATAAATAAAATGATAAGTTGAATGGTTCGTTCTTTGATTCTTTCCTAAACGTTTTAGTGTCTGTCCCTTTGGATCCCAGGGTCCTTTCTCTGACGGCCACTTTACCACAAAACATAGAAAGAGTCTTGAGGTCTTTGGAACTCACCAAGGCACACTATCTTAGCTTAGTATTTAGGCAGAATGTAAATAGACGGGATTGAATTGACTCTTATAAAGTCTTTACGTGTAGTGTTACGCTACGGTCTCTGTCTGACCTTATTGTCAACAATTTCAATGTTGACAGTGGCACAAGCGGCTCTTTACTTAATATTTATGTACAGCACTTAGGTATTACTTATTGTTTGTTGTAGTGGTCTCACTAGCTTGAAGGTCTGGCTATTAAGTCTTCAATGCATCATCTACTGCAGTGTCTTGTTGCAGTTTATACTTAGTCGTATATTTTACATCATTAAGATTTATTGAGGAAAATGCATATCATAATTTATGTTTTTTCAGTAAATCATGAGCAACTTTTTGTGAACGATTATGATTATCTCTTATGAGTCTATTGGTTTTTATAGGCGTAAAATTCAGTATGTTTTTTATGTTTGGCCACTTTGGTTAGAAAAGAACATTTAATTGTTTTGTGGTGTTGGTTAAACACAGCTAATAATTTATTTTATACGTTGTAGTAACTGCTAATGCATGCTCTACATCCGCTGATTTATTTACGCCCAGAAAAGGTTCAAGGATTGTGTGGCGTAGAGAAAACCTTAGTCCATTTACTAGAAACTCATAAATTTAACACTGGCTAAGTGTTGTCACATCAATATAAATATAACCCTAATAACAAAGATTTTAAGTCCAAATTCAATTACTTCGCGCGTCGATTTTACAGACGTCGTTTCAAGCAGAATCAATGGACCGATTTGTAGTTTTTTGTCGAACGCAGACTATAATTTGTTACTTAGATTTAAAGTGACATAATATTAGGATTTATGTTCTTAAACACATAGAAAGCTAATAAAAGTTTCAAAATAATTTTCCTTTGATCTCACGGCTTAATTTGAACAGTGTGACCGTATCCGTCATGGGTAACAAGCAATAAACTAATTCTTATTTGGACTGTTATTTTTTTTACATGGTCATTCGATTGTAAAGAATTTATTTCGTGCGGTTGTTATAAATAACTGAAAGTACTTGATGCTTGGCGTTTTGGCTGTAAGTAAGAACGCAAGTTCTTACAAAATAAATATCGCGTTTAGTAAGGTTAGTTTAATATCCAGTTCTAATGTTGTCTAATTTTAATGTAACGCGAAATTTTAAAGTTGTTACTAATAGTATTCGGCTACTATTGTAGGGGTTAATGAATATATCTTAGTACTATAAGTTCAAATATTTGTAGCAAAATTGCATATTTTGTATCAAACTTAGTGAATGTCAATGTTTGTACAAAAATTAAATGCCATGGCTACTTATTCAAGTGCTATAGTAAAGTTCTTTTGAAGAAACACAACAAAAACTTTTATTTTGTTATTGTATTCTGACCGCATAAAAACAAATAAACACTAAACCGTTTTCATTTTATGTACACATCTAGAAATTTAAATTGTTTCTCAGTAATATATATTTAAACAGACGATCGTCAATAAACGATGAAAATGCTTTTAAACTATGAATAGTCTTACAAGCATAATCCTCCTGGTATAAATTTATTACTCCTCAGTACTTGAAAGTAGTGGATACATCCGTTCATGAAGTTTTATTAGAATTATACCTATAAATTTAACTCTGATATTAAATGAAACTAATATCATCGGAGAAGAGCTAAGCTACTGTTTTAGTTATTCGCTTATTGGAAGAATATTAGAAGCGGTTTCTTGTAAGCAAGAACTTAAGTATACAGTAAGCTTTTTAAAGTGAGAAATGTTTAAATTGTTGATAAATAAATAAATTTGTGAGCAAGAAAATAAATACAATTTATATAATATAGAGTCTGAACCATGAGACGAGATAGAGAGGATTTAAGAACATCGTAAATTATAAAACGAAGTTCGTAACTGGAAAACTATATTATGTAGGTACATAATATTTAGCGCGACTCGAGATTTGTATCCTGGACCACTCCAGTTCGATAAGTTGGAAACACACACTTGGACGTCCTTAAGAGTAATTTTTATATATGAAGCGTCCATCAGTGGACTGCTATAGTCTGATGACGATGATGATAAAGTACAGATGAAATATTCTGATGATTTGAGGCGTATAATTTACTGCGCTGTCCCAAACACGCCGCTCCACAATCGCTACTCCGAACACAGCCAAAGCAACAGCTATTAAAAAATTGTCAACAAATCCAACGCTATTTATAAACATCGGGCCGAAACGTTCTATTGACAATCACTACTATCAGTTTCTGGGTCACGTCGAGTGCAGTGAAAGACAGCTGGCTTGTTGCTAGCGGTTCATTGCCACGACCGAGAGTCTATTTTATTACTGATATCGAAATAACGAAACAAAAGTTATCGAAAGTTTCACTCGGACGAACCGAAAATAGACTTTTAATATTGACGTCAGGTATATTTCACTTTTGTTTGGCCCAAGGGTTGAATTCCACGTCAATAAAAAATAAGTTTATGTAACTGAACCACCAGAATGTCAATGAAATGTTATTATACATATTTAAAAACTTTGTAGGATAGCTTATACGTTTTATTTTATAAACAAGATAAAACATAGGTATGAACCGAATCTTACGCAGATTAAATGAAACAACTAAGAACGGATGCAAATCGATTTACGATTATATTTCGTTTGTTTTTGGTTTTAATAGTTTTGTTTAGTGAGTTGTAGTCGCGTAAACGTAACAAATTACTATACAGTAGTAGTAGCTGATTTCAATCGGCTCTTTCCTTACTAGGAATCTTAAGTCTCAATATCCACAATACGTGATGATCACATAAACAAGACAGAAACATTGAGCTCATACTACGAGTTTGTATCATATCGGGTAAAAACTAAACTTCTCACAATTGTCAAGCTAATTACTACTGTCTTTCCAAGTATTTATATGATAAGAATCTTGAGAAATCTAATTCAAGCCTTTGATTTTAAGTCTACTTCGTTCTTACCATTGTTAATAGTAGGTATTTCTGGCTCAGATTTAATCTGAGATTGCTGGAACAATTTTTTGTCTCCAAATCATTTTTTTTTTCATTTTGCCTCTAAGAGCTAGATAGATAGACTCTAAAAAAGCTAATGGTCGCTAAGCCACATCTCCAATATCTGGGGTTTAATGCCTGTTAGCTAACTTTTGCTCTATGGAACGGTTTTTGTTTTCCTATAGCGTGATTTTATCTATTAACGCAGTTTCTTCTGCCTGATGTGCGGCTATGATTAAAGTCAATTCGTGACGAAACTCAGTTCAAAATATTTAAGGAATTTCGTAACACTTTTTGTCACATTTTTAAATGAATGTGATTAATATAACACCAACATAAGTTCTCACGATGATGCTTAACGCAGTTTATTTTTTTACAGAAACATCTCAATGCTTTGCTTAAGTTCAAAAAGTGCTAAAAGTGTACAAAACAATCACGTCATTTTCAATTTCGATTAATAGTGGAGTCAATGAATACATAAAACAGGCAATATTCGAAAGTCCTCAAGAACAGCTCCGATTTCGATGATTTTTTTTTGTTAAATTGTTTTTTTTATACTATTCAAAATCAGAAACCTCTTAGAGCGGGGACGGAACTATTTATATTGTTTAAACAATATCTACGATATAGTTTATGCACAAAAAAAAATTCTCCTACACAATATCCATTAAAAACTTGTAAATATATTAATTAATGTTATAAACAATCTATATATATAAAACTCAAATCTATATATATATATAAAATAAAGCTCGATCTTCTATATACAAAACTCAAAGGTGACTGACTTACATAGTGATCTATCAACGCACAGCCCAAACCACAGGACGGATCGGGCTGAAATTTGGTATGCAAGTAGATATTTTGACGTAGGCATCCGCTAAGAAAGGATTGTGAGCAATTCAACCCCCAAGGGGGTGAAATAGGGGATAAACGTTTGTATGTAACTTTGTCAATTTTAAACCAATCAAGCTGAAACTTTGCAAACATAAAGTTATTCTGATGTGAGCATCGCCTGAGAAATCATTTTGATAAATTTCACCCCTAAGGGGATAAAATAGGGGATGAAAGTTTGTATGAAACTTTGTCAATTTTGAGCCGATCGGGCTGAAACTTTGTATGCATCAAGTTATTATGACGTAGGTATTCCCCATGAACGATTTTGGTAAATTCCACTCATAGAGGAATTAAACGGGGGATGAAAGTTTGTATGAAACCCAAATAAACGCGGACGAAAATAATATTAAATTATTGTTAAAAACCTTTTTGTAACAACTATTTGTTACAATAAGATTATTATAGAGATTTTTCTACAAAAAAATATAGACCAAACTTAATTTTTAATACCCATATCGTTGATATTGTTTAAACAATATAAATAGTTCCGTCCCCGCTCTAAGAGGTTTCTGATTTTAAATAATATAAAAAAACAAAATAAACAAAAAAAAAATCATCGAAATCGGAGCTGTTCTTGAGGACTTTCGAGTCAAATGCTTCATTGACTCCACTATAACATGAACATCAGGTATTCTCACGGTCTCACATTAAACCGACAGTCATATAATTACATTGTCCACTATAAATAGTTATGACGCTTCGACAAATGCGTTTGTATGCGCGATTTCGTTTTATAATCGGCGCAAGAGTGCAATTTACATAATCGCGGAGGTTCAAGGCAGCCTCCGTGACATAAGCCGTCAGTGCTGACATTACGCCAGTGTAATCTCGGTTTTATCAAAGTGAGGCGGTATAACTAAGATCGTAATTGTTTCGTGTAAAAAATAATTTGCAAGTAACATAACACATATATACATTGCAGTTAGTTAAAGAGTTTAAAGTGAGACGTTTCAATAATCTTGTGAGAGATGTGTTAGTGTTTTTGTCGTCGGAATTCGGTGAGTCATTGTCGAATCTTGTTTTGCATTCCATTATTATTTAATTTGATTTCGCAAATGGTTAATGGTAAATTTTTTCTCATTACTTAAATAATATCATCATAACTCATAAGCACATAGAACATAAATCTATTTTTAACAATTATGTATTTAGTAAAATATTATTTGGTTGCTCAAATTTTTAATCTATCTATATATATAAAACTCAAAGGTGACTGACTGATTGACTGACTGATTACATAGTGATCTATCAACGCACAGCCTAAACCACTGGACGGATCAGGCTGAAATTTGGCATGCAGGTAGATGTTATGACGTAGGCGTCCGCTAAGAAAGGATTTTGATTCATTCAACCCCCAAGGGGGTAAAATAGGGGATGAACGGTAGTATAAAACTTTGTCAATTTTAAACCTATCGGGCTGATATTTTGCATACATAAAGCTACTATGATGTAGGCATCGCTTCAGCAATCATATTGATAAATTCTAATCCCCAAGGGGGTAAATAGGGGATGAACGTTAGTATGAAACTTTGTCATTTTTTAACCGATCGGCTTGAGACTTAGCATTCATAAAGCTACTATGACGTAGGCATCGCCGAATTAATGAGATTGATAAATACCAAACCCCCAAGGGGATAAAATAGGGGATGAACGGTAGTATGAAACTTTGTCAATTTTAAACCTATCGGGCTGATATTTTGCATGCATAAAGATAACATGACGTAGGCATCCCCTTTTAAAGATTATTTGAAAAATCCACCCCTAACGGGAAAAATAGGTAAAAAAAGAAACCGAAATCCACGTGGACGAAGTCGCGGGCGCCCGCTAGTTATTATTAAAATCTTCCAGTAAAATATCTTCAATGATAATTTAATTCGGTTTGCCCATTAATTTATAAGTGAACAAGGCGGATGTTTTCCCTCGAAAAATTTGCATTTATATACGATCCCTGTAATACAGGTGATCTGCAACGGAGTTACGGTCAATCGGAACAAAGGGGGGCTCAGATTAATTTGAATAAACAACTAATTTTGGACTTTATTCCAACAAAATAGAGGTTCATATCGAAAGCTTGTTTGGATGAATGAGAATGCTCCCCTTATACCAAGTAAGGGGAAGCACCATGACTATCAAAGTAAGGGATCTAATTAATCACACTCGCACTCTGATGGGTTCGGAGGAGAATTAAATCTTTGTTTTTATTCTACAAATGGTTGCAGTGCGGAGATATTTATTCGATACAGTAACTTAGCTCTAGCGTCTGGAAAACAGATTTATTTACCCGGCTATTAATGTCAATTTGTGCCTCGCTTCTTTTGCCTTTTGTGCTCCTGAATACTTTTAGATATCCTTAAGTAGAATTCATTAATTGGGAGCATTATAAAGAAATGGTGGCATTTACGTAAGGCAACATATATTATATTCGCAGAATATTAATGTCTACCCCCAGATTAAGTGATAGCGAATGAGTATCAATTTATTGGCTTTTATGAATTCTGATAGACTTAATAATGATAAAGACGGTTGAATGTTAAAATTCCCGCACTCATCAGAAAAAAAAAAGTCATAATTTAAAATATTTACATACCTTTAATTCACATGGCTCACTTATCCCCATTACTCTGGACAAGTTGTGCAATAAACGAAATTGACGATTTCATTGTTTCACGAATTTCTTGAAGATCGAACATTCCTTGCGCATCTACCCGTTTCTCGGAAAAAAACGCTTCCATAAAACGAACAATGCAATGTAAAATTGCATGTTGTACACATGCATGCCATTGGTGCACTGTAAAACTTTGGTTTTATGCGAGCGTATTTTTAAGTACCCATTGTTATCTTCAGATCTTTTAAAATATTGCAACTGCATTTATGTGCAGTGGCTGGTAGGTAGATGGAGAGAATTATTTTGTTCATAATCATCATCATCATCAGCCTACCGCACTCCACTGCTAGACATGGCTCGTTGGTTATCCATGAAGGTGGACCCTCGGCAATACATTCAATACTTATAGTTATAATACTAGCCACTCGACCTGGCTTCGCACGGGTAGGTACAACTTAAATTAATCAGTGTTTGTTTACAATTTTATGCGTGTTTCAAATACATAAAAGCTCCTCTTCAATCACTATGTCTGTTAAAAATACCGTATTCAAATTGATAACGGATCATTATAAAGATAATAAAGAAAGAAAGTTAGAAGGCAGTGCCTTTGTTTTATGCTACATAGTTTAATCTGTTAAATAAGTCATCTATCAAAAACATCAGAGCTTGTTGTCAATGTAAGCCATGTTTAGGGAAAAAAACTGTTTCATCAAGAATCGATGCACTGAACTCTTATTCAACCTACTTACCTATTCCCTACTCTCTAAATGCATGTCAGGCATGCATTCTAAGCTGCAATCAGAACTTCCATCTTATTTCGTGTCTGCATACAAACGCACCGAACTGTTGCATTTGCGATGCAAACCGGTGATTTGTCTGTGCGTGAGCTGATTTTATTGTGCGGCCTTACTTGTTGCTGGAAGGTATTTGTATCAAACTTTGTCAATTACTTTGTGATCATATGAATTTTTTCACGTAGAGATTCAATTTAATCTTATTTTAAGGTTTC
This sequence comes from Nomophila noctuella, assembly GCA_958496325.1. NCBI lineage: Eukaryota > Metazoa > Arthropoda > Insecta > Lepidoptera > Crambidae > Nomophila > Nomophila noctuella. Next base: position 15,724,615 of record OY292486.1, on the reverse strand, counting down.
CGTACACATGGTGTTATACTTTTTAGGTTTTCCTTGACAAAATGGACTTTCCAAAACAAAAACAAAAAGTTCATGGGACCAGCGCTTTCAAACAAACAGACTCTTCATCTTTATTATCTTATTATTATAGTATGTATATTATAAAAATGAGTGGCATTTTTGTTGTCACTCAAGAAAAACAAACCGAATTTTCAGGATTTGTTTGGACTATTTAGTAGATGGTTTATGTGAAGTTTGCACAAAATTGGTCGAGTGGTTCTTCATTTATCATACGAGCCGATAGTATAAGTACAGATTTATATAATTTTTAATTTTGTAGGAATATTGCAAAATGTATTTTATACTAGCGGCCGCCCGCGACTCCGTCCGCGTGGATTTCGATTTCCAATATCCTATGTGTTATTCTGATGTATAAGCTATATTGTGGTAAAGTTTCATTCAAATCCATTCAGTAGTTTTTACATGAAAGAGTAACAAACATCCATACGTACAAACTTTCGCCTTTATAATAGTAGTAGGATGCGCTTTGGAGAACACAGTATGTAAGCTCATAAGATGTTTCTTTACCAAATAAATGCCATAACTCCAATTTCCCGCCTTATGAACCCTTATGCGACCCTCGCGCATGACCGAGGGTGCGGAGACGGCCTGCCGCCAGCCGGGGTGAACGACCGCACCAAAACAAAGGCACCTGTGGCTACACACACAGGTCGATATTTATGTTTTTGTAAGTTTGACGCAACTGTTGGTATGAATGAGCTAGCAAATTAAGTTTTTATTTAGCAAATTATACCATTTTTTGTCAATAAGGAGGAATTCAGTAATTAATTTTTTTATTTTTATTATTTCATAGCTTCATGATCATTATTTAACGGACCCTGGGCTTCGAAAGACAAAACAAAGACGGGCGAAACAACCGGACCAATCGAACAATATTTTATAAAAGTTACCTCATTCAATAAAATTTTATTGCTAATGCATTGATATACAAAAACCCATATCAATGTAAATATAATACCCTCCGGCCGTATTCGGCCATGGCGGCCAATCTTACGATCAGCCAGGTACGCAGGATATATTATAGTGCACAAGTGAGTGCGCAAGCACAGGTGCACTCCCTATTCCCTCACTCTCATAATTCGGTGGGACAGCAATCTGACACGACCGTAGAGAGATCAGGCGCAGGACCAACGGCTTAACGTGCCTTCCGAAGCACGGAGGAGCTCGAGATGAAATTTTTCGGTCACCCATCCGATGACTGGCATCTGCGAACGTTGCTTAACTTTAGCAACTGCAGGCCGAGTGCGCTAACCTCTGCGCCATCGAGCTCCTCATATCAATGTGCTAATGTTATAAATACGAGTACCCACCTTAAAAGCAGATTGATAGGGTAACATGCTTTGTTTTTGTTTTAAATCTGTTTGTCAGCCTATGCCTATGCTATAGCCAGAAATAGTTTAAACTACTAATTTTATAGCTTCAGCATTTGCCTTTAGTGGCGTGCATTCCTTACACCGCATTTCGCAATATCCGCGCAGGCGGGGCTCGAACCCGTTGCATAATGAACGCGCCCTTTGACGACCTACCATGCAGTCTGGCCGTCGCAGACGAGATGTTTAGGTATACCTATCTTGACAGATACTGCGTGTTTAGCGGGACAAACCTAGTAAGTATGGGGTTTGCCATTTTGAGTGTGTGGTGATAGGATTTAATTTTGCAAAATAACTTTCTAACTTCAATGTTTTTCTTTATTATTTACCTCCAGTTTTTTAAAGCTTTTTGAATGGAACCACCTGAAATGATATCAGCAGTAAACTGTAATTTTTTTTAAAGATATAATCAATATATCCCGTTAATAAGAGTCACCTAAATAACATCCCACGAATACCTACTAATATGTTAGCAGGCAATCCAATCTTAAATATAACCCTGATGATTGAATATTCATAAGTGCCGACCTAAAGCTTACTTGTTTAGAAATGTAGTCTCTTGTCAATAACATTGTGTGTATAACTCCAATATATTATCTATACTTACTAATATAATAAAGCTGAAGAGTTTCTTTGTTTGAACCCGCTTAACTCAGAAAGTACTAGTTTGAATTGAAAACAATTTTTTGTGTTAGAAACGCCATTTGATGGAGAAGAACACTATGTGTGCAGAAACATCCATGCGGTCGGAGTCGCGGGCTGCCGCTAGTTATGTATAACTACTATATTTTTTAACGCGGACATAATTCGGCCATATCGATGTATTACGTAATGAACACTGCACTATCACCTTACGATATCTTCCGGCGTGCATTGTGATTACATTAAGCGGGCACCGAACCGTCTTCCGCTCGCAGACACTGATAGATGCACCATTAATGCACCGCCGCGAACGTCTACAAATAACCAAATAACCACGTTTGCTTTATCATCGTACGAGAAGAATCATATATCTATACCAAAATAATAAAGCTGAACAGTTTGTTTTTTTGTTTGTTTGGACGCGCTAATATTAGGAACGACTGGTTCGAATTGAAAAAAATATTTTTGTGTTGGATAGTCCATTTGACGAGGAAGACTTTAAGCTATAGCAGAACCGAAATGCACGCGGACGGAGGCGCGGGCGGCCGCTAGTATTATATAATAAAGCTTTATAGTACATAGTTTGTTTGTTTGTTTGTTTGAATCCACTCATCGAGAACTACAGGTTCGAGTTTAAAAAAAAATGTGTCGGATTCTAAGTACATTTGGCGAGGAACGCTTTAAGTACAATATGAATGCGGAAACCGAATTTCACGCGCACGGTTTCTCAACGGATTTTTTTAAATGGTGTATAATAATAAGTAAATAGTAAATATTTTTCTGAAGCAACGACCATTACACAACACACAACTACATACATAGGTACGTTGAAAATAGAGGTGCTCAAGTAAAGGGCTGAAGCGTGCGCAGTTAATCTCAATTGAGGGTGGTCTCTAAATCGATGCAGGACCGTCCTATGTATATGGGGTTTATTGCACAAGCTGAGTGTAGTTGAATTCAAAACACTCATTTTTGGTTTCCCCTGGAACTTAGGTCCCCTGATGTGCTCTCAGTCTGCATAGATTGGCTCTCCATCTGGCATACCTAGTTAAATCTCTCCGACACTCCCTCATCGTCCTTAGTGGGGATGAATCACGGCAACTAGCACTGAGCCCTCTACGCAATCCTCCCCGAACAAAGAGAAAACACGCATTAACCTAAAAGCAATTCACTTCCTAGGTTCATTCATACCAATGGACGCATTCTAATTACAACTCGTTGAATGAGAAGCTAGCATTAACACTATTACGAGTAGGTACAACTGTTGTGACAGCTCACAGTGTTTTCTTGACCCTGATTTTGCGACATCTTAATTTTATTGCATGATCAAATGGAGAATCATTTCAATAATGCAAGAGTAAAACTCCCAAATTTCTCGCTATCATAGTTTTTGTATAAATGCGATCCGAATGAAAATACCGGTATTTTTTATTTTTTAAATTAAATTCTGTTATTTTTTTTCTACGAGTGTTACGCTTAATTTTGCATAATGATCAAGAAGGCCTGCTATGGAGCCAAATTATTAACCATGTACGAAGAACCTACAACTTCAATGTTTCGAGATAATCGCAAAAATGTCAAAATCGAATTAATTTTTTTGTGACTAAACTATTCAGTATTAGCAATTTATTTTTACTTTAAAACATAGCTACATGTATGACATACACTCACAAAAAAAATCGATTGCTAAAGTCGCAGGTTTACGAAGATATGATTTTTTTAGAAAATACCGGTTTGGTACCGGTTTTTAGTGATAATTCTCATTGTCGCTTTTTAGCAATTTCAAATTCGATTTTTTATTAGTTAGGCATGCTGAAACCCCGCATTAAATTAAATAACACTTTAACGTCGTGCACTCTGGTTAACGTCTTCGCATCCTCAGTTATGCAGCGGCGGCAGATAGTCTGGCAAGAGGGGATCTTGCGGTTCTAACCGCTTTTTTGTGGTTTTTTTATCCCGCGATGGCGGGCTTTTGGATTGTTCCACGTCGGCGTCCTGGACTTACTCTGGGTAGCGGTGGCGTAGATCGAGCTCGGCCGGCGCCCTGGAGATTCCGGGTAGCGGCGGTGCGAGTGTCGGCGAGGGATCCGTTAGGCAGCGGTTTTTGTGACCAGCGGACTGGCCTTTAAGGCCAACCTTCGGCAGAACCGCAACCTTGGTCATGTCTCAAGGCCGGTGTGGCTGCCCTTAATTGGGTGACCTCGCGAGGAGACAACCTCTATAAAAAATCCCCAACCCCAAGCTTTTTGTCGGGTCTATGGCGAGGGGGTGAATGGCTGGAGGGGGTCCAGTCTTTACACGGCAACGGAGCAGGGGACCAGCCGCCCCCCTGCTTCGATAACCACAGGCTTACCCAGGTATGGAGCCTCTGCCTGGGTGGACTTTTATTTGCGACCGCACTCGTGGGATTAAATATGAGTACAATTAAAAAACCAAACCAAAACCCAGACGTTTTAGAGGATACGGACATCGCCCAGGGTCCACAGAAAAACTGCGGCCTTCCTTCTGAAGGAACTAAAACTTCCCAATCGGGAGACTTAACGCAAGGAGGGCATGAGGGTGCCAACCTTCATGCTGATCAGCGAGAGGTAAACATACCTATGGATAAAGCCATAGCCGGGACCTCGTATGCTTCGGAGGTGGCCGCAAGTAGGCTAGAAGTAGGGACTGACAACCATTTACTAACTCGGATTGATATGTATATGTTCCTGGACCGAGAAAGTAAAAAAATATATGGTCGCTATGGAAAACCGTTTGACCTATCCAAATCGGAAAGAAATATTTTTATAAAATCTATTCTTGCAAATAGATTAAACACACCATTTACGCCTTCACAAGAAGAAAGTCTGGACATTGTTATAGGCCGATTTATTATCAATATTGAGAAGAGATATAAAGATTGCAAAAGAAATATGGCACATTTTCAGAAAAAGAATAAAGACTGGTTAAAAAAGCTTTTCATTAATGATCTTCCTCAAGATTTAATTTCGAAGCCTCCTGAAGTTGTTAACATACCACCTGCGGTTCCGGATGTGCCATCTGCTACTTTGGACATCCCCGTTGCGGTTGCAGATGAACCTACAATATTTCACAAAACCTATCATTCCGAGTCGTGTGTAGCACCTGTTGAACTTGCAGGTTGTAGTAAAGAAGAACAACATAGCAGAACGCAACAAAGAAAACGAAAACAATTAGAATTATTGATTCAGAATGAGCCACCAGCACAATTGATTAAAGTATTTACTAAAGTTATTAAAACTCAAGATAACGAAAATCTAAGCAACAAAAGTGCTCGTGACTTAGAAGCCGTTATAAATACATGTTTGGAGTCTCCTAACAAATCGACTGAAGTGTTAGCAAAAATAAATCAGCATACTAACCCATACACTCCAGAAGAAGCGCTTGGAATACTCATTGACCGAAAATATAGTGTCGACACGTATAAATTTTTACAGCAAGACTTAAATAAAAGAGGTTTTAAAGCTTTGCCACCTTATAGACTGGTAGCAAAAGCAAAACTGGAATGTTACCCAGAGGATGGAGTTAAGTTTAGTGAAATCGAAGCATCTGTTACTTTACAGGGACTGCTAGCGCATACATTTAAAAGAATTATACTTATCTCTGATGATATAATTAATGCATATTGCGAACGCGAGCATTTGGAGGAATTGTCTTGTATATTCGAAGGGTCTTGGGGCTTTGACGGCAGCACAGGCCAATCCTTATATAAACAAAAGGCACCCCAAGATCCTCTGTATGATGAAAATACAATATTTGCCACGACGTTTGTGCCATTAAAAATTACGGAAACATGTAACGACCAAATTCTGTGGGAAAATCCAACACCACAATCATTTCGATCTTGCAGGCCTCTGCATATACAATATCGAAAAGAATCAAAAGAACTTATTCTAGCAGAAAAAGAGTACATAGAACGACAATTGAACAATTTAATTCCAATCGCAGCAGCCACATCGAAAGGTTTTATAGTAAAAGCTATTAGTAATCTTACATTAAGTATAATTGATGGTAAAGTATACAATATTATTCACGGTACTAATTCACAACTTAGATGCCCCATTTGTGGATTAACTTCTTCTAAATTTAATGATCTAGATTTGGCATTTTCTCAAACAATTAATGAAGAAGCTATAAAAAATGGTCTGAGTCCTCTTCATGCATATATAAGGTTTTTAGAATTCTTACTCCATTTGGGGTATAAGAACGATCCCCGAGTGAGACAGTGGCGTGTCGTTAAGTCATCAGTTGCGGGGAAAATAACTCAAGACCGGAAGAAAATAATACAGGCAGAAATAAGGGATCGCTTGGGTTTATTAGTAGACATTGTCCGACCCAACTCAGGAACAACTAACGACGGAAATACTGCCCGAAGAGTCTTTGCCAATGAGGAAAGTCGCGGGGTATTTGCCGAAATTCTTGGAGTTGATAAATGGCTTGTAGATGACATACACGTCATTCTAGTTGCCATAAACTGTGGGCTACCGGTAGACTCCAAGAAGTTCGGCAATTTTTGCAGTAGTTTAGCAAAAAAATATGTAGCCGCTTACAACTGGCACCCCATGACGACCACCATGCACAAAATACTGATCCACGGCCAAAAAATAATAGAAAGCTCGGCACTGCCCGTAGGAGTTTTATCAGAACAGGCTGGCGAGGCTCGAAATAAATACTGGCGATACGATAGAGAGCATCACACCCGCAAAGATGACCGAAATCATACTATCGAAGATTTATTCCACAGGGCACTGGAATCTTCCGATCCAGTCGTATCTCATACACGGCTGAGCCGGCGACAAAGTTGCCTAAAACGAATGCCTTTGCCCTCGGCAGTCGTCGAAATGCTGAAACCATTTCAGTTCAAAGATGACGATCAAAATGAAGAGGAAAGCGTAGCGTGCGAAGAAAACGAATGTACAACTATTCTTCCAAATGAATATGAAGTATTTATATAATCCGGTATTTTATGACAGGTCAAATCACCTTCCTTTAATTAAATGACAAAAACGAAACCTTGTAGGAAGATTTGTATGATACTGGTAAATCAAAATCAATGTGACGTCACATAGCAGTATTTATCAATTATACTTAATGTAAGATTACTAATAGCTTTTACTATAAAACCTTTCGATGTGGCTGCTGCGATTGGAATTAAATTGTTCAATTGTCGTTCTATGTACTCTTTTTCTGCTAGAATAAGTTCTTTTGATTCTTTTCGATATTGTATATGCAGAGGCCTGCAAGATCGAAATGATTGTGGTGTTGGATTTTCCCACAGAATTTGGTCGTTACATGTTTCCGTAATTTTTAATGGCACAAACGTCGTGGCAAATATTGTATTTTCATCATACAGAGGATCTTGGGGTGCCTTTTGTTTATATAAGGATTGGCCTGTGCTGCCGTCAAAGCCCCAAGACCCTTCGAATATACAAGACAATTCCTCCAAATGCTCGCGTTCGCAATATGCATTAATTATATCATCAGAGATAAGTATAATTCTTTTAAATGTATGCGCTAGCAGTCCCTGTAAAGTAACAGATGCTTCGATTTCACTAAACTTAACTCCATCCTCTGGGTAACATTCCAGTTTTGCTTTTGCTACCAGTCTATAAGGTGGCAAAGCTTTAAAACCTCTTTTATTTAAGTCTTGCTGTAAAAATTTATACGTGTCGACACTATATTTTCGGTCAATGAGTATTCCAAGCGCTTCTTCTGGAGTGTATGGGTTACAATGTACAACTATTCTTCCAAATGAATATGAAGTATTTATATAATCCGGTATTTTATGACAGGTCAAATCACCTTCCTTTAATTAAATGACAAAAACGAAACCTTGTAGGAAGATTTGTATGATACTGGTAAATCAAAATCAATGTGACGTCACATAGCAGTATTTACCAGCATAGTATGGTCAAATCAATACTTTTTTAGTTTAAATTAGCTGTAATAATTTGTTAAAACCTCAATAGTAACCGTGGCATAATGTATAGTGCTTAATTTTTGATTTCATCTTTAATGTTAGAATATCAAAGTCAAACCTTACTCTATCGTTAGTGTAGCTCCAGATTAATTGATTATGATGGACACGTATGAAAAGCACTTCACTATTCCAGAAAACATTGCGTTGTCGTCGTCTGACCAGACAAAGGTCTGGTTTCTGGTCGCTTAAGTTTCCTGGAATAAACGAAAAGTCATTTATTCCAGGAAACTTAAGCGCGTACTGTTGGTAGAACTTACTGTTCCATGGGAGACAAACATTCCCAAAGATCACGCGTTTAAAACGAATCAGTATGACCTAACCAACGATATAACTAAAAATGGTAAAAAGCGACAATGAGAATTATCACTAAAAACCGGTACCAAACCGGTATTTTTAAAAAAAAATCATATCTTCGTAAACCTGCGACTTTAGCAATCGATTTTTTTTGTGAGTGTATGTCATACATGTAGCTATGTTTTAAAGTAAAAATAAATTGCTAATACTGAATAGTTTAGTCACAAAAAAATTAATTCGATTTTGACATTTTTGCGATTATCTCGAAACATTGAAGTTGTAGGTTCTTCGTACATGGTTAATAATTTGGCTCCATAGCAGGCCTTATTGATCATTATGCAAAATTAAGCGTAACACTCGCAGAAAAAAAATAACAGAATTTAATTTAAAAAATAAAAAATACCGGTATTTTCATTCGGATCGCATTTATACAAAAACTATGATAGCGAGAAATTTGGGAGTTTTACTCTTGCATTATTGAAATGATTCTCCATTTGATCATGCAATAAAATTAAGATGTCGCAAAATGAGGGACAAAAAAACACTGTGGCAGCTGTCAGTCACGTAAACAATATGGCGGAGAGACGTGCGCACGCGTCGCGCGATAATGTTTGTTTAGATCTGCCGACGGCGCTCAATTGTTTTACGGTGGCGTTAATTCTTAGAAGTAACTATAGGTAGGTTAACTTGATGGAGATTATAAAAAAATGTAGATGTGGTAATGTGCTTTGTCTTTTCATCACGAATATAAAAATGTTGTCACCTCCACGTAAAAAACCGGCAAGAGCATATGCGGCGATAATGAAATCTGTCGCTAAGACCGCTTTAGTTATTTTTTTAGTTTACTTGTAGGGTTGATAGTTCTTTGTTGTTATCGTAAAGTTCAAAGATAAGAGGAACCATGTAGATAAAATTATTATGTTCTATTTGAAAATCTGGGCAAAGAACAGACAATAATTAAATAAATAAATAACAATAAAAGACAAATGACTAAGTAAATTTCCTAATCAAGGTAAAAAAGTCGGAATCACTGACATATACGACATCACGTTAGTCATACATACTCTTACAATTTTAGACTGCCCATATGGTCTCATCGGACGTCGAAAATAAACCATTGATATTTATAAGCAACGTTTCCGGAATGATGACGTACCGTGTGAGTCGCCCTCGACTGCAACGGGAATAATAGGAAAGTATGGGACAATACGAGCCGCCATGCCGCCCCCATCTGTGGCGGCCATTCAACATCTTGCCATAGATCACGGGGGAATAGTATGGACAGGACAGATGACTGCATGGAATTTTAATGCTCTTTTAAGTGTGGTGACGTTTATTAAAATCAACAAATGTTGCTAGGCTACGGATGAATAAAATAAAATAAAAATTTTCTTGATACAAAAAAGTTTGCATCAAAGCTACCCGATATTTATAATCAGCTATTACTAATAATCGTTATAATTTATTTATTTTATTAGATTCAGTCCCAATGCAAAAAAAAAATTACAACAATGACTACAACCGGGACACAAAATACTTAAGTACTTTCAATACATAATATTATCCTTAGTAAATTCTTATTTAATACACAAGTGTAGCTTCTACTACTACTTTGTTTCTTAAGTCAAGTAAAATGTCATATTTTCATTACATAACAAGCCTTATTAACATTCAGACACAAATTACTGTCTATAGTAGATTCCAACACGCATTCAAGCTCTATTCATTTATCAAGCTAAGTAAGTTAGAATAAGGATGCTTTTCCAATGTCAAGTTCTACCCTCCAAATAGGGTGTAATGGTGTACATTTAGGGAGGACAATGGGTATTAGCGGAGGTGTATAGAATGGACGTGACTGGGTTTGATGGTGGAAATTGTTGGCTTACGAAATGATGGAATTCCTCTTCATTAAGTCTCTTCCTGCGTCTTAAAGATTTCGTTTTTTGGTAATTATGTCATAACTGCTTACCTTTTTAATAAGGGTTTTCAAACACCATGATCTTAGCAAGGACGCTATTAAATTTATCTTTTCAATCCAATGTATAAATACCAACAATTTTTTTTTAGTTTTAGTCGACACCGTTCCAGATTGAGTAGTTTCCCACTAATATTCAATAAACAAATACACAAAAAACAATTTAAATAAACATTTCATACGGCACGTAATATGGCCATTAAAGCTATGTTAGCATGTGTATCCAGCGGAAATAATTCTAATAGCTTCCAAAGCGCAGTGCGATTGCTACTGTGTTTGAAGCCGAAGAAAGTGGAATCGATTGACGCATTGGGTCAAATTGGTGCTATTATAAACACGACATGTTCAACTGTCACTAACAGGTTTCGTCTAACGTGTTTTGGCTTGATTACTGACAATAACAACACACATTATGTTCATGACGGCTCCTTTGTCTAAGTGTCATATGCTCTGTGTTTTCATAAATCTAGAACTCCTGATAAATAAAATATTCGAGATGGATTCTTTACTTTTTTCAAAGTCAGTTTAAGAACTGACTATCGAATATTAGAACTGATGACTTATCAAACGTAGTCAATTCCACACTTTCTCAACCTATGAACTCAACAGGCGATAAACGACAAGGCACGAGGATGTCCGAGAGCGACTGCTATACCTCTCCCACTCTCTCTTCGGACAAAAACACCATGCATCTCAGAATACGGGGCTTTTTAGCCTATAGCGTTCGAAGCGTACCATGGTGTTATTATACTGTAGTACCGGTGGGCTGTAAGCACAGACGTGTTTTGAAAGCTTTGCTAACGTTGTTTTTATATCAATCTACATTGTAACCTTGTTTTGGTCCGGACCATAGTAAACAATCGGTGATTTATAGAATTAAACAGGTGTTGTGAATTTCCTAACAGGAATAACTCAGATCGTGTTGGAATTTCGTTTAGCAAAATGTGAGTTTTTGTTTTAATCTATTGGGAGATCTTTAGTGCAGGGGTGCGTTTTGTGCTTTGTTATGGATTTAGATCGTATTATGGTTGAAAGTTCTAATACTCTGTGCATATTAATACTTTTAATTAATATTTTATTATTTATCTCAAAGTGGTCTCTGAATTATATGGTATAATTATAATGACTTCATTTGGTGTCGAATTGGTTGTCCACTGTTATTTTTGGATAGTGTTAACTTTGAATAAATGTGTGATAGCTTAGTAGAAAGGCAACATTTGGATCATAAAAAAAATTGTTTTTATTGTGTTTGCAGATAATTTGGTTACTACTTAAACGTTTTTGTATATTATTTATCTTCAAGGTACTAATCCCAAACAAATCCAAACAATTAAAGTAAATAATAGTGAGAGTCTCCATTGAACAGTTTATCTTTAGGTATTCTAATGAAATTTGAACTTTATAGGCCCTCATCATCATAGTTTGTATGAAAGTACAGTGATTCTATATTTACACCATGTTTATGTAAAAATATACTCTAAGTGTTATTTGAAATGCTATATTTCAAATAACACTTCGCATGTTCTAATGGGCGAAGGAAAACTTCGTGAATCACTACTAAGTACAACCCATCGATCCAGTTTCTTTAGTTATAATAAATAGCCTTCCTCCGCCACCGGCTTCGCTCGCGTGGATTATATGACGGTATCCCGCGGGAATATGAAGTTTTCCAGGGAAAAAAGAAGCTTTATTGATCAGGGATAATGTAAGATTCTGACGGTGATTCTGAATTTTTCAATCAATCTAGTATTTTCTAGTATTTAAAATTTTAACAAAGAAAACATCGAATCTTTTCTCATAAAGCTTATATTAGTTTCAAATATCGCTTTACATGCGATTTATTAGCGCATTTTTGTATTTTTCTTTGTGTCACAAGCACGGCGATGACGGAAAGGAAAATCTGCACGAGAGTGTTGATCGGCTCGGAGGAATGATGTGATAATTCCATACTATTCCATAAGTGATTTATTATCGAAATTCCGACCCTGTTTTATTGGCCAGAAATTCGTCTCAATGTCGTGATGTTAAGTTGTATAGTGACATTTTTTGATTTAGTTTTTATCTTACAAACGACATGAATTACGTTTACGTCTGATAATAAAATTGATGTTCTAGTTTACTGTCAAGGGTTGCGGAAGTTGATTTTTCTTCAATAAATGAACTTGCCAAAACTGTGTAACTATGGTGTGACACCTCCATGAAGCTGGCATTCACTTTCACAGACTTAATATTCGGACAAAACTAAGTGCACGTAACTTTAAAAACCGGCCAAGAGCGTGTCGGACACGCCCATGGAAGGGTTCCGTAGCTAAATGATGGCCCGACCGCTTAAGACACCATTTAGTAAGGGCAACTGCACCTCATAAGTTGGTCGAGTTGTATAAAAATAACTATGTATGATACAGAGTTTGCTATAGTTTTCGTTGAAAGAACTTACTTGGATGTATACAGGACATTTTTTTCAGAATTATTGTAATAGTATTTCAAAAGTTAAAGGGGGGGGGACGCTCTAATTTTAACTTTGTATTAATATATCTCGAGACTGGGGTGTTTGATCCACATGGTTTCAAGGCAAGTTTTATCGTATTTTAAAATACCTGTTTAACGATACCCCACACGATGGGGAAAGTCGATATTTTTTTTTTCGAATTTACTTTTCGCTGTATGGGAGGGGGGGGGGGGAAATAATTATTTTTCGATTATTTTAAAAACCAATTCTTGAATTATCACTATGCATCTCTCCACCAATTTTCGTGGCAATCGGTTCAGAAACGGCGGAGAACGAGCCAGGACAGACAGACAGACATGACGAAACTATAAGGGTTCCGTTTTTTGCCATTTGGCTACGGAACCCTAAAAACTCGAAGTTATTGTTTCTTGTTACCGAAACCGATTCACGAAAGTGGTAGTTACCACGAGATGCGCATGATGGCTATGGAAGAGCAGTTAAATTGAAGTTGATTCTCGAATAGAATAATCTAACAAAGTTCCTAGCCATACTAACCTAATACTATGAGATAATACTAGTGTATGTATCGGACAAATGAAGCGATCGGGCCGTGACGGAGCCCATGACAATCTGCGATCCGTTTGTTGTCGCTCAGTGGACCGGTAAACCAGCCATTACTAGTGTTTGTGGCTTTATGACTATAATAAAGCACTTCTAGTACTATAAATAGGGTTGCGCTGAGCTAAATGTAAAAGAAATAAGAATAAGGTATTACCTATGTGGGCGGAAACCGACCTAGATTATTACATAAGTATTTCATTTTAAACGTAACGGGGATTTATGAACTTTTTAGTTCACATTTCCCCATTATGGACCACAAATTGTCTTAACGGGGATTAGTGGACAAAAAGTTCACAAATCCCCGTTAACGGGGATTTTCAACGGGGAAAAGTGGAATAAGCCAAAAGAAATAAGAATAAGGTATTAATTAAATCTGTGGGTAATCGGACGAACTTTAGTTACCAGCCCCAGGCATGATTGGTAGATGTAGCGAGCATTGAATCACAAAATAATGTTTATCAATCAACCAGTTACTATCCACTGCTGAACGTAGCTCCTCTCAAAGAGCGCCATATATTCCAGTTTCAGATTCAGATATAACTGTATACTACACAAAGAATCGTCATCGTAAATTACTATTTGTGTCTTCAACAGTACAAAACATAATTTATTATTGATTCCCCATAGTGATTACTGGAAAAAGTTGCAGCTAAGTATTACCTATAAATAGCTTAATGATGGGAATTGTGTCCTAGCCGATGATTAAGTTATTATAAATGAAGCAATTATATTTATTTATTATACGAAAGTTATGCCAATTATAGTTAAAAAATGTCGCTTATTCATTAAATCGTAAAAAGACCAACTTTACTTCGCAATTGCTTATTTTTTGTCTCGCTTTTTTATTCAACGACAGTCATGTTTTAATGAGCAAAAATATTTGATATCCTTACATTAGGCGCTCATATCTGCTCTTTGATTCACGGTCTGGTGACTTTAAGCCGCCTAATTGTGTTCCAGACTAATAATAAAAAACTTAAGTCCTATTTTCAACTTATTAGAAACTTATATGACCGTTCTCATAACATTATCTTAGTTAATCCATACAAATTAATGTTTTTATTGTGTGAACATTGTAATCGAGGTCTGTGTAGCCTAATTCTTAAATTATTACAACAAATAGTAAAACAAACAAAACAATGAATGAGCATTGTTATTTTTACAATATTAATAGAAAATAATGGAATAGAAATAAATAATAAATAGAAAAAAGATAAAAAACATTAAACACAGACAGTTTAACCTTCATCTAAATAATGTACTTGATGTAAATATATACGTTATTGGTGAGCTTAATAAAATAGCCTATATAATATAACGCCTTACTATGTAGACTAAGCTATAATTGGTGCTCACAGCCTCAGTTGGTCTCGTTAACCGTGATTTGGTAGAAAGCCAACTCGGCAAGACTCATTTGATCGCTCATAGTTTGCGGAAATTGCTAGTCAACCTATATTCAACCCGAGAGCCAATATGACTTTAATGTCCTTTACGTGATTTAGTTCAATCGAACAGAGTGCAGGTTATTTTCGTAAAACGTAAATGTTTAAAGCCGGATTTTTAAGACTATGAATCTGAAAGTTTTTATTGGCTGTAGTATTAAATAATTACTGTAGTCTCTACATTCGCTTATAGTGTTACTTCAGTGTAATTAGACTAAAGCCGAATAGGTTTTTGATATGGAGGTGAATTAATGAATAAGAGGGTCACCTGATGGTAAGTGATCATGGACCGCTGCCCATGGACATCAACAACCACATAAGGGTTGCAAATGCGCTGCCTTGCTTTTAAAGGCTAAAACTAATACTTTTCATGACTGAGCTCTGGCGACCTTACTCACTAGCTGAAAAAAGAACAACAGTTGAGAAGTGCTATTTCATTATTATTTAGATTTAAAAGCTCTATCTTAAAGTATTCTGCCCACGCCTTAAAAGGAATTCAATACAATTGCTTGATGTGCAGTGCGCAACTTATTAGTGTTATTTTCGAACTATTAGTATCAGTTCTAATTTTTGCATTTGCTTTCATCAGCAGTTATCAAGCCAGACTCTTCGACCAGTCATCATTTACCTAACCATTATGACATGTAATGAATGTTTGTTTGTTAACCAAAGTAAAAGGGCAGTGCGTACATCGATCGTGTTCGTGTTATGTCCCAGTAATGTGATTGTGGTGTAGTGTGTCCGCTAACCGCATTACGCGGCGCCGTTACGGGAACGCATTGTCGATCGATGTCCTCTTTTGTTTACAACCGTCACACCCTGACTGTCGTTAGTAAATGTTCTGGATTTTTCTGTTATTTTGTTGCAAATTTTTTTGCATTAAAACACACAAATTCCACCGTTGATTCTGGTGTCTGTAACATAAGTGCTTAAGCTACTTAATACAGATCAATGTATGTGATATTGTGTAATATTTATTTATTTAAAATTACACCTCGGATTTTCACTCAGGTATTGTTTTAGCAACTTACAATGATGATGATGAGCAGTCAGTTGCGCAGGAGATATCGATACCTTAAATCTCAAATGGCGTAAGCGCCAAATTGGTCAAAATGACTTTTGAATGCAGTTTTATTCAGTTTTTTTTTCTCTATCGATCTGTATATTTAAAATCCTGAAATTCGCAAAAAAATGGTCATTACGACCCGATGTTTTTTATAGATTTGAACACTTTTTATAAGGTAAAGAGGTCGTAAGCAGCTATAAATTTAATGCATGAACAACGTCAGGGCGTAACGAGATATTTTAATACATTAATATGGCGTATCACACATAGCCAACTTTATTTGGTGGTTACGCCCTTAGAAATTATTGTAAAGTGAAAAAAAAAGTAAAAACACACGGGGGTAAGGGACATCATTTTTCGGTTTCGGCGTTTACACCACACACAATTTTTATTATTGAAAGGCGTTTACACCCCATAAAAAACACGATTTTTTTGAGATTAAGGTCGTATCTCCCATAAATTCATAAAAAAAATACAAAATAAGGGGTATTTTCTACATCTTTTATTAAATTTGGTACATTAAACGAGTAAGAGGATTTTAGGAAACAAAATAAAATCTAAAAAAAGCCAAGGCCGAGAGAATAAGAAGGCCTAATTCGATTAAGCAGTGTAGTGGTAGAAAAACGACCCTTATTCTTAACAACAATGATTTTTCTACTTATATGAATATAATATTTACGTAATAATCAACTTTAAAATTCAATTAAAGAAAGTCCTAATGGAGTTAGAAAAGATTACAAAAATTGTATTAATTTAAGAATCAATGAATCAAGTAGCTACGTTCAAAAAGTAAGAGATTTTAGAAAGCCTTAATTTAAAATAATCAGTCAAAAACATTAAATTGAAACTATCAAAAACAATCAAACATAAAAAAAACATTATTTTTCTGTGTCTGTAACTCCGTCCTCTATATCAGTGCCTGGTAATACATCTGGCACATCTTCAGCTGTTGGTAATCGCGGGTGATATTCTTCATGATATGTTTTTGGGATAATGCCGTCTGTGCACAATTTTAATAATAATTTAGGAAATCAGAGTGAGCTGATACGATGACATTATAAGGTCGTGGTGTCTTTCTTGCTGATTAAAAGTATGTCGGCCATTGCGATGGGAGGTAAGAGCCCATCGCAATGGTCGTGGCGTAGCTACTTGATTCATTAATTCTTAAATTAATACAATTTTTGTAATCTTTTCTAACTCCATTAGGACTTAATTGAATTTTAAAGTTGATTATTACGTAAATATTATATTAATATAAGTAGAGTTGCTAAGAATAAGGGTCGTTTTTCTACAACTACACTGCTTAATCGAATTAGGCCTTCTTATTATCTCGGCCTTGGCTTTTTTAAGATTTATTTTGTTTCCTAAAATCCTCTTACCCGTTTAATGTACCTAATTCAATAAAAGAAGTAGAAAGTACCCCTTATTTTGTATTTTTTTATGAATTTAATGGGAGATACGACCTTAATCTCAAAAAAATCGTGTTTTTTATAGGGTGTAAACGCCTTTTTGTCATATTTTCAGAAGTCGTAACCGACTTCTATTTTTTTAAATATAAGATTTAGGTGCAAATAGTTCTAACTGAAGCCTTCATCTCAAAATTCTAAGAAATTTGATGTATAAAACATTTTTATAGCATTAAAATATATAAAGTTATGATTTAAACAAAAATTTTTTTTTTGTTTTTTTGCTCTCCTGAAAAGTTGTGTTTTGGTGGTTACGCCATTTGAGATTTAAGGTATCGATATACACACATCAACATTATCTAGGGATATCTACATATTATCAAATATCTTTAATACTATTTGGAATTCGCTAATACTATGAATGGAAAAATTATAGAAAATTTTATAGATTTTTATAATAATTAAAAAAAATCGTGATTTTAATTGTATTTTTTAAAATAATTAATTTTTTATCACCCTAGGTAAATTAGTGTGGTAGAAAATCTGCGTTTTTTTTAAATAAAATGTTCAAATTTAATTCAGATTAACAATCTTATTAATTTAATCAGTGTTGCCACCTCTCACGTTTATTATAACATCAGTATCAACTGTTCATGCTTAAGATTAGGTTGTTAAGGTCTTGTTGCGTTATGAGACCCGATGCTCTTTCAAAGTGATGGTGAAGTTGTTGTTCTGTCTTCGAATTTGGTGGGAAATGTCTTAAAAATCATTGATGTAACATGCCGCACGCATGCTTGATAGGATTTAAGCCGGACGACTGAGCAGGATAATAAAAAACATGGATATCGTAGTCTCGTAGAGCGGCCGGCACCTACCGCGCCACATGGGAATTAGCACTGTCGTTCATGGTTATAAATTCCTGGATGATTTGGCCTTGGTTTAGGACAATGACAGATTTTAATACCTTTTTGAGATGTTTTTGCTTCGTCATGATGCCTTGGATACAAACGGGCTGGGTTCGTTCACCCAGACGAAACCTCCTAAAACCACGATTGTCCCGCCTTGGTATAAGTGGGCCTCCTTGGAGTGCCACAGACGGCTAATGCTGTCAGGAGTTCTTGAAACGAGTGTTCTTCTTGAATCTGGATAAAATCTGTAGCGGGAGTCATCGGTTTACAGCATCACAGACCATGGGTCGTTAATCCATGGAAAAAAATCCTAAGCCCTAAAAAGACGCCTACCGCGATTGCCCCATCACAATGCTGGTACACCTAGCGGTTGTCCAACATGAAGACCCACTTCATGCAAACCCCTCTGCACGGTTTGGTTGCTGTCCAGCAGCTGATGGTACTCCTGGAGCCTTGTCACTAGTCGCATCGCTGTGATGTTTGGTCGTCCTCTAGCAGTCTTTTGGAGAAATTGATCCTGTCTCTGGGTAGTAATGCGATTTTTGTTTTAGTGCCGTTCAACCACGTTCCAAAGACTGATATGATTGCTCCAAAACCTTGGTAACATGTTTTGGTTGGTGGTTTGGGCCTCGGCAACGACGCGTTCGAAGGCAACACTTTCTTACAAGTCCACCGATCGTTACATTTCATTTCACCTCAAATGATGCCGTTACATTACTCTTAAAATAACACTCAATAAGATTCATAAAAAAGAATTTAAAAAACATCACTTTTCTTTAGTAAAATATCAAAAAAACAATTTTAATTTTTATTCACTTTTTCCGTGCGGAAGGAACTAGCAATATTTTTTTGCCATTCTTTTGTTTTTCTATAAAAAATATATTTTTTTATAAAAATAGAATAAAATACCTTTCAATCGATATATAAACTGCATATAAATATAATATAGAATAAACTATATAACCCAGTTTATAATATACAATTCAGATATCCCTAGATTTTGTTGATGTGTGTATAGGTGCGAATAAGTTCGCACGCATTTGATATTTGAATGCTTTTTTCTACAACTTCGTTGAAGTGGTACTTCGTGATGGTCTTCACCATGTAGGTCCTGGAGACCCAGATACCTTAAGCGCGTTTTATGTTTCTTGGTGTTGTATAATGCCGGGGGTATTTTAATACCATCAGGTGAACCTGCAGCCCTTATTTCGTTAACTCACAAACTCCCAATAATTGCTTTGGTCTAAAGCAAATGTGCATCTTCGCGAAAATATTATGTTCTAGATAGGAAAAATATCACGTTGATTGTATTGAATAATTATTTCAAAACGTGTGCCATAATTTGGCAGCAACAGTTCGAAACAGCGAGAAATGTTTGCAAAAGTGATCACAGTTCCGCACTCAAAGCCGATGCAATTCCGCTGCACCCGCTATTTGCATTCGGTGCGCCGCGGTTACGCAACGGGCATGTTTTGCTTTTGTTCCTTTATCCCTTCGCTATTCAAACGAAGCGTGAAAAAGCATCTTTAAGGCTTGTATAGCTATCACAAGGCTAATCTATATCAATTAGCCAAACAATATCAATTATTATTACCAAAATAATGATATTGTGTGTCACGATTACTCAACTAGCTGAGCTATTGATTTGCGTTTTTGACAGTGTAAAGCTACTTAAACCTGAGGAAAATCATTATAATATTAAGTTAATGTATTTTTATTGAAAGTACAGATTTACGTACAATTTTCTGACTCTCCTGATTCGGTGGAATAGCACGTCTATCACGTACAAAAACTTTCGAGATGAAGGACCTAAAACTCTGTAACTTACCGCATATCATAAATCAATCACACATACTAGTTTCTGTTCCATAAAGACGGCCGACATCAACTACCTAAATAGCGGGATTAAACTCAGTGTTTATAATACTGTAGGTACACATATACTTATCTCTTGACATAGGCGTGTATTTACTCTTACAACTTAACGTGAAAGTTTAATATTATCATATCAACCTGGATTCCTACAATAATAGCTCTGGCACTACTTGGGCAACTTTGTCTTTACACTTTAGTACTTATGTACTTTATCTCAGTCGTTAGTAAATCTTACAATATATATCTATACTATAGGTACTCGTAATTCGAACTTCCTGAGTAAGTGATAACTACTCCCTACTCTCAATAAAGTTTTAAACCCATCGCATCGTCGCCACAGTAAAACATGCTTCCGACCCCCCATACTTAAACGGCAACAGAAACAGCTTGACCTTATATCATTTACAATGTGGCTACTACAGGCTTCTAATAAGAAACTTGGTTATAGCCCATGAATGAGTAAGTATGAACTATTCCCCCACACTATCAAGCTCGCCCATTGACAGACTCCACAGTGAAATAAACCTTCCGAATCCGCATCTATAAAGGCTCACCAACTTGACCTTATATTTCTTACACTGTGGTTACTAGAAACCACTAAAAAAATAGGAGAATTCGGTTCACGAGTAAGTGTGAACCTTTTCCCTACTCTAAAGAAAACAATGTTAAAACGCCACAGTAGGTAAATCGTGGTCCCGATACCGTCCCGAACCTCCATACATACATAGATTTTCACAGCTTGACCTAATCTTACACTGTGATTATCAGAGAGGGTACGGTACTATTAATTGTTCGCTTGCATCTGATCAGCAGTGGCGCTGAAGCGCGTATCTCGCTTGAACGACGGCCCAGCCCCCGTACTATTTGCAGCACAAAGCCTGTGCGCGCGACGCGCCGGGAAAGCGCGGTGTTGCCAGCTCAAAGACGAGGGAAAATACTGCTAAATTGTAGGAAAATTTTAAAAACGCGTTGAATTATTTTCCTTGAAATTTGGTTTAGGGAAAACAATTAGTTAACAAAAGAAGTACATAATATGGTCTTTAACCTTATTGAATACTCAATCTAATACTCATTTCAGTAGCATTTCATTCGAAGCTAACTTTTCATGTGATTTTAAATATACAAGTCCACACTTCAAATTCACATTTTTAAACCTTGAAAAAATATGAGATATAATAAGTAAGAACGAACCAAAATAAAAGAAATATTGCTATACCAATTATCTTTTACGTGTAAGCTTTAAATATTTTCTGTTCGCCGCTAATAAATTAATTGACACACAAAAGGAGTTGTCCCAATATCCATATAAATCTGCCAACTTTATCTCTGTCTATCGACAAGGGAAAAGCGCTCAACCTAAAAAAAATACAATTAGTGAATTTTCCCCACTTCCCTACTGGCAACACAGTCGGGAAAACGCGCGAACCGTCAGTCTCGGGCCGGCAGCGCGACCCGCCGCGCGTACCCGCGACAGCGCCCTGGCGCACGCCGCGCGCCGCGCTCGACGCGGCGTCACGTTCTCCGAACCGACGCCAGAAGACACCACAGTGACTGAGGTTCAGTGTCAAAAGGTTGGTGACCCCGGAGCGATTACTAAACTCGACTGAAACACAACAAACGATACAAGGGTGCTCCCGTTCCGTCAATAGATCCTTACGCTGCCGCTTGTACTACTACCGTGTGGGTAAATGTCAATGTCATGGCAGGAATTGGTGGGATATTAACCCGCAACTACTAAAATACACTAAAAACACGAAATACAAAGGCACTCCTGTTCCGTCAATAGATCCTTACGCTGCCGCTTGTAGTATTACCGTGTGTCTTGTAAATGTCAATGACATGACAGGAACTGGTGGAAAAATAATCCATGTGTAAATAATAAAAGCGCGAATAATACAGGGTAACGCAGAGCTTCCCCCGTTTCGGCACAAGTTCGGCAAAGATAGCCGCAGCTTGTACTTCCGACCGTGTGTCAAGTACCTAAATGTCAATTATCAATGTCAAGCGCAAAATTAGCAACGATAACCCGCAATTACTAAACTACACTAAAAACACGAAAACACTGGTGCTCCCGTTCCGTCAAGAGAACCTTGTCGCTTGGACTACATCCGTGTTATATACATAAATGTCAATGTCACGTCAGGAACCTGCGGATATCCTCCGTAAAACTTACTCCGGTACTCATGACTCGTTACTTGTGTACTAAGTAAAATGGTTGAAGATACTACTGTTTGACAACGCAAGATGTCCTGTGCAGGTCGATCTGCCTTCTGTGTGTCATTCAAAAGTAAATATGTAGTAAATGTAGGGCAGGAACCGAATAGACAAAAAACAATTATGAGTTCTTTAAATGACAATAAGATTCATCTTGTAATAACCGACAAAAATCACAAAATCCTGTGAAATCCGTTGTTGTATTGAAGCACTTCCGTTTGTCAAATCAAATGTCAATTTGTCAAACCATGCAGCTAGCCATAAAATTAAAGCTTTGTTGTTTTGCTACTAATCCAACATCAGTTTTAATAATGCAACTAATATTCAGTCTTCGATAGGCTATTGGCATGAAAAAATGGGTATATTCTAGAGATTTTTATTCGTTAACGAAATAAAACTTATTACAATGCGTGCAAAATCCCGGACGTTATATTCGGGATCCAGATTCCAACATCAAAACCAAGTTCGTCTTATGGTTTATACATTAGGCGATAGGGTACTATGAAGAAGTAAGCTCGTTTTTCATCCCGCCTACGTTTGGTCCCGTGACATCCGTATTCGCCCTTCCATATTCGCTTCCTTGCGGGTCGCGTAAATGTCAAAGGCATGCCTGGAGATTCGTGGAATTTCGGAAAACCAATTTAGGAAATTTGTTCAAACGAATAACTTTTTCTAACTATTTAACTTCATTATTATTCTTTCACTCCAAAAGCTCAATAGAAAGTCTTAACGTTAAAATTATTATATCGAATATATCCCAAAAAAAACGCAAAAACTCGATTTGGAGATGAAACCCAGATGTCAAATAAAACTAAATCTTATTTTCATTAATTTCCTTTAAGTTATTGTTTATTTTTTCTTCTTATGTACAGATTTGACTTTCAATCGGTCAATATATATCCCTCATAATAAAGCGATTTACGTTTAGATTAGAAAAATGCATTTCCATCAATTCGTATGGATATGATAGACTTTCGCGTTGCATTACTATAATGATATTTGTTAACGGGAGCCGAAACGTCAAGTAGTAAGTAGTATATAATATATGTGTATACTATATACTACAGATCGCTCTAGAAAGCTCATATGGGTCTTCAAAAGGTTGAGAAACATTCTTGAGTCGCAGTTACTCAAATCCGTCTACTTTGCATTAGGTCAATCAGTTTTGAGCTATTGCATAAGTGCGTGGGGTGGAATATGTAAAACAAACATCTTAAAACTAGAAAGAGCTCAGAGATCTATTCTAAAGGTAATGATGAAGAAACCATTTCGCTACCCAACCGATGATCTCTACCAGGAATGTCAAGTTCTCTCTGTCAGAAGGTTGTTCATCCTTCACGCCACGCTGTTAAAACATTCTGAGCTCCGATATGTGGCGAGCCCATCCGAATCCAAACGTAGATCCTACAAGGTTTGCGACACCATTGCCTGCCGCACAACATTCATCAGAAGGCAATGGTACTTTCTTGCCCCGTTCCTCTATAACAAAATAAATTCGGTATTGGGTATTTACTCCAAACCACGAATTGAGTGCAAACATGCTATAAAAAATTGGCTTCTCCAACTAGACTATCACAAAGTTGAATCCCTGCTTTTGCCGGCCCTCTAACTTTAAATATATCTATTGTTATTACTATTATTCTGTATGTCTTTATTAACAAATGTAGTATATATCAAATTCATATCACGTGCTATATATAACACACACACACACACACACACACACACACACTCGCACACACACACACACACACACTCACACACACACACACACACACACACACACACTCACACATACACACACGCGCACACAAACACTCACACACATATGTACACACGATGGCACATGCCCCGAATTTCCTCGTCGATGCGCGAGTGGGTCCTGGAGTCCTGAAATACAGGGTCACCCTAGCTTAGGCTCCAGTTCCACACACGCTTATTAGCCCTGTAATTAACTCATCTTTGGAACTATGTACCTGTACAATATGTTGTGTGGAAAATAAATTGATTTTTATTATTATTTATTATTATACTACATAATTAAAATCGCGTTTAGTCCCGTTAACAAATATCATTATAATTCGTAAGTTTGCTCAAAATCACTTCTTAAAAAAAAGTATGAAAGCGTTTTCATAAAAAAGAAACAGTAAGATCGTGACTCGTCACAGTTTAAGCAGGCACTTAACGCGGAGCTCTTAAAAGCTTCCCTCGGGAACATCCAGTGATAGTGCGATAGAAAAATACCGCAACCTAATTCCGTGGAACAAAGACTGGAAGACTGAGGGAGTTTACTCGAAAACTGCGGTTAGCTGGCACGTTTGAGGAGAAAATGTGACCTAGATGCGTAGCTTCAACTGAAATTAGATTGTGGTATTGCTTTATAAACAGCACAGTACGCGAAGGGATATGTCATACCCCAGAATAATCAGTTACTCGTACGCGTTTCGATTGGTGAGATCATCGAATGCAAATGACAAGTCTTGACCTATTTTGATTGTTGACGTGTGTAGAAGCATGGAAGGTCGTAAAATGGCTAAACAGCGTGCGAGGTTTCGAATTAACTTTTTATGATAGCGTAAATGAGGTTATTAGAGAGTATTAAGTACCACCAGCTGGATGTATGGGAGTGACATCTGTTTGTAAATTCATCGTATAGATTTTAAATCTAATGTTTTGATGTTCGCAGATGAACTCTGCTAGTCGTAGCCAAGATATAATGTTGATTTTATGAAGACAATTACATGTTCTACTAGTTTTTACCCGCGCCTTATCAAGCCATTTAATCGATTTAAACTCTTTGGATTTACGCACCAAGTACCTAGTCCCAAACTAAGCTCAAGGCTTATAATATGAAAGCTAGTTGTAAGATAGACATACATAAATACTTCTATAAACATCCATGACTCGAGTACAAATGCTGCTGTTCGTGACACAAACATTTGCCCTAGCGGGAATCGAACCAGCAACCCTTGGTTTTTGGCCAGTGCCTCAGACCACTTAACCAACGGGCCCGTCAATGTTTTGCAATATCTTTCCAAATAAATGTTTAATGTTAACTTTTCTACGGTTGGGTGCCTAACTCTTATACTGCAGAAGAATTTATGTTTTTGTGTGGCCACAAATTTAGTGACATTTACCTAAGTGACTTCTTATACAAAATATCGCAGATGGGTCCTAGTCACTTACCGTCAGGTATTACACGTCCTTGTCTGCCAAGTAAACTTACATAAAACATAAAAGTTATTTCACTACACGATCCTATTTACGTGAAGTGGGTTCGCAAACTCCTCTATCATAGCTCTCATAGCTTTATGAGGCAGTAAATAATGGTTATTACCTCTTGTCATTTTACACCGTTACGCTGAATTGCGGGGAATGGTAATACATACCGACTTTCTTGTTACTCGTTGGAACAATGGGGCGGTTGCTTTATTGTCTTTTATTCATTTATGTTACATCGCTGATTACAACATAGTTTACTCATATGTGATTGGTTTTGTAATTATTTCGAGACATTATTGATTTCTTGTGAACGTGGGGTTCTGGATCAGATGACGATTTTCTATTAAGAAAATTGGTTGAACAGTATCTAAATGACTGTCGTTCTTGTATAAGATTTTGGACTTTCGACGTTGCATAATAATAACACTTATATTATTAACGGGACTCAACGCGATATTTATTACGTAGTATATGTAAACTATTTACTATTTGGCGTTTCGACAGCGTTACAACAATCGTGATGTCTTTTTTGCCACAATTGTGCGTTTGCAAACTAAATCCAGCGTTAAATATAGCCTTCCAGTTTACTTGCCAAGCAACCAAAATAATAGGTGATGGCAAAAAGAAACTGCATTTACAACTCTGAGACCATCCTTCCTAAATATTTACACGATGCGGGATTCTATAGACTCAATAGAGTATGACAAACTATCTGCTTTCTTTTTAGACCAATGATATCCATAATATAATTTTAATAGGTTCCTAGCAACAAGGCAACAAGTACTCTTAACCAAAAATTAAACCATTATCAACCGATTACTCAAGCCTTCGACTTGCGCGCATAATTGTCGCTAGTACGTAGAGTGCCGGTAATTTTCTCATTCCGAAATGATTGCTCTAACTTTAATTGATGTAAACGCTGTTGACCGATTCGTTTTAATCAAAGCACATCCTGTGGCCGGCTCCCAGAGGTAGCTCTGATGCGTAGAGATGGGAAAATAGTTGACAGTGAGTGATCAATATTTATAGAGCTCATAAATTTATTAGCCATATCAATGATCGTGTTCTCGTAGGGTATGAGAAAATATTCATGTATTAGATTCATGCTTATTGATAACAATTTCAATCTTTACATTGAAGCCAGAAGCTCTGATTTTCAAGTAAGTATTTTGAATGTGATAAACTTTTTCAAGGAATGTATTTCAAATTCGTGTGTATGAAAGCTACTACGTGATAATAAATTATCGTTACCATTGGTAATTAATCAAAACAATCAAGTACAGTTATTCCAGGCCGCTACCTAATTATGGATGTAATTCAAACGCAGCTGTCACTTGCTTGCAATATCGCGTACATACGAGTAGCTAGTTTATGTGAAAAATTTACCATACCTAATGGCGTGTGACGCTTTCATGCGGGTGTACTTTGTGAAGCTTTTGCGATGCAATAAGATAGTTTATGGCCAAGGTTTGGAATTATAAGTGTTCTTAATTTAGTATAGCAAATATTGTGTGTGATTTATTTAATACTTAAAACAAAACTTCTTAATTGACAGCAAAGTAATTGCAAAGACAGTTAAATTGAAGACTTCGCTTAGAATGCTTTTTCAACAAGTCCAAAGGCTTACCTACAAAATCTGACACGCAGCCACTATATTTTTATTCAAACGGCCTCAGTTATTAAGTTATTTTAGTTCTGCAATATAATTAAATTCTAGATCGTTACGTCAAGTGCAAAATCCGAGCAGAATTAAACTAGTGAGCAGGCGGAAAAATTGCCTGCGGTGATAACCGCTTATACTCT
This sequence comes from Nomophila noctuella, assembly GCA_958496325.1. Lineage (NCBI taxonomy): Eukaryota > Metazoa > Arthropoda > Insecta > Lepidoptera > Crambidae > Nomophila > Nomophila noctuella. The sequence continues at coordinate 15,697,270 of OY292486.1, read as the reverse complement.
GTCCACTATATGAAGCGTCTTTTGACAGGTCGCCGATTGACAACATTGGTGATGTCCTAAAGTATTTCAAATGTGTCAACAATCCGATTGTACTATTATCATTATTCGACTTAGGTACGTAAAAAATAACCGATTTCAATAAACATGCGTTTTGATTTAACATTCTCTTAGATCTATTGTAAACAAATATAAATCCATATATTTGAGTTTATAAATTAAATATAAAACAAGTAAGTCATATTAGTAAAAGAAATTCAAATCCAAGTGTTGTTACCTTTCTATGTAAAATATACATTAAACCTTATGAACATGTTATGAAGAAGTTTAGATTTATTCATAGCATTTATTTTTATCGATTATTTGTAATCGGGGGCACAATCGTTATAATCGTTTTTCGTAGCACATCACTGAGTTGGCAGTAACCGTCCATGAAGAACAATATTCTTTTTTCGAAAATTAAACGAAAACAATTCGAACTTTCATGGGCGTGAGCTGTCAAAAGACGCTTCATAAAGTGGACAGAGTATAGGTAGGGTTGCTACTTCTGAATTGGAAAGTTAAACGTTCAATTATATCTGTACTAATTTAATTTAATGTTATATAAAACTGAAGAACTGAAGTTTGTTTGTTTGAACGCGCTCATCTCAGGAACGACAGGTTCGATTTGAAAAAAAAAATGTGTTGGATAGTCCATTTGACGAAGAAGACTTTAAAAGTTTAAACTATAGTATTACACTATGTGTGCGGAAACGGAAATCGAAGTGTTTAATATTTCTCAAGTTGAAATAACAGGAGCGTTTATATTTCTTGAAGCTAGTTAGTACTTTCACTAAACATAATGTTAAGGGACTGATAACACAATTAAACAAAACAACTGAATCTGCGTCTTGCTGTCGACCGTAATATTTTTTATAGGCGCGTTATATTCTACATTCTGTATGTCAGAGACTTCTTCAAACTTCGCAAACTTAGAAATATTTAAAAATCTTTTGGAGAATTAGGCTGGGATGGTGCTCCTCGCCTTTTATATGATGGAACCCTGTGCCATTTAACCCGCACGTCTGTTATGTCTTCCACATACACAGAAATTGATAAAATCAGCTGTCTGTCCATGCATAAATTGTATAGGCACCGTGTGTAGCGATGACTCTGCCATCTCGTGACTCATATTCAAAACTTTTACTCTCAATGTCGGTAATTCTACTGTCAAACCTAGGAAGAACACGGTGCCTTATTCAGCGATCTAGTGACTCATATTCGAAACTTTTACGCTTAATGTCAAATTCTACTGTCAAACCACAGAAAAAAAATCGGGATTTTAGCGCCCTCTATAGTTTCTGCAGCTGTCTGTCATGACATAAATTGGGTATTTGACTGCATACGAAATAAATTATGACATTCTAAGATTTAAGACGAAATCAAAAATTAGGCACAATTTTTTATCTCACAGTTACTATTGAGGTTTTAAAAAATTATTACAGCTAATTAAAGTTAAAAGAGTATTGATTTGACACTATTGCATCGTGACGTCACGATTTCATACATTTTTTCCTACAAGGTTACGTTTTTGACATTTAAAAAAGTAGGTGATTTGACTTGTCAGTCAAATACCGTATTGTAGATACCTTTACCTAGCCCTAGGCCACGGCGCTAATGGCCGATGTTGGCGGCGATGCGAGCGAGAGCAGCCAACTGCATTGTGTTCAATGATATTCACACGCCAAGCTGCAGCGTCAGACTGCATCTACCTAACCGCATATAAATCCATTCATGTCTGTCTATTTTACCGTTTTAATAGAATCTGTAGAAAATGAATGAGGGGGTTGCGATTGAAAAATCCGCTAAATCGCAATACGTAGACGTGAGGTCTAACTGCTTTGTCAGTGGTGAATTTTGACATGCATGTCAATGTTATGTCAAATGTCACCAATCATCAGTTAGACACTACGCCCACCTGCTGCCATCTAGCGGATTTTTCATTTGCGAAAGCCCTCATTGAAAGCAACATATTTTTATTCACCCTCAAGAGAAGGTGTGACGATAGTACAAATATGTTTGGTGCGTTCGGCCATTTCTAATCCAGCTACGTAGTTGGGCACTCAACCTCACACTGAGGATTCAAGTTTGAAAATATAAAAGGCTATTTTAGAGCTTTTATTATAGGGTTTTTTTTATTTTTTTCTTGTAAGATCTCAAAATAAATAAAACTTTTCTAACCAGGTAGTAGGTACCTATTTTTAATCATAACAAAAGAAACTAAAGATAGCCAACGAAAACTACAAACATGATTCTTTAAAAAGCTTTCACGAAAGCAGTGGAACAAAATTAAACCTTACACAATAAAATTAAGGATCAAAGTTCTTCGTAGTGTAGAGTACAAAGGGCGAGCAACAGGCCTGTAATAGTAGGTATGTTTGTTTCACGGGCTTATGAAAATCCCTGTTATATTAAACACCTGGGCGCTGGGTACAGCTTACAAATGGGATTCTTCCATGTTTTCATAAGGTTATTTTAATCAAACAACGCAATCTCATGATACATGTTCAGGACTTTTCTTGTTCTAGAAACCAAACTTATTGAGCCCATGCTCATGTTGTTGTGGACAAAATATGATGGAGGCCTTTGCCCTGCAGTGGGACATTACTCTTTTCTTTTGCGGACAGCATATTGCAACTGGGATTTTCTCTTCGAAAACTATTTTCAGAACAAAAGTATTAATTACCTTAAAAAGGCCTCTTTTGATTTAAGATTTACAACAACAAGCAATTTAGTCTGCTAATTTCTCTTCGATTAACCTTAGATTTAGAAGCAAGCAAATTAACTAGCTATCACGAAAATAAACAACTTAGATATATATTTAGCTCAAAAATAAACATCAAGCTACTGAAATTAGCATCGATTTGCATAGTAAAGTAAACAAGCTCGTTTTACACCCGAGTTTTCCACATATAGTCGAGTAACCCCTTTGATGTGATGCGTTACACAAACCCGGCGGGAAAGGGTATCACCTTTTAAACGTTTATTTTTACTACCATAAAAGCCCGCTAGGAGATATTTTTAAATATCCTTCGAGCTCGCATAATGACATGAATTTTTAATTAAATGATTAAAGACTTTTGCTGCCAGCATAATTAACGCTGTGAAAATAAAGTGATTTTTAAATTGACATTAATGGATTATGGTTTCGGTTCATTTCAGTTATTAAAAACTATTTTTAGATCAAAGTAATGCTGAAAAAGGGTTGGTAAAAAGACTATCTATGCTAAATACGGTTAAGTAAAGGTGATAATCAGTTAAAAGGGTTCAAAAGGGTACTAAAAAAACAGACATTGTCTGAAACGCACCCCTATACAACAAATCTCAAGAAGATTCGACTTTAAAAGTTTGATCGTCTTTATAGGGAAAGAAAGACCGTATGACATCATACCTAGCTATCTTCCATAAATGACATCACCGGCAATGCAATATCATATGAATATCGTCCCGTGGGTAACTTCTACCCTAAAGGGGGACATATTGTTACGTCACTAGGTAGTAGATGGAATTTTAAGTTATGTACGCTCAGTAGAAACATTGTTGCGGCCAAAACAAATTGTGTTGCATTGTTCATAGAATTATACTTGTGTGTTCAACTACAACTATTTGTTTTCCATGTGTTTATACGTAAATAAATATGTTTGTGCTTTTTTTCATTTTAGTTAGCCAGTGCCCGAATATAATTTTTGCTTGATGTAAATTACCAGGATTATTACTGGCTTAAACATCTTATAAATGAAAATATTTTTTGTTGGTTTTTCTCTAACTTGGGTACAAAGGAATTCAAACTAACCAACGGCCCCTAGGGATCAGTACTTTAAGGTCAACCACAAAAATGTTATCAAACCAGCCAAGAAAGGTTTTCATCAGTTTTGATATTATTACATCGTTCCCTTGTTCCTTACCAAATTAATCAAATGTAATATAAACGTCATACGAGTTATGTTAATCGAGCGATCCCTGATCCATTTGCATAATAACAAAATGGTTACTAGGATAATTCGTTCGATTACTGATCCAATAATGTTCCATGCCTGATGGGACAGTAAAAGCAAATCCTGTTAAAGTATTATGAACAGTACAGGGGCTATGTATGTTTTTATTCATATGTCACTGCGGATTTCCTTAATCAGGATATAGGGAAACTTAATTAGGATACTTCGCTCTATTATGAGTTTTCTCTGACCTGAGCCTTACGAGTGGTACCCAGTTAGGCACTGGTTTTCTTCAATTCAAAATTCATGATTGTCACAATAAATGGGCGTGTGTTCTTTAATAATAATAATCACAGCTTTCTGATTTAAATAAATAATCTAGTTTCACAGCTCTTGTAATAAATTGATTTTAAAATTTAATCCATTATTAAAATTAACAATGATGAATGCTTGTGAAGCTTATTATCTACCTATAGAGGCACTCTTTTTTTGCGGGTATTTTTGGCGGCGGTAGTCACCATCAGGACTGTCAGGTCCTCAGATCCTCTCTAAAATTAAAAAAAACATCTGTATATCATCGTTCTTCAAATTTTTTAGTCCGCGATCCAAAATTTCCTTCTACTTCCCATAATACGAGCCAGAAAACTTGTGTAGGATTCAGATTCACTTATTCCCCGATAACTTGTTTGACACACTTGGGTTGACATAATTTCCCACATACGAGCGGAAACTTGGGATGTTCCTTTGTCTCTTGCATCACGCCTGAAGCGGACTGGGTAGTTTCCGCCTGCTTTGTGCTATTTCTAGAGTAAACTCACGATTGGGAAAGTTTCATCTGTTTTCAACCGCAAATACTGTTTGGTTTCGAAGCTACGCAATCTTTACGGTTTGTTTACGTTCGATGATTTCGGAATGCGAGCGATTATGGTTTACTTTTGCTGCTGAAAAAATGTAGATCGGGAGTGTAATTTCACAATGTTTTTGATTCAGTGTGGCGTAATCTTTTAGGAATTCATTTATACAACAGAGGACGCAGTTACCTTTTCACGATAGGAACATTTATGGCCAATTAAATAAATTAGATCACCATACCCATCGCATATATTGGAACACAATTAATATTTCAAAGGCACGTGAAGCAAATTTTAAATTAGATCTGATTTATTAAATTTTAAAATTACGTAGCCTTCATTGTTGTACATTTTCATAGCAGCTACAAGAGCAAGTAAGGAATGTCATGTTTAATTTTGTTTTTTTTTATATGCTCTCAAAACAGAACACCGATTTCTCAAACCTACAAATTGCTATTATTAATTTGTTGATAGCTGCTGTGCAGAATTGCCCTTAATATGTAGGTATACAAACGGTTCAAAGCTGTTTGTTTACATAACCGTCAACTGTAATGGTTAAACTGAAATGTATTGTTGCTTCATGTTTGACCTACTTGCTCCATTGTTTTTTATTAATAGAATCGTTTTCGTAATTAAAGGTTCAAAGCAATTTTCAAAGGATCTTTCGTTTTTGTAAAATAAATTGAGGAATTTGTAAAACTTCTTAGTTTTAATATTACATTAAGAGACGATTGGCACGAGGTCTTTCGTTTACTTTGGCCTATTTTTGTTTGAGTTTTCAAATGTTTTATGAAGTTCCTATACCTAATTGAGGCAACCTGAAACTCCAAGCTTTAAATGCCCATTTGTCATAGTCATAGCTGACGAAGAACGACGCTTTGCTACTCGAATATTTTCAAATTAGATTGGAATGCTACATCACACAAAAAAATTAATTATCGCCGGCTACATAAGTACGACACGCCAAAAATTTGTTCATGCATGGATCTGTATTATGTGTTGAATTAACATTTTGGCAAATGAAAAACATAATAATCCGTAACATTATTTTATTGCCACTCAATTCATTACCGGTTTTCTATTACAAACATGACATTAAATAATCAAAAAGTGTTTTATAGAACATTCAACCTATGTCAGTAGCAACGTCGACACGGCATTCAGTTGACTTAAAAGAGTGTCTAAGGATCGTATTAATAAATCGCACTCAACTCTGAGATCGAACTTGAGCGCGAACTTGAGTTGCTGTTTTATATGAGAATGACATATCAAGTTCGCACTGAAGATAGATCTCAGAGTTTAGTGCGATTTATTAATACGAGCCTAAATCTTTGTCTATTCAACAGATGTGGCGAAGTGACGTCGACACAATAGTAGCGAGTAAGTGGGAGAGCACTTTTGAGCTTAGTTCCGAGTGCTTAGTCGTAAAAAGCGTCGAATGGAGGGAATTGTGCTTTTTTTTGGGTTTAGTAGAATGTTTCCGAGCAAGTTTTTATGCATTTACATAAACATCGATTCACAAGTACATGTGTAATTATCATAATGTATACCTAAATTAATAAATATTTCTTCATTTACAAAAAAATTGTCTATAGTTTAAATTAATTAAGTGATTTTAAAAAGATGTACCATCTCCCAAAAATTGCTGTGATATTACGGGGTATCACAGACAGTCCATATTATATTGCGACCTACCTGTTGTGTGATGCAATAAAAATTGTTCTTTTAATTTGCCATGAGAAATTCTGTGCTTATTTTCTTGCTGACTCATCAGACCACAAAACCAAATGTACCGTGCATCAAACATTGTGTGATTTAAAATAACTTGCCATGTTTAAATCTGATTTGGATTTGTTTGTATTGAATCATAATATTGCGCAATAGACATTTTGTATAATAACAAACCTTCACAAACTGCCATGTCACTCCTTAATGCTCATGACCGGCATGTTTAGAATCGCTGCTTGTAAATATTAGCTCGTTTTGTCTGTGAATTAATCAGGATCAAATGTCAGCCTTGCGCTGGGTGGAGCGTGGCAGCTATGTCTCAAGTTTCCTTAGGCAAGGACTTAATGATTGGACTTCGTTGCGACCTCAAGAGATTACCTAATATTTGTTTTCCTATAAATGGTGACCAACGGCTTTTGACGGTAACGGTCTTAGCAAAATTTTAATACGGACACCTAGACTCGTAACGTAAGGCTCCAAAGAAAAATAACATAAAAGGCACTTGATTCTATAAAGATTTCATGGTTCCGTTGTTGATTTGATTTTGTTTGTTGGTTCTGGGTGAGATTCAAACTAATGACACGCAAATTGACCAATAACCAATGTCCATGGGCAGTGCTGTCGCTAACAATCATAATATGACACTTAATCGATTGCCAGTTCTTGTTTCCATTAGAATTCTTTCCTTTTTCTACGCTAATAATAATCGATACCTGTTACACCTGTGTTGAAGTTTGCTATAGACTTATTAAATCTTTAGATATCTCGACACCAGAAAACTGTAGCATTATTTTGTTTGACAAGGCGTATGTTGTCACTGCGTTAAGGAGCGACTGTCGCTTCAAATTTTTCTGCCAATTTCAAAGCGGGTCGGAGTATTTAACGATTTTAAAATATGAGGAATGTCTAATGAAACCTGCATAAACAACAAATGCTACTGTCATGTTCCACGCACCCGAGTCACCGACCCCATGCCCTCATTCTGCTGAATCGATTCTATACGTTGTCCTTACGAGGTATTTGCTGTCAACGGTGCCATTCTATTAGCAAATGGCCCACTTTCACTATGCACTTTATTTTTTCTCCTTAATTGCAGGCAATTAGATCTTTAACTGTTTTTCTGCGTGCTATTAGCATGTGTGATCGATCACTCTACCTCTTTGTTCAGGAAAGTGAGTTAGAAGACAAATTGACATTAGAACAATCCCTTGGGTGTTCTAGAGCTCGGAGTTTGTTTATTCCGGATCTATAAAAGTCAAAAAAGGCTGCTGGCTGTAAAAAGATCGATGATTTTTTGTCATTCGACACGGAAAAAGGTCGCTTGTAATTATTGTGAAAAGCATTTCTGTGTTTTGAAGGAAATAGTATGATAGTTAATCAAAAATATCAGACTTAAAAATTACTGTTGATAGTTATAATGGGCATTGCCAGACATTGATTTCTTTACCACATCAACAGCTACATATGTGTATAAGTAGCTCCTAAACCAGTTACATATATGCTAAACTCGTACAGTGTTGCTAATTTGTTGACAGTGCCAATACTAGCATAGGTTTTCACCTATGAAAACCTGAGCTCAGTTGGGGAGGGTATGGGGCCTTTAAGGCAGGCAACTTTTGCGACACTTGTGTGGTTGTTGATTTCCATCGGCAGTGGTGATCATTTACAATCAGGTGACCCTTATAATCGTTCGCCTCCCATTCAAAGAAAAAAAAAAAATTACATACTTGCAGATTTTTCAATTCGAACCAGTAGTTCTTGAGATTAGCGCGTTTAAACAATCAAAAAACCTCTTCAGATTTATTGTATGAATATTTATATGACATATAAAAATAGGTCCACAAATAAAAATAAAGTCACCCACAACCGTTTCCTTTTTACTCTCAATACATCTTCGTCGGTTCGACCAGTTACGGCCAGGCACATTGAGGGCCAGTATTTTCTCCTCTGCTAATAGATACGTTTCACCTTGCAAAAAACGGTCTGCATTCAAGTCGGGCGGCTTTCCGCGATCCCGCGAACTCGGGATTAAATTCCCTAGCTAGAAAGAGCTGGCCAGCCTCAATTAAACGTTGGTTTTGTTTGAGATGTGAAGAAAGATAAATGAGTGGGGTTGCCAGCTTTTTGTGGTGTTCTCGCATTGAGAGAAGGTGGAAATCTGTGCTGCCTTTTTAGCAATTAGCATTTTTAACACCCCTTTGTGGTGTAGGTATCTTTGGGATAAACATCTGCGTTCTATTAACATTATGTATAAATATAGATTAATAAAAATCAATTGGAACTAGATGTCAATATCTACCATATGTAAAGTATTAATAAACCTATATAAAAGCGAAAGATGTAAATTAACAAAAAGGTAAGAACCAGGCGCAATATTATAGGTATTTTCTGAATTATAAAATACAACTTAACTATCAAAGCCACTCAAATACATCAACTCCGACTTGAAATTAAGCCTACATTTATCGGATTTTGTCGATTAACCGGGTATCAAATTAAAGGTGATGTCCAAAAAATGACCCAGATTCGACAGGAATGAAATGTATACCAGTGGATTGACATTGGAATATAATATAATGTTACCAAGAGGGCAACCCTGAAATCGTTATAGTATAGGAGCTAGGAGCAAAATAAAATAAGGAAAAAAATCGTTCTATACAAAATTTACGTCATGTTGTGGCTTAATATGACGTTGTTTTTATGTTGTTTTACTTGTGATGATTGTTAACAACACATTTCACAAGCAACAGCAACATAATAACAACGATATTCTCACCCACAACATGGCTCCTTACTCCTATACTATACCAACTATTTTTATATTTGCAATATTTAGCCACAGAATTAACAATAATACACACAGTTCTGTAACGATTGAAGTATCTATGGGCTAGAAGAAAAAAATATTCAAAAAACAGAGTGTTTGTTATGATGTGACTTAATATAATGTTGATATTAGGTTGCTGTTGCTTGTGAAAGATGATGATGATAATTATCACAAGTGAAACTACATTAAAACAACGTCATATTAAGTCACAACATGACGTAAACTTATTTTATTATTGTTTTGAACGAATTTTTCCTTATTTTATTTTGCTTCTAGCTCCTATACTATAACGATTTCAGGGTTGCCCCCTTGGTAACATTACATTACATTTCAATGCCAATCCACTGGTATACATTTCATTCCTGTCGATTCTGGGTTTTTTGTCCATACATTTATGGACATGTCCTTTCTTTTAAAAAACGAATGTAAAATATTTTTTATATACACTTTAGTCTTACTAATGAGTTAATCGAAAAAGCTTAAAAGGACTCATGGCAGATACTACAAAATATACAAACATTAAATACAGTACAAATTCCTCAATAAGCACAGCGTGGTATAAAAAAAAAGTGCAACGTAAATGCATCTCTCTACACATGGTATTTATTGCCATTCCTTGTAAACAGTTATAGCAAATAAAAATTACTTACAGTTAAATATAAGCTTATAAAAACGGTAACCGTTAAATATCTTACGGTATTTCTTCCCCACGCCTTCACATAAAAGTACAAGACGGTTTCAAAGTATCCTGTTGAAATCTTTTGTTGTGAAACGTATGCAAAAGTAATTATTTTCAATCGCCTTAACCTTTTAAAGATTGTTGTGAATGTCGTTCTAAAGCCCTATGGTCTGGTGGTCTAAAGCCTAAAAAGTCTAAGTTCTAAAGCCCTAGACTCTGGCTACAAAACCAAGGGTCGCGGGTTCGAATTCCGATAGGGGCAAATTATTGTTTGATGAAAATCGGCATTTGTATTCGAGTCATGGATGTTTATAAAAGTACTTGAGTATGTCTATCTGTTCCCTAGCTTCCATAATACAAGCTTCGATCTTAGGCAATTTGTGTGTTTTTCAAAGATTTTAAGTCAATATTGATTCTGAGAGAGACTTTCATACAAATTTCCTTCCTTTATTAGGTGTATCTCGTTTTACATACAATGAAAGCAGCAAATACACATGGTTTCATTTCCTCGCGTCCCATTGTGGAGATAGCATTTGTTTTCCAGACTCGTACGGCTCGCGAACTAAGTAGGTCACGGCCATAGTATTGATACGGCGTGGTTCCTTTGAAAACTTTGGGCCCCACCTGTAGTCCCTTTTATATACTTTTGTTTGGCTTTGAACGTGCTTTATGTATACCTACTTAGAAGGATAATTTGATGTAAGCGTATTTGTTGAAGGTGTTAGTCAAGCATTCAATTGATTATTACAAATGTAATGTAATCAATCATTATAAGTATGAATAATGACGAAAACATTTTAAGAACAAGGTTATTTTAACTTTTGACTAACTGCCCCTATATCTATTTTTTATATTGTGAGAGAATTTGACCCGCTATCTTTGAGGTAATTGAATTCTTAATTACTGCGGAAAGCCTCTGCGCCACGAGAATATACATTATTCAATAACACAACACGGATTCTATTACCACTGTTAATGATTTTCATACAATTTTAAACAAATGTAATTAACAGCACCGAACTAAAGATATCACAAACTTATTATTTGAAAAGTAAATGTGACATGATAAGTCCGTTATCAATCAAAAACATCACTATTCTCATGGGTTTCTCTCTTCATAACGATTTCAATTATAGACGGGAATGAAACCTTTTCCGTCTACTTCCTGGTTGATTCACATCATTTTCGTTCATAATTTTATTTATCTGAAAGCTTTGCCGGGCTGCCTTGCGTAACCAATCGAATAAAAAGCCAATATTTGCTACGAAGAGACGTTTCGATGCAATTTGATAAAGGTGAATGAGATCGAATTTATTCCGTGTCCTTTGTGAAATAAAGTTCAAAATTGAAGTTTCTTATATATTAAAGAGGATGAGATGCACACATGGATTGAAAGTTGATTTACTTATAATGTAGAGACTCCCGGATGACAAGAAGATTACAGATCCAATCTTTCAGCTTTCTTTTAAAAGAAAACTAGCTTAGTATTGAGAAAAGTATGCTCTTGGTACAAACATGTCTTAAGGTTAAAAATCTCATGTTTTTTTGTGATAGGGAGGCAAACGTACAAGCGGGTCACCTGATGGTAAGTCATCACCGCTGCCCATGGACATCAACAACCGTACAAGGGTCGCAGATGTGTTGCCTGCCTTTAAAAACCACCCTAACTGAGCTATGGCGATCACACTCACCAGCAGAAACGCTTGAAGTGATGCTTCACTTTAATCTTCTATAAGGTGGAGGTACTTCCCCAGACGAGCGTCTCAATCGATTGGAAGTTCCACAAAGCTCTACCTCTTTTAAAAACAATTATTTGATACCTATTATAAAATATTATTGTATTAAAGAACGGGAATGACAGGGTTGAATGTTTATTTTACTTCCATCTAAAACTAGTAGATACACGTGTAACACCAACTTTGGTATACACGTGTAAAGGAAATATGTATTTTTTCTAACGTACCCTTTTCTACTATATTTTGGAACAAAAATTATAGAGCTGACCTTCAAAAGGAACAAAAGCTGCCTTTCCCAGAAAACATATTCCCGAGGGAAACTACGTATCGGTACGCAGGTGGGAGGACCCGCGTACGAGGATGAGAGTTGTATAAAAATAATAAAGCTGCTCGGTATCTAATACTAGGAGTATTCACCCGGGATCTTTTTCTTTATTTAATTTCAAACATTTTAACATGCTTAGTTTTAATACATTTATATGTATACCTATACATTTATCTGTATTTTTATTATGAACAGCGAAAAATTCATCTGGTCTCAGGTTGCTCGAACGGGAATTGAACCCAGCATCTATTGCTCGTACCAGTTTGCAAATTGTTTTTGTATTTGTATTTTACATTCAAATTTTACTCGTTGGTAGTTTAACTATCAATCACTAGGAGTAACTATCTCAACTATCCATCAGCAGCGAAACTCGTTTGGCAACTGCAGCGCTATTGACATTGATGCGCTTGCGCACGCACGCTCATTCAGATAGCGCTCAAGAGCACACCAGCGCCAGAATAGATAATAGTTAGGATGCTATGAATGCTATGATGATAAGTGTATTGGTTTGAGTATTTGTATACTGAATGGTGTAAAGAGAAACCTTTACTTACTATTTGTTTATCTTAATTTAAAGGAGACAGTTTTTTTCCTATTGAAATACTGATAACTCCTTGAAATTTTAATTCAACGGCTCAACTGAATCCAATACTCGTACAATATGCACTAAGATTTGAGTTTATAACAACGAAATCATGCTTAAGATTCAAATAAGACAAATCATAAGAACAACTAGGCGGTCCATTAATTTCTGATCAATAAGTGTCTTAATTTCACAATTCAAGTCTCGTTCTATGATGCCTAATATCACTTTACCACAAACTTATGGTGAACAAAATACTAATTCAATACTTCATTGATGTTACGCCATACCTTCATTTATGGTTCGGCGGTGCCATAATGTTTTTATTACAAAGCTCTATTCAGTAGGATATCCTTGGGCGATCATTCAACTTGGCTAATCATTCCAGACACGTTTTGCGGGTCCTTTTAGAACGGGCGTTGCGTCAAGGATCGCTAATAAGTGATTTAGTGTTACTTCATTTTATTTAAATTTTGGTTTGGAGCAGCTTTTGTTTTATGTTGTGAAATCCTGTTAAGTATTGATGTAACTTACGAACTTACTTACTTTACGTCATCCAATAGTGAAATCGTATTACCTTTGAGGAAATCCAAAATTACTCCAATAAATAAAATAATACATTTTTAAACGTTACATGCCTATAAGTTTGGACTTTTGTGGCGGCAACAATTTTTGCCGAATTGTCTCGGGCGATAATGATTGTTGTAGACAAAAAGGGTACTATTAGTAAGGATGTTGAGTAGTGGCAATAAAATAAAAAGAATGTGACTAACAAACCTATTCTTCAACAGGTGCGCGTCCGCGAGTTCTACATCGCGATGCAGCGTTGCCCCTACATCCACGAGATGAAGGAGCGGCTGCTGGGCGCACCCGTCGACGGCAACGGCACCGACCCGCGTGACGTCATCATCCGTGACGTGCAACAACAGCGCGACGTCCGCGACGTCCGCGACGTCCGGGACATCCGAGACGGTCGCGACGCGCAAGACAAGCGCGACCACGTGGACACGCAGGTCGGCACCATCGTCAAAGTGAGCCTCACCTCATCTTTTCACCTGCACTGTTTTCTGGAACTGGTTCACGTCTTTGTTTAAGATCTAGATATTATACATCATCATCGAACGCTACGGAAATGATGATGATGATTTTACTCGTGGTACCTACTTAAACTTACTTTTGTTAAAAAAGAAAAAGAACCTAGAATTGCTTGACTGGTCAAAATTTTTGGAAATTGAAATAAATATTTTAGAAAGTCAACTTATTTTGGCTAGTACACAGAACATATTTTGATTAGCTTAATTGTTGAAACATGGCTTTTAAATATAACTTATACTTGTGGAAAGAAAGACAGAAGAAGGGGAAAAGCTTAAAAACTTGCCTTTCCGCGTCAAACAAGTTACTAAACGTATAACAATAGATTGTGATTTTCACAAACTAAAACACCACCCGTGTGAAAAAGACAAACTCGTAAAGGAGAAAATTTTTGTTACGACCGCGAATCGCTTTTTCTGTCGATGGGAAAAGCATAAAGCACACTCCATCACTTAGGGGAGCGTAAAAGTTTTGTGCAAGTTCCCTATGAGTAGGGCAACCCTATAGCCATGATATTTCACGAGGCGTTTTCAATGTAGAGTGGTGCTTATGCATGCTCTTTGCCATTCATATTATGATATCTTGAAAGTCTTTTATTCCTCGATTTCTATTGATTTGGAAAACGCCTGCCCTCCGGTCGAGTCTCTGGATGACGAAGTAAATAAGACTTAGCCAGAAGTTTGACCGGAGCGATATGTTTTGAGCATGGAAGTAGAACAAAATTGTAAAGATTTTTGTTTTGGCGTTTCAAAATATTTCGGTTAAAAGCTATACCTTAAAAGTATTCGTTGACATTATAAATATTATCCAATACTGCACTATGTGTAACCAAAATTGTCATTGGTTAGAGACGAACTTCTTAGCTATCCATGGATTCTCCGTGCGGGTGCCGGGTCCATCGCGTGGAACATAGAGGAATGTCAGTCAGTCAGTCGGTGGCGGCGCCTGGGACTTTCGACCCAGCAGCGTGTAGGTGTGTCGTTCAATCGTTCCATTTGATCGTAATCGAACTGTAAATTAATTTTGAACTGATTTAATTAAATACTTATTTACATTTCTACTTCTGCTTCATAAGATGTTAACCAGTTCCTTATTTTCTACCAACTGTCAGAATTGTACCCGTTCTTAATAATTATGTACCTGTTTAATTAGTTTTGAAGTACCTCACCTCTAGCACCTGATTGAGAGCCTAGGTGAGCGGATGTCTAGAATTACACGTGATTCTAGTCCTAGAAATTCTCCTTTTTCATTAAAACCTGCTTTTGACAGTTCGATGCACCTCATAAAACATTATAGCGCTTATGTGGATGTCTTGATGTTAGTCGTAATAATTATAGTAGGGTTGCCATCCGTTGTGATTTAATAGGAATTTTGGATGTTTCAATGGAGCAATAAATAAGCCAGTGAATTTCTGACTCCTGAATGCTAGATGAACTTAAGTTGCCCATTTACCTACCGGAGGTTGCCAATTAAGATAAGCCGTAATGAAATGAGCTGAAATAAAATATTTCGTTCACATCGTTTTGGGTATGGTGGGGTATAACGAGCTACGAGTGCGGAGGGAGTTGTCTCTGGTAACATATATACTACGATTGATTCGAGGTAAGGCAGACAACAGTCAGTTGTTGAGCGTTGTCAACCTGTGTGTCCCCGACCGATACGTGTGGCGCCGCCGCCGGCCTCCGCTGCTGGCCGTGCCGCGCGCCCGCACGGCTCTGCTCGGCAAGGCGCCGCTGACGCGCGCATTCAACACTCTCAACCAAATAGCGGAGAAAATTGACTTGTTTTCTTGTTCTCTGAATGAATTCACAAGATTTGGACTGTTTGTAATTAGTTACCAAAAATAGAATAAGTTACACTATTGTATTAGGCTTAGTCCTGTAAAAATAGATGTAAGAGTTTAAATAAATAAATAAATAAATAAATCTTGGTCAAATACTATAACGAGTATATTGAAAACGGAAATGGCAACCCTTATCATACACTCCTATTTTTTTATAGACCTGTTGATTCCTAGACACAAACCGGTAATGTGTTTAGTATATTGTTAGATTAGTATTTCTCTAGTAGTGTTAAAATCAACTATAGCTGTTCCACACAAATATAACTTCTTCATAGCGTACTATAATTTCTGTTTTCAGTGTTTATATGTAGTACAATAAATCATTTACTTCTTAAGCAAATCTAAAGTTTTATACTTATTGTCTTTCTCATTTTTCAAATTCTTTATGTTTCTAAAAGAGTAGTTAATATTTTATATTCTTGATGTGCATTTAATCAACTGTCAGTCTTCTATTAAATAGCCTTAAAGCAGGTATTGTGATCGAAAGCATTGAGCAATGTTTCAGACAAGATGATGAATTTAGTCACATAAAAAAAAACTAGTTTGAATCACATTTAGCTGCTTTTTGTATGAAGTCCTAGAGAAAATATCCATTACGAAGGAATTTCATAATTCTTTTTTACTAAACGATTTTGCTTCATCCATATCGGTAAGGGAGGAGCGTGAATGGGCAACGCCGGTTTGCCCTCTATCTATGTAATTTACTTACTCTGCGCTCTCCAGTCCGTCTACCTAGCTTACTTACTAGCAGCATAATCAACCCCGTCTGTGGGAAGTCTATGTCCAGCTGCGGACTGCTAGCTTATAACGATGATGGATATTCCCTCTACGTCTGCTGCTGCACAACCAACCCAACGTCAATGATTTAGAGCTGAAATTCCCTTCCAGCTGAATTCCGACGGGTACGGGTCGCACACGTCGCCGGCGCGCGCGCCGCTCGTCGTCGACGAGTGCGACGCGCCGGACGAGACGGATGCGCTGAGTCCGACCGACGCGATACTGCGGTATCGGCAGTGTTGCCAGCCTGATACTACTCCTAAGAATGCCAAGTGAGTTACAATCTTAATAAAAAAATCCAGGATAATACCTTTAAAACTATAGTTTCCGTAGCGTATCTTTCATTTTCTGGGGTGCGACGGAAACCGCAAGAGTTTTATGGGTAGTGCTACAATAAGTTTTGAGCCACAGTCACGGCTGCAAGCTCGTATGCTATGGCGAGCGAGAAAAATAAAAAAAGGGGGTGAATGGGTGCTTGTGGGAGAAATCCAGTTGAGACATACTGCAGACCCCAAAATTGACAAGTCAGCACAACGTCTCTAAGTCTACCGAGCGAGGTGGTGTAATGGTGGAATAGTTTTGAGCCGCTCGTCTGGTGTATTACCCTTACAGACTCTTTCAGTGATTATTTTACGCATTTTCTTCGATCTAGCTAAGCCTCTGGGAGAAACCCAACTACATTAAACATCTGACGGTGTCTCTACCTAGTGGTACTACCATTTGAGCAGGAAATAATAATATTACAGTGTACAAGCATATTTACAGATGCATAGTAAAACAGCAAATGTGCCAGCCTCGTTATGATAGAGCCTAAAGCCTTAACACAGATTGAAAATGGTTGTAGGTGTTCAACTTTGGTGTATACTATGATAGGAGTGATTTAACATTTAATTTAAATTCACACATTGTTAACAGGTATACATTTTGTACAGTTATTCAATACTTTTTATGATGTTATTCGGACATATGAATAATATTAACATTACGTAGTGATTGACGTCTCATTGAATATTAAGCTGCGGAATGTATAAAAATGTGATCAGATTTTTAAAATATATTACGGAGGCATTTATACATTATGTGCATGAATAAATGCAGAGGCACCAGATCCGTGAATGAATTATTTATTTCCGAACCAGCAATAAATCAAAGACACGAGTAAACAGCAACTTTATAAATAATGAGGTTAAGTTTAACCCTTTGATGTTAAAAGAACGAAAAGCGCCGAAATAATTTGATATCTCGAGAAGAATCTCGATTTTCTTTAGTTATAGTCCATTTTAGCTAAGACGAT
Organism: Nomophila noctuella; assembly: GCA_958496325.1. Taxonomy (NCBI): domain Eukaryota; kingdom Metazoa; phylum Arthropoda; class Insecta; order Lepidoptera; family Crambidae; genus Nomophila; species Nomophila noctuella. The sequence goes on along the minus strand of OY292486.1, from coordinate 15,679,564 downwards.
CTCTTTGGAAGGTGCACTTCTTGAACGAAATTAAACTAATTAAGGCACTGTGGAAAATCATACGTACACAGGAATCATCTTAAAGTTTACCTAATCACAGCTTTTGACTGTCTCTCAATGCAAATCTGTTGTCTTTCATGGTCTTCGTAGTGTATGCCTAAGTTTGATAAATCCAACATCAAGTTTGGTCCAATTATCTTCTTTAATGCGTCTAATTTGAACTTGTCAAACTTCTGATGTTGTACACACAAGTTATCTATCTTTACACATTGATAATATTGACATTTGAAATAAGCGAAATAAACCTTTATTTCATCCTACTATAATATGAAAAGTTAAGTAATACTTCGTGAATATTTTCGTTTTATCAAGTTCCCGTTACTGCTATTTTATTTTCTCCCTGAAAATAACAGTAAAAGTACAGGAATGGAAAATGTGTACGAGGATAATTTAAAAACAAAATGACGGAAGCTGTAATCAAAGCACTTTCAACTCGGGATGGACAATCGATTAAACTGTTCCCCTGTATGGCCACAGCTAAATAAGGTAACGTGCGATCATCAAGGAGAATTGGCTCGTAAAACTTATTACTTTGAGCTGAAAGTTGAATGGGCAATTTATTGACATATTTGAGCGTTCAGGAGGCGTCCGTCGATTGTCCGGGTCTCCAGGCGAAAGGATTCCGTTAAGCCAGGATATAGTGATAGGTAGATTCACTAGGGAAATCAATAAAATACTTGGTATCCATTCACACAGCGTTTTAAGCCCAAGCTATGACGAGATTAGCGAGCATATTACAGATAGTAGCATCCAACGTACAAATCTCATATCGGTCCTTATTTTCAACACTAATACTAATTCTCTAAAACTGATACTAAAATCAGAGAAACACCATAAACTTAAAAATTCAAATTATAATCATCGATGCCATTTCGATCCGATCGATTTCGAAGCATGCATGTAAGTAATGCCTAGTCAGCTATTAAGTTTCTGATAACCTTCTTCAGGCGATGCAATAAAGTTTATTACTTATAACCGCCCAGATTACATCAGTACCACGCGATTCTATAGTCGTTTTGTTTTGCGGGCTGCAAGCCAGACGTCCATAAAATTATGTACGAGTAAGTATGCATTGTCTGCAACGACTCCACTCAAGGCCAGTTCTTACAGGCATTGTGTCATTGGTGTCTAGGTTTTAACCCTAGAACAACTGCGGGGACAGAAATATCCCAGCTTGAATGGCAATGAAACTATTTTTAAGACATGGTTCGTACATTAAGAACAAAGTTTGGTAAACATTCGTGGTTGATCTGTTTCTAGTAGTTTATTTTTATGTAAGAATCTGTTTACTCGTTTTACTGTTTTCTGGTATAAAAAAGACCTGCGGAGTTTCGTAACATTCTTTACTGTACATACTTTTTGCTGAATTCCGATCATTTCAGCATACCCACTCTATTAATACATTCTGATACGAGCTAAGTCTAAAATCATCATTTTTAGTCTAGAAGAAACTTCAAAGGCTTTAAGTTCCTACTCGAAATATTAGTAAATTATAAGACGGAATATGACATCGAAGTTATCTTGAATCAATACAAAGTTAAGATTGGTTCTCATCGGCACAAAATTGTCCCATTGCCGTTCGTGAGTTAACGATCAATTAATATGACCAAGAGTACACGCCTAAGTGTTTATTGAGCACACCAATTAGTGATTCAAAGCGTTTGATCCTTAAGTAATTGCTGCAAACTGGCTTTATAATCATTAATACTTTTTATTAGTCCACTGATAGTATTGTGATGCTGTGTCATAAATACGCATGATGTTCGTATGCTGTCATGAATAGGTGGAGTAAAAATAAATAAGATGTGTCTTGTTTACACAAAAAAAAACAACTAGGTATAGCAAACGTTTCATTTGAGACATTGAATGAATTTTAAATCATAAACGACTATGTTACATACTCTTTAGTTAGAAGGACAATATTATAATTAATTTCTGAGAACGCTTGCCCGGTTTGAAAGGGGTGCTTGGTTCAAACCCCGCCTGAGTTCAGATGATTTCCTCCTTGTTTATAAATAATAAAACAAATATGGAAAATGGAAAAATTATGCTGAGCATGTAAAATGCTTATAAACAAATATACAAAAAGGACTATTTTAAATGAAAATTTTATTTCAATCAGTTTGTATGTGGTATCGTATAATATTTTTGCGAAATTTCATCTGAATTTTACATCTTGTTTTTTAGCGTTTTGTCAGATAAACAGAACAAAAACTGATTTATATTAGAATAATGTTGCTTTAACACTAGCTGAAAAGTTTTAAACTAGAACTACTATATATTTATTACCTTTGATCTCCTGAATCCATAAATTTCTCTTGAATACAATAGGACTAGATCTAGATAAGTTACAATACATTGTTTTGAATCTATAACAAAATCAAGCGGAAAAGTTTAGAATAACGAATACAGAATACATCGCTTCATAAAATTCGGTGAACAGTTTGTATAAATAGATACGAACGAAGTGTTTGCTTAAACTTTAAAGGAATGATGATCAAACTTCGTATCTACCTAAAAATGCGGCTTGGTTTGATGTTGATATAATTAAAAGCTTAGGTACTATTTATCCTAATTAACTCCTTTAGGATTTAAATGTTTTACCAAAGAAGGGACTTACTTAAGTAATTCTGAAGCGGTTTTCATGAATTTTCTGCTACAGTTTCACAATACAACCCAACCATTTCGATAATATCCTTTTAGCTTTCAAACAAAAACATGGCCTGAGAATGATCCCTCAAAGAGTTGCGATTATAAAAAAACAAGTACATAGGTGTTTAAACGTGACATAGTAATCAATGCAAAGGAAAGCATTCGTTTTCACTTTTAGTTGCATTTGCATCACCGTATGCCTGTGTGAAGCAACTAAACTAATTAGAACACGCGTGACCATTTTAACAGGGCGCCGTAACACCGTCCTTCTAATCGGTGTCTCAACGAATGCACCGGCTATAAGTGCATGCAAAAATTAGAAGCATGTTAAATAATGCATTTAAGCTAAGACTGGCAGATTGCATTAGTTTAAAATTACCAAACTAAATAGTAGCTTGCCCGGATTGCAAGAGGCGCTGGGTTCGATTCCCGCCTGAGCCATGAGATCAGATGAATTTTTCTTTTTTAATAACCAACGGTTTATAGTAATAACGAACGGTTTTTTATAATTATATCTTATACGGATACTTATAATAAGCTTAATAGTTTGTTTGTTTATTTGAACGCGCTAATCTCAGAAACTTAATTGATTTTGTTTTGTTGTTTTGGATAGTCCATTAACCCAGCCCAGGCAGGCTGTAAGTTATAGGAAACACTATGTTTACGGAAACTGAAATTCACCCGGACAAACTGGGGGGCGCCGGTAGTTTCTTAAAAAAATATATAAGAAATACCTAAGTAACAAAAAAAATCTACGTTAAGTAGGATAATTTTATTTCAATCTGCATTCTGCTGGGAAATCTTCGACGTCAATAATAAGCTTGTTCACCGTTTAGTCGCAAAATAAATTGGATCGAACCCCAAGTATATTTTTATTTCATGCCTGATGTGAAACTTTAAAATCATACAATTTACCTATGTTTAATTAATCCTCATTTAGTCAATTTGATTCAATTTAAAAAGCGTTATAATTGACGAGCCGTACCTGAACAACTAAAATTATAAAATGTAGTTATGAAGAGTAACTTACGTAACACACAAAGAGGATCTGAACCAGAACCATTGAATTTAAAGTTCAAAGACCTTGTATCAACTACGCAGCTAGAATTGAGCATGCGCGATGGACGCGCGAAACGTTTCCTAAAAAGGCGAAGCATGCAAGTTTGATGTGTTAGGGATGGATGTATGGATAGATGCGTAGCTTTCTGTGGTGTTGGTGAGCGTGGCAAGGGTGGCGAGGGTGGTTTGGATGCACCGGGAGGCTGGGCACGGGCCGGGTCAGTGGGTCGCTCGCGCAACCTCTCAGCTCTCCGGGAGAGACGCGCCTCTATCGACCGCGTGCCGCCAATTCTATCAGGGTTGTCGGATGATACTGTTTACTGGTATTATTATGATAATTAAAATTACTATATGGCAGTGGTAAATACTATGACGTATACGGATTAGGCCAAGGTCAAATAAGAAGTTAGAGCAACGCCGTACGACATCTGCGTGCATCCAATATTAAGCCAAGAGATCATTCAAGGAAATCTGAAATAAAGATTGAAATATATATTGTAATAAGAAGGGGTTGTATCTAACTTATTAAGCCATAACTTTTAAACAAACTTAACAAGGCTCTTAAAACCCAGTTGAGACTTCTAATCAAACAGAAACATGCCAGCTTAATCATCCACTCGCACCCTAAAACCGGTTGCAAATGCATTTCTCGTCGTTCCCTCCCTTTGTAACTGCAAAATTACGACCCTCCGCTATTACGAGTGCAATTTGGAATAGGGTGCGCTCGGAGGGTGTGTGGCGAGTGCCGCCCCTGAGAGACGCGCAGCATCCCTCACTGCGCAACTCGGCTCACTCGGGCCGGAGGCACAGCCTCGCGTCGCACTTCCGGAGCCTTTTCCCTTGAAAGAGCTCCTTACCTTGCCCCTTAACCCTGAACCGGTATGGCAGTGTGAGGCCGAGAGTGCTTTGTGTGAAGTGATGGGGAAAGACAAGCACCAGCCGACCGAGGCTGAAGTGAAGGTGGCGACGGTCGACCTGGAGGCGGTGGACAACATGGCGACGCTGCCGGTGGGCCAGCACCGCCAGCAGGGCAGCGACATCGCGATCGCGGAGAAGCACAACACCGCCAACAAAGAGATGGAGCTGAAATGCGTGCAGCCGAAACCATCGAAGAAGTATGTCCACTTATAGACGAGAACGACCAAGTACCCGGACCGGTTTTTGTCCCAAAATGATTTACTCATAAATCAAAAGATAACGGTGATATCAAAAATCAAAGAAGCAAAATCAAACTTGTATGTCCAAAATGAGTCTTTGTTCAATTGTGAAAGTTGAATCCCATAGTTAAGTGTTATAGTGAAGATAAAGGGCGGGTGCTCGGTATTATGAATTGGTTCAATGTTTACGGTAGCGTTATGCGCAGTTCCGATTCTAAATATTGTATGTTGGGGCGGGACTTGTTCGTTACAATAAACTTTTGATTCCACAACAATACATACACTTTTATGATAGGTATTGTTTAAACGTCAAATAAGACAAAATAATTAAGTGCAATTAAAATGAATTCAAATGTGATTCTAACAAGTGTTAGTTATAAGTATGATGCGGTACAAGCGTTGCAAACCAAAAATAAATTCATAATTTAAACTTTTCCACGAAAAGCGACTAATCGTTTGCGTGACGAGGTGTGACCCAATTAAAAGTGTACGGCACACGAAGGAATAGCAATTATAATAACTGTACAAGTGTTCATGCAATTAATTAAATGTTGAATTCATTAAGTAGGATGTTGTTTATGCTAAACGGTAAAATAAAATACTCATGAATTATTACACAAACGTTGTTTTTAGCAAGCGATGTTTCTCTGTGGTTTGTTTATTCATAAAATTGACCAAGTATCTACTCTGAAAGACAAAGAAAAAAAGTGTTTGCTGTATTTGCTTGTTCCTACTCCACGTTATAATAATATTTTGTAAAGATAAATGTAATGTAATTAGCGTAACGCCTCAAAGAATAGTTCATTGACAACATGCCGCAATAACCGCAAAATAATCATTATTTCTATTACAGAACCTCGCTGTTCATCATATCAAGTTTCATCTACGCGAAGCTTTTAGTAGTGGTATGCATTGCTTACGTCATCAGCGACGTGATCACCCACAACCTGCCCCTGTACTACTACGAAGGCTTCTTCACCTACCTGTATGGCATGAGCATATTGTTTTTGTTATACGTCTTCTGTTTCCTGCTTCAAGGTCAGTATTATACCGGCAGTTGTAATAACTACCCCGAATAAAGTTTAAGTCAAGCTTTTTGATTCACAAACTCCTTCGTGCGTTACGTCCTGAAATAGATTTCACTTTATTAAGCTGACTAAAAGCATATGAATTAGTATGTTTTAATACCTAGTAAATAATTATAAATGAAAAGTAAATAAAGGGAATAAATTGGATGTAACTCCTTACAGAGAGCGCATGCTGCAGTGGAAGTCCACCTAAACCGAAGCCGCCGCCGAAGGAGAAGAAACCGAAGAAGGAAAAGGAAAAGAAAACCAAAGACAAAGAAGCGAAGGAAGGCAAAGATGGCAAGGATGGCAAAGACGGCAAAGATGCCAAGAAAGACGGCAAGAAAGACGGAAAGAAGAAGGACAAGGATAAGGAAGCTGCCCAGGAAAAGCCCGCCAAAGAATCCAAGAAGCAAAGCCAATTCCAGGTGAGTGACATGCCCCAACTGCCATACACAGCACATCCAACACATTATTTAACATTAACTATTATCACCTTTTGTCGCTTTCACGTGTCGTCCTGTGTTAGATAACCCCACGTTATTGTTAATTTTTTTCTTCGCCGTTCTTATTCATGATTCTGTTTGATTTGCTCACACGTTATTTTTGTTACACGAAATTATAAAGCTTCACAAGGACGTAAAGAGCCGCATGATCCCTTTTTGTTTACGCTGCCTACTTTTTGTTTTTTCCATATCATTTGGGCAGGAGGTGTATCCACGTAAGATGCGCGATAAAGTTCGTCAACAACAATTGCAAATGCAAATGGCGCAATTGTATACGACCGAACAGGTGAGGTATACATTGACGCATCTCGCTTGTTCATTTGTGTATCATTCCGGAAAGCTTTGGATGTGCTGTTGTAGATATTTTTTGCGATTGTGCTTGTGTTGTTGTCTGCTATCGAACCACCTCGCTTCTTCAGACTGGGCTTGTGTGTAAGTAATACAAAAAACAACAAAAGGCTTTGATTAGTCCATAGCGTTTGAGTCTCATGAGTCGTTTCAGAATATTAACAAAAAACATTTTTGCGAATTCATAATGTAGATAGACTGACTAATTTTAGAAACTTATGCTAATTTCGATGTCTTCGATTAAGTCAATATTTTTAATATCCAAAATACAAAAACTGCAGGTATCCACAATATGGTGCTTGAAAGAGGAGATCGTCTGAAGTGTTCTAACGGTTATTTCACTTGAAATTAAAATTGGCATATTTTGAATAGCAACAAGACGTCGTGGAGTTGGAAGCTGGACCTGTGGCAAGACCAATGCGAAGACGCAAGACATCTCAAAACGATCACAGCCATGGCAGCTTTTTCCTGAGAATTGGAGCCATTGGTAAATATTATTTTCTGTATCCCATAAAATCAGGGAGACATCTAAATGTCTTTGAACAAAAGTAAACAAAATTATGCTCCTTCACAGCTTTTGGCCTCGGAACCATGATTTACAACGGATTGGAGTTTGGAACATTCTTCGAGCTGCCTTTAGAGTCACCATGCTATCTGATATTGAAAGGGATTAACCCTGTCTTGCAGATGGTTTTCACTTTCATGCAAATGTATTTCATTTTCATGAATTCGCGGGTACGTTTTATTTCAAACGTAATATTTCTTATTTATTCCTTCCATCGAAGGTGAAATTTATTCTATTATTTTATTTTCAGTTAAATATCCATCGTTTTAAAGTGATTGCTCGGTTTGGTTTGATGCATGTAGTTGCAACTAACATCTGTGTTTGGATCCGAACGTTGGTCCTTGAGTCTCTCAAGGAGATCACAGACTACCACGTGAAGAATCCCCTCGGCGTACCTGGAGAAGGCGTCCTTGGAAGTGAGTAATTTATACCAAAAATATACGCACGATTTTATTAATACCTCTTCATTATATAAATAAAAATAATAGCATGACGCACCAGTCACCATCCACGCAATAACATGGAAAACGTTTATCCCCAGAAGTCGTCCGCAAACACACTCTGAGACATTCTGGTAAAGTTTTTGGGGCAACCACTGCCGCTTCAACTGTCGCTTCTACTGTTATGACCACCGCGAAATCAGCCGGTGAACAACTGGTGAACATGGTCTCATCCACCACCACTGAGGCTACCACGACACCCACCACAAGTTAGTATTCGTTAACAATGTGCTCGTACTTACATGACTAATATTAACACGTTATCCCAGCAACTTTAACGTGTGCATGCATGTTGATTAAAATGAGTTTTGGACTAATTTTTCAGCGACTACTCCTTCACCATATTATAACATGGGTGGTGGTTTCGCTCCTAAATCTAAACTGATCGACACTATAAAGAGTACCATTGGGTACGACACCGGAATGGGATTCGTACGGGAATCCAAAGACTCGTGGCCAAACGATAATCCTTTCACTACTGCCTCTACTGTCGCACCTTTGACTACGGAGGGTGAGAAAGTGACTCAAACTCAGACAGCCATGTTGGAGGTATTCCAGTGGCTCTCTTCCACTTTCAAACCAGTCGTAAGCTCCATGTCGACACCCTCCACCGGATCTTACATTACTGATAGAGACGAGTGGGCCAATAGTGTCGAAACATATCGCGTAGATGAACCACCACACTCGCCAGGTTTGTCGGAGTGTCGATTTCAATCCTCATGTTCCATTCTACGCATTGCACTTTTATTTTGCAGATTGTCTGATGTCTTTTCGTTTTGTCTTATGTGTTTTAGGAAATTCAGTGCACAGTACCTTTCATTAACCCTTATTAATTTTGTTCATCAACTCTCCCAGCATGATTCACCTTGTACTTGTATCTTTTAATTTTGTAATTATTTATACTTACCATTATTATTAAAGATCAAGAAAAATTGTGATGATTCAATTTATTAATACATTTTCCAGTGAACAATTCGACCGAGCTTTTCGAGTCGTTTGATGCCCTGAATCCGGCCGCCTTGATTGCGAATATCGATAACACTACCGTTTGCGGAAGGAACCCAATTATGGGCACTATCGTCACTGACTCGGCACCGTATCTGTATCCCTTCATCATCGAGTACTCGCTAATTGGGGCCGCCGTCATCTACGTCATGTGGAAGCATATTGGCCGCTATCCCAGGTAAATATGAACTTGCCTTGCGAGATTTTGATACCTACTAGTAGAACATAACACCCCTATTCGTAACTCACCTTACATGCAACCATCCGCTAATCTCCAATATTCACATTAGAATTTAAAGTAGCACTTTAGATGGGTTAAACTTAATTAGTGCACGATTAGTATTGAAGAGTGTCGTCATGGACGGATATGCGTTTGGTTGCAGTGTGGCCAACGACGAAGATCTGGAAAGACGTCTGGAGGCTGTTCTCTCCCGCAGGGCGGCGGCGCTCGCGGCGGCTCAGCGCGGCAACCGCGTAGACTGTGCGGGCGCGTCCAAGGGACTCTTCTGTGGACTCCTCCTTCTGGTCGCTTCGTTGATCTGCTTGATCCTCTTCTTCGTCCTTATAAGACACCAGGAGTTGAAACGCCTCTCGATTTATCTGGCTGACGTATCGCACTGTGCTCTGATGGTACTCTCGATACTGGCAATTTTGATTGGATTTATACGGTAAGTCTAAATTCCTACGCTTCACCAATGACATGGCTAACTTTTAATTTATTAAATGTACACGTAGACGCGATCAGAACACGTGTCTAATTTATTTAATCCCAATTGTGTGTAACATGGTTTAAAGTCAGTTATTTTAGTTTTTACGTTGCTTTTCATTTAGTTATATTTGTTTGTAGATTTTAGTTATATTTATTTGTTTTTGTTTTTCTCCGTCCCTTCCCCACTCACCTCATCCCTAACGGCTCCACTTAATACGCACAATACTGATCTTGTGCACCTTTTACCTGGTTCATTTTCACGTAACCGTTCTTTTCTACCGTTTTACCGTTTTGGTTTATTCTGGTGGCCAGTGGCCGTGTGATGAAATGGAGCAATAGCCCTCCCTCCTGTACCGAGCCTCTTCGCAGGGTGCAATCGCTGAAGTTCCGCTCGGAGGAGCAGTCGGACCTCAATGACATCTTGCTGCGTGTGTCGGCCTTCGGTCTCTTCGTGTACGCCGTGTTCAGCGTCATTGCTGGCGGCATGGGCGCCTTCACCCACGAACCTAACCTGCTCGTCATGATTACTGGCTGTTTGAGCGTGCTACAGGTAATTATCATATTCCTATAGAAAAATCACATTTAATTTTGACTGTGAAGCTTAGCTTAATCTCGAGCAAATTGTTTTGCACCTATTATCTGAAAATGGTTAAAACAGATTATAATAAGTTCTATCAATTCGCAGAAAATATAAATTCAAAAATTTTAACATGTCTAGGAGCTTATCACTGTTACCTAAGGTGTTGGCTTTTACCTCCTTAATAATATCTTAATTTTCTGAATGTTCTATGGCAAAGGCCATAGAACATTAAAACATATAAAAGACATTATAACATATACAACATAGAAAACTAAGATATTATTCCTTATTATTCCTACAGAATAATATCTTAGTTTTCTGAGTCTATATAAGTTTTATCGCTAAATACGCTCTCCATACTATTCCAGGTGGTCCTCCAACTCCTCTTCATCGCCGACGTGTCCAGGCGTCGCGTCCACCTCCCCGAGCAGGAGCGCAGCAAGCCCGCGCGTCAGGCCGTCACCTTCCTGCTCATCTGCAACGTCACCATGTGGCTCATCTACACCTTTGAGGCGCAGAAGGTGCTCGCTAACCCTGTAAGTATCGATATCGTCAGTATCTACTCTTTATCGCCCATGACTATTAGTGCTCCAATATCCACCTGCCTTGCTGGCTGTTTAAAATACCACGCTATTGTTGCAATTTTTTTCGTAAAGCTTGAAATACTTGAACAAGAAGCAAAAAAGCTATTTTACTTCGCAAAATTAAATTTTGACGAGCCGTTTGGTGTAATGGTCGAGAAGTCGGGTATTACACCAAAGGTCGCGGGTTCGATCCCCGCACGGTACAAACATTTGTGTGCATGAACATGTCTGTTTGTATCGGTCTGGGTGTTTCTATGTATAATATTTATGTATTTACAAAAAAAAGTATATAAGTAATGTTTATCCGTTGTCTGGCATCCATAGTACAAGCTAATGCTTAGTTTGGGGCTAGATGGCGCTGTGTGAATAATGTCCAGAGATATTTATTTATTTAAATTAGAAATGGCTTGATGATATAAACGCTATATTATTTTTTCAAGTACTTGAGTACTTATTGATGTTGTCTTATTATAATGCAACGCGCAAGTTTAAAGTTATATAAAACATTTATTTGTATTTGTTATGACTTTCAGGTGCAACTGGACTTCTACGGATTCGTTGCCTGGTCCCTGGTTCAGCGCTTCACTCTGCCACTTTGCATTTTCCACCGCTTCCACTCGGCCGTGACTCTCGCCGAGATCTGGAAGACCAGCTACAAAGCGCGTCTGGAGTGAGCACCTACAGGGAACACTGAATTTCTAATTCAATCGTCGCCTACGGCCACGGCCTAGGTAGACCTTGCAGGATACTACCGATTTCGTCCTTATCCGGGACAGCAATATTGTAGTTAGAGAGGTAAAAATTGTTGCTAGTTCCAAAATCATCTTGCTGTTTCATAACGTGTTAGTATTAGGATCGTGTGACGAATTTAGAGCGATAACTGTCTATTTAGGATGAGTAATTGCTATCCCGGACAGAACATAGGAATAACGAGTAATGCCCGGATATACCCCGCAGATCATCATTATGTTGGTTATAATTTTCTATGGTTATTGCACTTTTTTTCTTTCACATTCCATAATACTTTTTACAGTTTCGTGTAATCTAAGTTTCTTGGAAGACTGACTGTGGAGACTAACGTGACCAAACAAACATATTTTTTCAACTCTTTTTCTTTACTAGATACGTAAATAGGTATTGCTCATATTTCGGATTTCTATACTTTATGAATATTTTGAATGAAAGTATTCTACGGCAATTCGATTAAACGAAAAATGATAATAGAAGTAATCCCCAGTTGTGAAGAGTTCCCTCCTTTGTTAGAAATAATTTGTGTGCCATGGTCTTAGGGTTAAGGCTTAATTCGACAATATTTTACATCATTTCTTTTAAATTTAAAATCTTTTCGAGAGGGGATATTTAAGGTCCAAAAAACTAAAGAAAATAAATAAAATTTGCTCTTTGTTAAAAACTTATTGACGCGAAGAAGAGTTCGACGCGTGGATTTAAATGGCCAGAGATTTTATACTTTATAGGAATGACCTTAGTTGTTGCTTTGATAGAAGTTTATCAATTATCTCGTTCGGGAGGTAAAACATTTTGCATACTACCTTTTTGAAAATCGTAACATATTTTTAGATTTAAATAAAGTTAATGCTAAAATATTTAAAGTTTCAGAAGATTTATTAGCCAACATTTTGAGGTAAGCAGTAGAATTATATTGGAAGTTTAATATAATATGCTAATCGTAAGGCGTAGTTAACGTGTCGAAAATACATTTTAATGTACTTAACGTTAGAAAGAAACAAACGATGTAGCTTTGCTTGGAGGCGATGCAAAAATGCTTGTTATGGAAGAACACTGGGTATTTGAGTTAAGACATTTCATTGCAAGGGGCCATATTGATCGAAGTTTTTTATCTACCGTTGCACGTCGGTTGCACATTTTATAGCTCATTAGCGATACCAGAATGTAAAATAGATCATAATGTCTAGATTGTATCCTCAAATTTTCCAAGATATTAACAACCTAACGAAGTTTAACTTAATGTAATTCTCCGAAGTTTGGTTGCGTGTTAAATACTGGAACTTTTATTAACATTCATTTGCGTTCGAAGAAGTCTCTCAATGTATTTTCTTAAACATCTTTTGGTGCAATCTATTTTTATAAGAGAACTTATTTTACACATCTTGAGGTGTTTGCAACATCATTTTGGACACGAGGCGTGATATCATTTCAATGTTAAAGATTTTTTGTATAAAATAGCTCGTACTCGATTATTTATAGCATATTTATTAATTTTGTAAATTAACTCTTAAGGTAAATTCGTAACTTATTGCTCTAGGGTTTGAGAGTAACGTATGCTTACACTGTGAGATTGAGTGAATGGTAGTTTTCGACTGGTTTATATTTTAACGTTGAAATAAAATAGTAATTTATTATTAATGCCGAACAATGAGATCGATTCGTAAGGCGTAAGGCGTTTTACACGGTGCGATTTTGCAATTCTTGTAACATAATGATGATACCTATGATTTAAACGATGGAGACCAGATCATGACTCTGTCAATCTGCAAAATAAACATCTTCTTGAAGTAGCAGTATTTCGGCATTCCCAGTATTTCCCAGGGCCGCCTTTTACCTATTAGTGGCCTTCAAACCTCTGATTTGTTAAACGTGAGGCCCTTAGACCCTGGGGGCACCAATCGATGCCACCTGGCACCTAGGCACTTGCCTTTTGTGCCAAGGGGGGAAAGAGGGGTCAGGGCATACCATCAAAGATATTGATGTCAATTGATTGATCTCTGAGAGACCCATTAGCAATTTCATGACTGCTTATAGGTCGCGAAGGATTGAGTGAGTGTTGCAAAGTCGCAAAGTGTAAATTGCCTGATGCGTTGATTTCAGAGAAAAGAAAATACTAATCTGTATGTAAATGTTACTAGTACCAACCAGCATGTTTGGCTTGTTTAATCACTGCCGATATTTTTAACAACAGTAAAATTATTGTAACTAGTAAGTTCTTTGATAAACCTATACTATTTCTAACTTGTTCAATTTTGTAGGTGATATTTACTGTGTACCTTAAATGTTTGGAACAAAATGTACCGATATAAATGTAACATTAGGTTTAACATTATCATCATATTGTGGATACTCAATCAGTGTTATTGTAATAGAGATACCAAAAATTAAAATTTGGAAATTCTACTTTAAAGTATATGATTAATATATGTAAATGTCTATTTGAATAAATCAGATAATACATCTATGTGATTGCCGGTTTTATTTCAAACTAGTTTTTACCCTCGCTTTGCCTGCGTAGAATAAGACCATCAAAATCGTCAAAGTTTTGCACTATTGGTGTGATTGGCTCGAGATTCCTGCTTAATCCTGTCTGAACATAATTATTTTGATTAGTCAATCCATACCCTGTCGGTAGGTATACCAAATTTCATCAAAATTTGTTCATTTGTTTCAGTCAAACTTCCAAAAAACCATGATCCAATCTGTCTGGTTCCCCTCTATGGGTTACGAAGGTCTGATGGCAGTCGCTTCACTGTAATAACCAAACTTGCCAAATCCTGGATCATGGTCAAAGCGGACTCCGTATAGAAACGGGATAAACGCTAGGAAGAAGAAGATCCAAATAAAGAGCCAAAGCGTGTCGGACACGCCCATGAAAGGGTTCCGTAGCTAAAAGATGGCCCGACCGCTTAAGACACCATTTAGTAAGGGCAACTGCACGTCATAAGTTGGTCGAGTTGTATAAAAATATCTATGTATGATACAGAGTTCGCTATAGTTTTCGTTGAAAGTACTTACTTGGAGGTATACAGGACATTTTTTTCAGAATTATTGTAATAGTATTTCAAAAGTTAAGGAGGGGGGGACGCTCTAATTTTAACTTTGTATTAATATATCTCGAGATTGGGGTGTTTGATCCACATGGTTTCAAGGCAAGTTTTATTGTATTTAAAAATACCTTTTTAACGATACCCCACACGATGGGGTAAGTCGATTTTTTTTTTCGAATTTACTTTTCGATCTATGGGAGGGGGGTAAAAAATAATTATTTTTCCATTATTTTAAAAACCAATTCTTGAATTATCACTATGCATCTCTCCACCAATTTTCGTGGCGATCGGTTCAGAAATGACGGAGAACGAGCCAGAACAGACAGACAGACAGACATGACGAAACTATAAGGGTTCCGTTTTTGCCATTTGGCTACGGAACCCTAAAAACCAACATGAACATTTATAATATTACATAAATAAAGTAAAAAATATCAGCCTATTAATGTCCCAATGCAGGGCGAAGGCCTCCATCATTTGAAATCATGTTTTCGTTACAAAGATGGGTTTTGGCTTAATCACCACGCTTGCCAAATGCGGATTGGTGATCACAAACCCGGGCTGTGTTCAGAAAAATGAACACAAAGTTTTTCCCGACCCGGGAATCGAACCCAGGACCTCGAGATCAAGGCCCGGTACTTAAACCACTAGACCATCAAGGCGTCACTATCACTACATAGTATAAAACAAAGTCGCTTTTTCTGCCCCTATGTGTGTTGTATGTCCCTATGAACGCTTAAATCTTTAAAACTACGCAACGGATTTTGATGCGGTATTTTTTTAATAGATAGAGTAACTCATGAGGAAGGTTTTTATGTATAATATCATCCATTAAATAGTGGACAAGTATCACGGGCGAAGCCGGGGCGGGCCGCTAGTTATTACATAAATATGAATAAAAAAATAAATTCCTTAGACTAACACACCAATTGGGTATTTGACTGCATACGAAATAAATTATGACATTCTAAGATTAAAGACGGAATCACAAATTAGGCACAATTTTTTATCTCACAGTTACTATTGAGCTTTTAACAAATTATTACAGCTAATATGAAGTTAAAAGTCAGTCAAATACCGTATTGCCTAGCCCCAAACTAAGCTCGAAGCTTGTTCTATGGAAGATAGGGAACCGTTAAATTTTATTTTATTAAATAGTTTTATTTACATCCGTGACTCAACCACAAAATTAAATGCCGATGGCTTGAACGAAAACCTACTGAAAAATAAATCTAACGTATTTTTAAACCCAACGTTTTGACTGTTTTACAGCAATTCAATTATTGATCACAATGATTTCCATTAAAAACAAATAATAGCGTAAACTTAAGACACTTGTCATCACCAAGTAGGTACCTACATACTGCGATCATTATATTCTCAAATCTGAAATGGTTTGCATTTAAAAAGGTCCAACATTCATTGTATCAAAACTTGTATTAAAACTTTTTTAAACATTCGCGCCTTTTCATTTGGTGCCAGTTCTTTTTCTTGTCAGCGTTTTCCAACAGCACTGTTTTCTCAGTTCAAACAAGATGTATATTTTATGCAATCTGAAAATATTTTGGGATCTTTGAGAGTGACATTTTGACTCATTATTATCTTTAATTATTAAGAGCAAAAATCTTCAACTTTTCATTTAATTACAAAGTTTTGTATAGCTCAAACCTATTAGTTCCAGAGCATGACAAATCACAAAAGTAATTTTTTTAAAAGTGTAAATGTCAACATTGGTTGTCAAAATTCTCTTCTGAGCTGTCACAAACTTGTCAGATCTCAAGTACCAGATTTGCAATTAAAGTGGTTTTCCTGTTGGTCTTTTGATAATACTGAATATTATTTACCTGCCTTAATTAATAACTCTATTAAAATACATGAGTCACATTATTCAATTAGCGTGTAAGCATTTTTATACTTGTAAAAATGTTAATTCAGTGTGGTTTGTTGTTGTTATTGGGTCTGGCAAAGACGACTGGGAATATTGAGGCAAATAGTCTGGTTCAGGACAAAGGGTTTGACAGGAGCTTGTCGTTCTCGCATTGGCCGTCTCTTCACAATGGAGCGAGCATGTGGAGGATACGTAAGCGTGAGATACTTGACCAGAGTAAAAGCGGTACCAGCGACGTAGGAGCAAACGAGGGTGGTAGTAATGTGAACAGCCAGCCTCCTGCGGCTCCGACGGTGACATTGAAGCCTGCATCTTCCTCTACACTCCTTATTCCCATGCCAGCACTGCCATCGAATGCCACAGCTCAAGCGGATAAGGTTAAGAATGAGAAGCCAAAAGAAGAACCAAAAGGTACCTTATTTAATTCTGCCTACTGTTAAAAATGGTTTATAATGTATGAGAGACTTACAATGCACCTCAGAAGAACAAAATAATTCTCAGTGGTTCCAATATCATAAAAGTCTGATGCAACCATTTTGAAATTTAAATCAGTGCTTTACATGAAGCGTAAAGGTTAGAATCTGTTATGAATGAAAATGAATGTTTACAAAACGTTTTAAGACTTCTTATTATATATTTTACCTTTTGATTTGTTGTTATTGTGATGAAATAACTTTGTTAAACTGTTATAAGTCATTTCTGGTAATATAAATTTAGGTGTACCTAAAGCTTGATTTTCCAGTTTTAGTTGTCAATTTGCACCATTAGTTTACTAACATTTTATTGTAAGTAAAAACATTTAGTAAAAGATCAGTAATAATTATTGTGTCAATGTCCTAAGAGTTTTGGGTATCGCAACCAATCTTTACATTTTAAATAAATAAATAAATTCCTTGGCCTTACACACCAATTGCCTAGCCTAGCCTAGCCTAGGGATTCTAACTAGAGACCTTTGATTTTGTAGCCAAGATTTCTAACCACTAGACTAATGGACCCTTCAACTTTAGTTAGAATATCTAAAATAGAAAAAGTATGTTTATTCATCAAGGTACATCCTATTTGAATACTATTGAACCTTCAAACCCTCTCCATTGTTTTTTCTCTAGTTGTTACAATGACTTAGCATGACATAGCTTGTTCTTTTAGTTACAGAGAATGTCAATCAAAATAGCACAGACCATGTGACAGCCCCTCTCGCACACGGAACGGAGAAGGAAGTTAAAAATGCAACGACAACAGATGAGCAATTGGATTTAAGCGGGCCGGGAGTTGTGAAGCGCGGGGTTATCGTGTTTGGTGGTTTTGCCTTGCTAGCTGTTGCATATTTCATCTTCTACAGGTATAATCACAATAGTTTCTATTGATTAAACTCAAATTAATTGTTGAGCTACTTGACTTCATTTTAATACAAAATTGTTATGCACATTAAAGATTTTTAAGCACTTTCAATTAAGCTGATTTTGTTACCCGGAGATTGAGTTCTGTTAAACACAAAGTATCAGGACCTTAAGAATATGGGAGGGCAAAGTGTCATTTCATATTATAACTCAGGTATTTTTGATTGCTAAATATAGAGTCCAACATTGTTATGGATATGTTATATACTTATTCAACTCTAGATAACCTTTCTGATGATGATGGTTTTATAACAGGAGCTATCATTATTTGTATATTTTTGTTTGGTAGGCAGTTAGCAGAGCCATTATGATGTTTTAATGGATAATCAAGGCTATCTCACTGTTGACATGATATTCATGCAACATAACAAGCAATTTATTGCACTATATAATTATCTAGAACTGAATACCTTTATGTTTTTTCCTGAATAGATTTTTATTATGTTGTACCCTATTTTTTTTTCTAAATTCTTGCATAATATGTCTCAAATGTTATTTCAATCAAATAATTCTCTGTTCTCTACTTAGAAACTTTTTTAAGTTTATTTCAAAACATTTCCAGGAAAAAAAGCAGTAAAAACGATCCTGCCTCATCTCACAACAACATAGACGCAAACCAGTTCCGGTATGGAGTACTCCAGTCAGAAGACAGAAGAGACAATCTGGAATTGTCCCGGATTCCATTAACAATGGAATCCGATGAAGATGAAGATGACGATTTGGAAATATTTGACTTAGAACAGAAGAGAAAGTCAATGTCTTATGTTAATTTACAAGTAAATGATGAGGAAGTGGTCAATGGGCCCAAACAAGGATCAGAAGGTAATGATGATAGAGACAATTTATTACTAGACATTGAAGATGCCAATTCGGATGTGTTGATAAACTGGTCTGCAAACGCTAATAAGTCTATATTATAATTTATTTAGGAATCTCTGTTGTAAGACAAGAAAAGCTTTGCTGTGTCAGTCATGAAATTTGTCTTTATTGTATAGTAACTAGATTATATTTTTTTAATGCTTTTTATAAACTGTTTCTCGTCTATCTTTAGTGAGTATTTAATCTGAAATGAGGATGAATCAACAATTCAAATGTTTCACATAATATTCATTGAATATTTTATCAAGTTGCAACTTGAGTTTCGATACTACACCTGTGCAATCTTTCACAGTGATGTCACAGCAGCTTGAATTCAAATATTATGGCTAACATTCCCTGCGATAGTAATGAAGGGGCATATCTATATATTGAATTTTGTTATGTCAGATCTTCTACTTTCCAAAGAATTCAATATTTTGTTTGCTCTTTTTAAAAAGTAAGTGTTGGGACTACGTAGGGTTTAAATCGGAGTTTAAACTAAGCTTGATCAATAAAACCTACTGTGCATTAAACATTAGTTCTCCAGTGCAGTTTACTGAAGTTAGAAACGTTAAACCATTCCTCATTGCAATTAATGCATTTCAGAAATTAATTTAGTAATATGATCTCCACTCAAAGCAATTGTAATTCTGTTCTATAATGACTTACAATATCTTGTGGCGTCTTGAAATTACAATAAAACATCCGTTTAAGTCAGTAAGTGTTACTTTCGGGTATCATAGAATTTAACTCATAGACATAACTGTGTGATTTCGAATACACTCATTATAATTTATTCCATTTAGTTCTATATGTGGCTATCTAATAAACTGATTTAATAGCATTCCTAAAAGCTACTTAACATAGCATATTACCTCTTACATCTCGAAATAAGTTTTACTTTCAATTTGTCAACTTTAACTTACCAAATTAATGGTATACTTATATACGCTGTAAATATATATATATATAATTTTAAAAAATATACCATTATAACAATACATTGTTTTTAATAATTCAAAGGAACGTTTTGTAATCGAAGCATTTATAATTTAGATTCCTCTTCTTGGCACTATAAACGTTGTGTAAATGTAGTACAATTTCCATGTGGTCAGTTCTCTCAATTTCAATGAAGTTCTAATTGATGATGAAACCTAGCACATAGTAGTCGATAGAACGATTTCAAATCGTTCTTAATAAAGATATTGGATGACGTAATATTTGCTACTTTAGATTATGTAGCGGAACATTGCTCATTCATATGTTAGTCATGTTTATAAAGACGTTGGGAACTAAATTTTGTGTACAGAAACATGTAAAATCTTGAATTTATTATTTTCTTTGCCTTTTTAACTGAAAAAGAACTGTTTGTGCCAATGTTTAGCTTTTATATAACCTAACAGCTTATGTGCGTGTGGGAATCATACACAGACATATAACTTAGCAAAAGTTATTATTTATTATTGCATACGTTTTATTTTAACATTTAAGAGTGAGATTGAGGCAAAATAATGTGTCTTACTCGATTAGAACAACATAACAATTGGTTCGTAATATTATTTTGTTTTGAGTTTAAAGTAAATGATTCTATGGTTTTTGTTTTTATTGCAGTGAAAGAGTTTTAAGGAACATATTGTTTATTATGTTTGATTGATCATATACGTACGCATTTTATTATTATTGTCGTTATGGCCTATTTCACTGATTTGTCATAAGAGGCAAGCTAAGAGTAAAGGAAGGCGCATTTATTCATAATTAAGTGTCATAGGTTTTAAAGAAAATACTTATTTTTTTTGGAATTAAGGTATTATATTTAAAAATTCCAGATCCTTTGTACATATTCTAACACTGGCTTTCGGCATTTTTGTTTATTTATTTTTACATTAAATTTGATCCCAAGCATATTTATATGTTGCTTATGATCAAATTACTGTAATTTTAAATGAATAAGAGTGTAACTCACTATTTTCAGCGCTTCCAAATGTAATGAATAGAATGTATTTTAGTGTAAGGGTTGTAGTAATGTAAAAAATTGCCTGTTGAGTTGGTTTAGTCTTTAAAATAGATTTTGGTGAAGTATGTATAATTTTGTAAACATAAATGTAATCAGTTTAGCCTGCTCAAGATTTATTATGACATTGGTGTAATTGTTTCTAACCCAAACAAGATTGTTATGGGTGCATGACTGAAAATATAAATTCACTTAGATATAGATCCTAGATCTAGCATCTATAAAAATCTAGGGTCCATAATATGGATGAAATAATCGTCTCAGATGAAAGAAATTAATCTATTTAGGTTGGATTTTACTTCTAGCAATCTATGTGGGTATGTTGTTTATTTTTAATCATTTTATTCAAAACAATAGACCATTCCATTTCTTATGTTTGTTTCCTCTTGGAATTGTTACGCGATAAACATAGTTATTACCTAAGGTAATATTTATCGTGGAATTACGAGTCTGTTTTAATCATTTCAGTACCTAAGTGCTGCAATTGAAGATAACCTTTATTTATAAATTATAGTATAAGTGTTTAAGTATCATTCGGTCATTGCCCTAGCACCTTTGTGGTTATGCAAAATTTCTTAGCCAATACACATAAGATTTTAGACTATCGTTGCAGTATATACCTACTACTATGAGTTAATGGGACTAAACTAACTATATACTGCTATAATTTACTATATTTCATTTCAGCAAAGATGATCCCGGTGACAGTTTGCCTTCAAAGGAAAATCGACACTATTCTAAAGTAATTTCCTTGAAAAAAAGTTTAATTTCGAATTATATCTGTCACAGTGATCATCTTAGCTGAAATAGAATAAACATAAATAAATTCTGCGTTTAGTCCTGTTAACTAAATGCGGAATTTAAAAACTTCGACAATATTGACAATATTTTTGTCGATATTGTCGCAGTTTATAAAGCTCGAAAACTCTTTTTGGACACTAGATAAAATATGTTATTTACTAGGGGCCAAAGAGTTCCTTACCGTACCTTTTATTTTCGTCATACCCCGCCTGATGACTTGTAATGCATTGTAAAGATAAAACTTGTGAGGTGGTATTCGAGTAAACTTTATAGTATGATGAAATACGTAATATAAGAACAGAAGCGTAGAGGTATCTGCAGTTAGAAATAAGATTGTAATTGATTTAATAGCGTTCAAAGTCCATTGCATTAAGCGTAACATCTTAAAGGAATGGCTTATATGCTATTGAATTAAGTTATGTACTTCCTGTAAAATCTCTATGTAAATTGTATGTCAATGTGACTTCTCAAAACGTCAGGTTAACTCTCAAGTAAAATCTTTTTAGTGATTAGATAGTACACAGTAATTTATATGTAAACTTAAAATAGTAGGCGTTAAGTGCATTTACGCTTTTGGATATGCTTTTACAAAATTGAGATCCAATAACATATCACTAAATAATATTTTCTATCTATGAAGAAAACTATAAAATTTAATGTATTTTGTTGTACTAAATTTCGTTGTTCTGGATTTAGTGCGCTATCTGACGGATATTTTATTCAAAAACCTTGATCGATGTCACTTCAAATATTATTTTTAATAAATAGATTACTGGTCGAATGAATGAATTTTATTCATTGTGATGCACATAGCTACTTACCCATGTATGAATTACTAAATCTTATAATTTATTATGAATTTCAATATTTAAGTTAATACGGTATTTGTATCGATAAATTTAACTTAAAAATATTTATCGATATAAACTATAAATAATGCGGCGACACTGTTTATACTATAAGTATGGTTTTGGTTTGGTTATCACTAAGCTTTGGACTGTGATAATAAGGAGGAAGTGTAGGTAAAATTGTTATATAAATTATATTTTTTGGAAAATTAATTTTGTTTGCGAATTGTGAGATGTAGATGTATTCGCTCTCTGTCACTTGATACTAACCTGTTACTTATTTAAATGACTCATACAAACTTTGCTAGTTCACAAACCAATCAATGTATTTGGTCAGGGCACTCAGGGCCTTCTTTTACCTATTAAAGGCCCTAGGCACACGGGTCTTTACCTTTGGTTGGTCTGACGGCCCCAAGAATGGGCTGTCAGACCCTGGTCTCGGGGCCCCAATCGATCGTAGGGCCCTGGGCATGTGCCCATTGTGCACAGTTGGAAAGAGATGTCTGTTATGTCTGTATTTGGTAATAGTATCTACTAAAAACCTATTTATCTGTCATTGTCTTATAGTTTCTTATCTGTGGTCATAAGCATGGAAGTGTTTCCTATCTGTGCTTGACACTAGCATGGACTTTGAGGATCGTTTGTGAACTTGCAAATTGTGTTAAAAGTTAACTAGCTTGTAAGGTTGTTTCAAATTTAATAAAGATATAATTTCAAATTATCTTTGATTTTAAAATAAAAACGTAATAAACATAATTTAAAACTGCAACTAAAAGTAGTTAGGTACGATTTAAAATCGAGTTCGCTATATGGCATTTATACTTTCCGGCTGGTATACAACACTATGTGTGCGGAATCCGAAATGCACGCGGAGAGAGTCGCGGGCGGTCGCTAGGTAGTTCCAGAATAAAAACTAATTCAAAGTTATTCCCCGCGTGGGAAGGTCCCGGCTAAATTAACCTAGCTCGCAATGTGCCGGTTCGTTTATCTCAATAAATGCAGACTACGAACACACGTGAGCCCTACGAAGCTGCAATAAAAAGACGACGCACGAGCCTTGTCACATACTAAGATCGAGAATTCATTAGAATGTCAGGGGAGAAGTTTCTTCGTGTCCGATCGGGATTTTTTCAACGGTTTCTACACTATTTGTTTACGACGATTTTCCTATAAGGGCCTTCTGGTGATAGATGAAATGGTTAGATACCTAACCACAAACTTATTTAAATCTATACCTACTAATATAATAAAGCTGAAAGTTTTTTGTTTTTTGACTACTGGTTCGAATTGAAAAATTATTTTAATGTTGGATAGTCCATTTGTCGGGAAAGGCTTTAGGGATTTTGCTAAACTCTGCTTTACCTACAGTAGGTACCTACCACTTAGGTACTTACGATTCCTTGTCTAGCGTTAACTGCTCAACTCAACGAGAGAATTGAGATCATAATCGATGCCAAATCTCTTGAAACTATCGAATACGCGTCCATGAAAAACTGAATAATTGATTCGATATCCAAACAGCAAGCAATTTGTGAAAGGTGTCAACCTCTTAATTTGACAACATTATAAAACGGGACTAAAAACGATATGACATTGGAAGTACTAAAGTACCTTAGTACTTACTAATAATGCAACTTCCTTTAAAGAAATGTTGTCCATCTTTCTTTGTTTAAAGCGAGTCAACGTATCAAATTGTAAAACATCGCGCCGCGAAAGGGCAACGTTAAAAAATAAAAAAAACACCGACAAGCGCAAATAAATACACACATGGAGGGCGGCATGATGAAAACAGGAGCGCTCGCAATTCACACCATACTGTTGCATTACGGATACACCGTGTCTTCCCCCTGAAACGGCGACCCTTGTGGACAAAGCCGTGGTTTGGAGGTAGCGTAGCTGTAAAAAAAGCACAATGTCAGTATTTTTTCTTTGCAACATCTCATCGCCTCTTTACTTTGTATTACAAATACCTACAATACCGCCGCCTATTTGACAAGAATTTGTGGGTCTGACAATTTCTTACCACTCTGCGCATGTGGTTGTCTAATTTATTTATTTATTACATTTGTAATTTTTTTTATTCTTTATTATTGACATTATTATTTTTTGACATTATTTATTGACATTTTGAATGATTTATTATGATGACATGTAATAAAAATTGTACAAATATTTTTTTTTTAAAAAGGCTTACTGTTGAGTTTCTTGTGGCACTTCTCAGCAGGCCATTCACGTCGAAGTGCTGGTACGTAAAAAAAGATATGACGTGCAAAACAATTTCTATGTAAATCAAATTGCAAAATAAACCACTTTGACTTTGACCATCTCCCTGAAAATGTTACTTTTTTCTCCAGAGCTTTATAACAGTGTAACAAAATAAATGAACTAGCGGACGCTAGCGGCTCTCCGCGTGGATTTCGGTTTCCGCACACATAGTGTTCCTCGACAAATGAACTATCCTCACACAAAAATATTTTTTTCAAGCCGAAGTAGTTCCTGTGAAATTAGCACGAAACAAACAAACATACCTACAAGCAAAGTCTTCAGCTTTATTATAATAGTGAACATGCATGTATTATTAGCAAGGAAAAAATATTTTTCCTCCAGCTGTCAAATTCACCAAATTTGAACGGCCTCCATCTTGGCGCCTAAATGTATGTAGCATGTATTTTGACGTCACACTACGTGTTAGGGATGTGCGATATTTGAAAAACATCGATGTTTTCAATAACAAATAAACTGTGAATGATATTTACAACATGTAATTATAGTAGAAGAAACAACAGAAAAGCGGAGAGAAATATTAACATTCCAGTGTTTTTGGAAACACTCTGTGGAAAAAATACTTTGACAAGTGTTTTCCCTTTTGTTTGTTTGCTCGTTCACTTTCACCAGGAAAGACGCGAAAGAACATTGAATTGAATTTGATAATAGAGTATAATGAATTTATTATAATATAATTCCACGTTTATATATTTTTATTTAAACTTCACAATAATTTGCATAATAGGAGTAGATTGTCATGTGATATCGACAATATTAATTTGAATAATAACTTGATAATTATTTGTATTGTATTAAATAAATATACTTCCAATTATTCGCATTTAATTTTCGATACTCTACTACTTTGACAGTTAATCGATAATTTCAAAAATATCAATATATATTTTATCATTTGTTCCATCACTACATTGTTGTGTACTTTGTCGTGACTTCCGTTTTAACTCCATTGAATTTCGCGCTTATATTTGGTACTTTTTAATAATTATTTTTGTAATAAGTAACAACTAAAAAATATTAATGTGGGCATAATTCTGAAGTAATAAAGTTCATAAAAAATATATATAACCATTAAATTTGAATTAATATTTAAATTAAAACAACATCGTTTTTTATCCAATTTAACATCTAGCCAGAAAGATGAAATGGCAGCGTTCGAGTCTTCCGTTCCCGGAGTGGAAACTTGAACCAATGGCAGAGCGTTATGACAGCGCTCAAACGTCCCGTCCAATCACTGACGTTTTAGGCCGCGTTTCCCGCGCCCTCTAGCGGCATTGTATGTGTAAATACACCGGCGCACATGAAACGTGCGGTCGTAACAAAAAAATCGAATTTAAGGAACTTTCTCAGTGTTTGTGTGTTTAAACGTATTCTGAACAATATTTGTGATCATCAAAGCCCAGGACAATAACTATTTCCAACCTA
The DNA here is from genome assembly GCA_958496325.1 of Nomophila noctuella. Taxonomy (NCBI): domain Eukaryota; kingdom Metazoa; phylum Arthropoda; class Insecta; order Lepidoptera; family Crambidae; genus Nomophila; species Nomophila noctuella. The sequence goes on along the minus strand of OY292486.1, from coordinate 15,653,464 downwards.
ACGCGCGCCTTAACGCCAAACGAGGCGCAGTGTGGGAGCTCCCAGCTAGGTGCATCAGCTAAGTACCTCCTGGACAAATCGTTCGTGGCTAAAGGTAAGAGTTTCTCTTTGGTGGCGGACTTCTTGAGTGTTGCGTGCGGCCCATTCGATCTTTAACCAGGTTGCACCCAAATGGGCAGGTAACGTCTTCCTGCCACACCTAGTATGGATATCGTTGTACATATTTAAACTTATACTAAAACGTCTTTTTAAACTTATTTTTACGATGTTTAATTATTTGTTTAACTATAACCCTTTGTCATCCCACGCCAAAGGGTTGGACGCACGTCCTAAAGCAAAGAAGGAAAAATAAATATTAAATGTCCCCAAATTAATATTATTCCCAAATTACAATTAACTCGATCAAAATCAAAATCATAATATTATTATACTTTATTCAAATAGTCCTCAGAAGATAAGAAAGGTAACAAAAGTCGAATACCTGCGATGCTCGCTGATTGAAATCCACAGCCTTAGAGGCTATGGGCGGGTGTTCGCGAATCATCTAGTTTTTCAGAGTGACTTGCAATAAGAGGGACGCGCCAGACACATGGAACTGAAAGGAATAATCATAAATAATGGACCAGGTTGAAGATATCGTGTAAATGCAGTTTAAGAGATGTGTTTTGTAAGTGTGGATGAAACCATGATTTATCGTTCGTCAGAGGGTTGTCAGGAAACTTGTCAGCATGTTCCACTCATAGATAATAATCCTTGTATAGTTAGCAAGGTAGTAGTAGGTACCTAAAATCTAGCTTAGACTAGGATATAATCTATTAAAGTATTATCCTCAATATTCAAATCTTGTGTTTACAATAAGATTTCGATCACAGCTTACCACTTAACCAACACGGCATTTACTTGATAAGCATACGTCAAAACTAAATAACAAACATTTAAATTTAAAAAAAAAATGTATTAACTGGCATCCATTTTGTATTCTTAAGTAAGTAGGTACCTACATATTTCCTTTAACAGAAATACCGTTGAGATAATAGTCAGCGTTTTCATTTAAATTATTAAGTCCAGAGATACGGGGAAATATGAAGAGTAGAAATTAATAAAAACGGAAGCAGTGACTAATGAGTGAAAAAAGAAAAAGGAATATTAATTTACACGTTTGCTTTGTAGGTGTGTTTTCAGCCGTATTGCGGCTAATTAAAAATATTATTCCAGTCCATTCCACGCGGACATAGCTCTTCAGTCAGCCTTGCTGCACTGATGTTGTGCGCTGGTACAAGAAGAAAGAGGTGAGCGAGCTAAGAGTTTAAATAAAAATGTTCTTAACTGACTATTACTTTTGATAAAAGTTTTAGATAAATAGGTTATATTGATAGTCTTAGAAATTAAACAGAACCGAAGTTAAACATACATTATAACTTTAAATTTTCGTGTTGCATTATAATTATTTAGCTTAAGTAATTGAACATACAAATACCGATTATTGTTAGAGCACATTTGTTGACTTACCCATAGATCTTCAATTTCGTAACCAATACAATCATACATAGTACCTACTGGGCTTCCCACTCACGCGTGGTCTACGTGAAGTTGTTAAGGATAAGACGGTGAAAGAAAACGTAGAAGTGACGCGTGAATAGTAAAAATATTCGAACGTGAAATTAGTTCATGATACCAAATTATAATAAAACGCATCTGCTACCCTTCCAGTGACGCCCATGGATATTTAAAAGCGGTAGTTGACACTTACTATCAGGCGACTTACCTGCTCGGATGCCTACCTCCAGTAAAAAACAATAATTTTACCAACCCTGTCTGTAAGTTAAGCGAACGTCACTCGCTACACTCCCATCACTCGTCCCAAACGCTCGGGTCGTATAGGCCCCGGGCCCCGGGGTCCGCTCGGGGCGGAAATGAAAAATAAACACGTCCGGACGTCGCGAGCCGGCGCCGCCCGCGGAAAATGAAGGGCGCCGTGACCTGTCAGCCAGGGTACGTGTGTTGAGCGGCCACGAGTTATGTTATACCAACTAGGTGCGGATTATAGAGAGAAAACTTGTAGGGAGTCAAGAATTGTGGCGCAGTGGAGTGCAAGAGTGTCCAGCACACGCAATGTAATCAGCCAGCAGGATACGTGTGTCTAAGTGTGTTGAGCGGCCAAGAGTTATGTGACGATTATTGCATTACCTCTTAAGAGAGGAAGAGCTTTAAGGAACTTCCACTCGACTGAGCCACTGTCTTGGGGAGTTCCTTCGCCTTATAGAAGACAACAATGAAGTCGCACTTCGTAACTGTTGTGCTATGTTTCTGCTGTTGAGTAAGGACGCCAGAAATCTGTTAGGGAGGGTATGTGGTTTTTAAATGCAGGCAACGAATCTCCTTCTGGGTTGTTGATGTCCATGGGCTGTCAGCCTTCAGGGTCACATGTGTAGCGCGGCCACGAGTTATGTGAGTCTGAAACTCGTATTAGCTAGGTTGTGGCGGTTTCGTGTATCGACGTTTTCAAACAAAAAACATTACAATTATCTGCAAAGATCACTCACCATACTGCAGTCACTAATCGGCATGTCCAGCGTGGTGTTTTTGGCCATAAAAGCAATTTTATTACGGTGCCATTTTTTATATAATTCCATAAAACAAGGTGATGGTCCAATAAGCCCCTGCTTCTGACCCACTGACATTAACATCATAAATGAAATTTCCTTAATAAAACTCAATTATCTCCCCTCCGCAGCAGGGAATTGCGGTAGTTTTACTTTTTTACTATGTCTTTCGACAGCAACTTCGATGTCTATTACAATGAAAAATGGCTGTCTTGTTCACTTCTTGTTCTTTTCTTTTTCATTTTATATTAATAAGGTTTTGTAGTAGATTTTATTGTAAATATGACATGGAACAAAGAATTTGGGACGAGTCAGGATTATTTTAATGTTGAACAAGATTGTAGGACGAGTGAGTCTCAAATCGATTATTCATAAAGTTGCTTGGTTGGAAATGGGATACGAACTAATACCTCTTGTTAGGATCATTGCCAAATGTGCTATGGTAAGATGACTGTGATTAACACGACCACATACCTACTTACTCCGTTTTTGGCGCAGGGTTTGAATCCAAAATTTCTGGGCCAATCAATATAGTGTTGCTACAATTCAACTTACCCATAGCCACTACGATGTAAAGTAAAGTATCAGCCTATTAATGTCCCACTGCAGGGCAAATTCTAAGCCTCCATCATTTCAAATCATGTTTTCGTTACAAAGACGGGTTTTGGATTAATCACCACGCTTGCCTAATGCGGGTTGTGATCATGCACAAACCCTGTCGGTGTTCGGAAAAATTGACACAATTTTTATATATACCTACATAGGTACTGGACTTGGATTTTGAGTTATTAAGCGCAACAAAACCCGTTAATAACATTGTGATTTATCAGCATTCAATATTACCAGGTCAATTAATATTTTAACCTCGTTTACACAGACTATCACAGTGACCGATTGACACAATACCCATCATTCATTGCACTAAACTATGCACATTACTCTGCATGCAAGCTAAGCCGCTTAATATTCGAGGCACGTCTCTCTATCGATTACAAGCCTACACATAATTAATCACTTATTCAGCTTTGATATTGATTACTTTAATTAATCGGCCGGTCGTCAAAGTGCGGACGTGTCGCGCACTGTCAAATCGAATTAATTATGACAATTTAGTCGATTGATCTAGCGCGCCTTGTTACTGATATAGAATTAATTGTAGCTTGTATCTAGGGTTGTTTCAAAGTCGACGCTTGGCTCAGTTCAAAGTTAGTATCTATCGCCGGTGATCTTGGGAAATTTAAAGTTTTGGGGTTACAATTTTTCGTGATGGTAAGAAAACCTGAACACAAAACCAAGAGCAGGAAAATGTTCAAATGATGAAAATTTCTCGAGTCATGGACGTATTGGTTATCAGTTTCCTAGCATCTACAGAACAACATATTATATGCTTGTTTAGTGCTATATTTTGTACAAGGAATTATTTATTGTTTCCGAATATTGTTCGGTAATGTTAACTACAATGATCTGTCGCTTGGCTCGGCTTCGCACTTGTTCGCCTTAATAAAATTCATCTTGCTGAAATGTCAATAAACCAACTATAAAATTAAATCAAATACAAAAGTGCTTTTGAAGTCTCTGGCACGAGCCGTAGCCCCTACCTCACCAGACCGTACCTCGCCATAGCCATCGCAACTCATTCCGTTTGTGTTGTCGGAAACTATGGTGTAGTAGTTATAAAGCATAGCTGTAAAATCTAGGAGATCGTGGATTCAAATAAGTTAAGACGCTGATGGCTTGGATCAACTGATTGACTGATAACAATGATTTTGTGCTTCGTAAGACACATTAAGCCGTCCAGTCTACGAGTAACTATGTAAAAAAATATATTTATAGTTTAGGTATCTTATAAGGGTTACGGAGGTCAGATGGCAATCGCTCCAATGTAATAACCAGGATGGTCCAATCAGGATCAAAGTCGTAGCGTACTCTGGCTTCACAAGTTCACAATGAAAAAGCCTGGATAAAAGTAAAGGATGGAGGAAGGATGAAGGATGGAGAAGGACCGCTCACTGAACGTGACTTGCAAATTTTGCTAAATTAATGTCACTGAAACCTACTTTTAAATTAAATCGAATACCAAAGCGCACCTCACCTGAGGTCGCAGGCGCGCCATCGCAACTCTTTCCGTTTGTGTTGCCGACAACTTTGATTGAAACCCACTCGCCTGGATCCAGAAACTTCACAATTACTTTTCTTTTAGTTGTGCTTGTCTATATTTCACAAGTTTAATTGTGTTAAAACTTCCCTTGGATTTTGTTTGTTTATCGTGAATATTTTGTTTTGTGTGTTTCGGGGTTAGGTTGCTTATTAAAGCGTCGCATGGTGATAATTTGTAATCGTGGTTTGGGTATAGTGTTTAGAGTCCAATTAACCAAAAAAACTCACTCAGTGTTCGTCATCCGTCTTGTGTCCAGTTGTTTGCGTTGCAGATAAGAACATGTAGTGTTACTGGCAATGATTGAAATAGATTTCCATTTCAACAACTGCTCAAAAATCAGAAACAGGCTGCACTGAAGTGGCCATATATAAAGAAAATATAATAATAATACCCTCCTAGCCGAATTCGGCCACGGCGGCCAATCTTACGATTAGCCACTGGCGCGGAATATATTATAGTGCACAAGCGCATGCGCAGCTAGCACAGGTGCACTCCCTATTCCCTCACTCCCATAATTCGGTGGGACAGCAATCTGACACGACCGTAGAAAGATCAGGCGCAGGACCAACGGCTTAACGTACCTACTTTCCGAGGCACGGGGGTGTAATTACACCGCCAACTTCCAAACTCCGGACTGTATCAGTGTTATCACATCATGAAAACATAGACACAATTTCATCGGTCCGACCCGGGATTCGAACCCAGTGCATTCAGTCGCATTAAAGTGCGACACACTAGCCACTGCGCCACGGAGGCAGTTAAATAATAATCATGTACTATTTTAATAAATAACCTAATAATTAAATAACTTCACGTCAATCGCAATTTGATTTCCAACCATGAACCTAAAGCGTATTCAATCAATCAGCCCCTATCCGTTCTAGCGGAAGCATAGTTCCGATTCCAAACAAGAACTACCTTCCTAAATTAAAACCATTCGAATAAAATGTTGGGCAGGACAAACAATGCACCCGCTTTGCATCCAGCCGTCTGCGATCGCAGGCATTTTAATTATCCGACGATATACGAGAGAGAAATAAGCAAAAACGGTGCACAATGAGAAAATAATACCGGAGTAGGGATTAGCATTGCGATCTTCGGAGGGCTGGCCAGTGTAGAGGAGTTTTTGCTCGGAATAAATGGATATCAAATCGAGATATAAGTGGCTGAGGGTTTGAGGTAGTCTTGAAGAAAGGAGCGCATATGGGGATTAAGGAAATCAAACCGGGGCAGTGACGGTGAAAGAACTTAACAAGAAAATGAGAAATGAATTGCATCACTCATCAAATGCAAAATTGGGTCAAATAACTTACTACATACATACAGTCAAACAAAATTACCAACCTACTCATCATCATCATCTTAGCGCTTCTCCCGGTTGCATCCTCGGCCATTGCCTTGGAGCGCAGGGTACCGTTCGACTATGGTCCTGAATTGACAAGCCTGGTAATTACATTTAAGCGATTGTCGTCTGACCACCGCAACCAAGACTAGGGCTTAACGGCTTAATTATTCAAGCCTGCAATGTCCTAACTAAAGTGAGAAAACCTTAACAAAGAGGTGGTGTTCCCCGTGGGATTCGAACCCACGACCCCCGTGGTTGTTGAGCCCATCTCTCTAACTACATAACCACGAAGTTGTTATACCTACTAAATAAATCAGTCGTAGTTTTTGTCCCAGTTGGACTAATAAATGTTTGGGAAGATTTAATACGAATTGAGAAATTTCTGGATGTGTAGGTTTTCCCACGAAACCCTAGAAGTTGAGCTGAGAGGTATGTAAATAAATTCATAGATTCTCGGCTGAAATTTGAACTATCGACCTCATGAATATGAAGTGGCGTTTAAAACAGGCTTCTCGGATACAGCAATTTTTACTGAATTTAAATAATATATTCTTAGACATAGCGCCAGTTAGGTCCTATCTACATGAAAATTATGAATTTATTGTGATTCAGTCTCAATATTAAATAATTACATAAGAAATAAATAAACAATTTTTAATCAATTAAATTATTCAAATAGGTAGATTCTTAGGCTGAGAACTCTTACACAAAACGAAATGTGCTATGGAATGAAAAAGTACTTTTGTTGTTTTTCCTCCTCAGTCCATCCAAGAGTAAAAATCGTTCCACTATAGAAACTTTCCCGGTCCCTGCAGCAAAAACATTACAAACGCTTCTGTTGCCGCCGGGTCAGGATCGGGGCGGCAGCAATAAAATAAAACGCCCGCTCTTCCGTGTAAATTCGCAACCATTTATATTGATGACGTATAATCTTATAAACACAAAATCAATATCAAAACGTCATAGAAAAGAAAGTATCAAAATTAAAAATATATTATAAAAGGAGGTTTGCGTCGGCAACATGGCCGCCCCCGGTGTCGAAGACACGAAAAAAGTGAGGAAGGCGACGCTAGTCTCACGGGGGAGCTATATTGCCAACGCGGAACCATATAATAAAACTCACAAAATTATTAAAAATAGTCCGCGAGCCGAGGTCTACTTCCCAGCGAACCCGCCGAATCATGTCCCCAAGAGATGAACTCATGAAATGGAACGGCATTATTGCCACTAGAGTTCTTGAGTTGACATGATTCAGCGGTCGCGAGTTCGCGAGGCCCTCCGCTTCCGCCGGTGAAGACGTGCAGCCGTAGGCGAGCCGTCTCAATAAAAGCGACCAGCCGCTCCCGGACTCCGCCCATAAAGTCATCGCCGGGTATGAAATGGAGACAGTCGAAGCCGATCTCCCCTCCGGTAGGCCTCTGCTAGGTGGCGTCCAGGCCACTCTCTCCGCCGGCAGGTCTCCAATGGGCGCATGCACGTCCGCAGACTCTCTGTCGGGCACGTCGGGTGGCCGCTCACGACCCGTCGAACTGCCGGCTGCCATCCAGGGATGTAGTGGCGTCGCGCTGGTGGTGGTGAGCTGCACAACAGTGGAGACAGTGAGTCGCATGACGGCTAGCCGCCGCGAGGATGAGCAGAGCGCTGGAGACGACGTCGAGATTGACAAAGCCGGAACGCGCAGCGAGAGGCGGAGGAGGCCGTCTTGGCGTAAGTTTGGGTAGGCTTCGGTTAGGCTTCGGCTGGGCAAGGCTCTCCGCGACGAGTCGGGCATGTGAGTTGAGTTGGGAGCGGAGGCGTCGCAGACGCTCGGCATCTTCAAGTTCCACGGTGTCGGCGAGTCCACGATGGGAGGGCCGTAGAGGAAGTAGGAGTAAGACCTTCGGCTAGAGGATAATCGCTCATTATCGCTAAATTGAGAGGTACGCGTACGCGCGCCGAAGAGATGCGCGCGCGCGCTGTCGCAGAAGGCGTAGGTAATATCCCTGGAGGGGTGCGCAATGTGCCCTGAAGGGGCGCGCAAAGAACCCAGAAGGGGTGCGCAATGGGCCCTGAGGGGGCGCGCAAAGAAACCTGGAGGGGGTGCGCAATGGGCCCTGAGGGGGCGCGCAAAGAACCCTGAATCTCAAAGTGCCGGCGATAGTGCGCCGAAGGGGGGCGCAGCCGGCTCTGAGAGGCCAACAAGAGGGCGACCACTGAGGGCCAGGGAGGCAGTGGACGCGGCCAGCTCAGACAGGCCGGCGATAGTGCGCCCAAACGGAATCGCAGCCGGCTCTGAGGGGGCAGCAAGCAAAAGGGCGACCAGCATGTACCTCTAGTCCGCTACATTGGTGAGCATGATGACAAATTTAGAAAGGGAGCGATAACAAAGGTGAGCGATATGAGGTGTGCCATTTAAGGATCTGTCAAGACCTCATAGGTCCTATACGACAGAAACAAGAAGGTCGTGAAAGCGGATCACGAATGAACTAATGGAATGTCGAGTCGAATGTATGGCCACGGAGCTTGGCTCATTAGGCGGCGTCCGAGGTGTCGCGCTCCGATATCGGAGCGATGAGTGACACGGCTGACCGCGACAAGCAATGAAGTGATGAGCTCAGGCCTCGATCGAGTTGAAAAATGGAACTAAATGTAACTAGTGATAAATGCATGATCGTGAGCAAATGAACGGGCGGCGCGGCGAGAATCGTCGGCGATAGCCAGCCGTCCAGCGCGCGGATGACGATGTTGGCACGAAGTCGCGCTCGTGGTGGACGCGTGCGCTGGAGGGCGGCGGTGAGGGCGCCTCGTAGTCGGGCTCGCGGAGGGCGCCGGCGCCAGATTATGGCCGTTTCGACATAACGTCGTGCGCAACGGGAGGCCGTCACCGAGCGCGCGGGGCGCGCGCTCGTCGTGGTGGCGGCGATAGGCCGCTGGCAGCGGGCGGGACTGCATGGCCCAGGCAGGTGAGCGGCGGCCGCGGCCACCTCAGATATGCCGGCCAGGGGACGCCCAATAGGGGGCGCGGCCGACTCGGAGGGGCCAACAGGAACAAGGCGACTGCTGGTAGCAACCTCTGGCCTAGAGGGCGCAGTCTTCAAAGCGCCGCGCGTGAATATGTCTGTGGGCAGAAACGATCGAGTTACGTTACTTGTCATGATAAGATGATCCTCGCGCTCGGGTAGAACCCGCGGAGTGTGTGGCCCTATGTGTGCGGGAGCTTGGCTCATCAGTGCGGCGCCCGAGGTGTCGCGCTCCGATATCGGAGCAGTAAGCGACACGGGTGGCCGCGATGAGCGCTCGGTATGAGCTTGGCTCGTCCTGGCGGCGCCCGGTGTGTCGCGCTCCGATATCGGAGCACAGGGCGACACGGGATCAGACCGCGACGAGAGCTCGGCACGGGAACACACAACAGTCCGAGTGGGTCCGGGCTTAAAAGCAGGACCGAGCATGGGCGAGTAAGAGTCGCGCGTGGGCGACAGAGCGTCATTTGTCGGGTTGCGTATAAAATATCCCTCGCGCTCGGTTGGTGTCCGCGGCGTGTGTGGCCCTAAGAGTGCGAGACCTTGGCTCATCAGTGCGGCGCCCAGTGTGTCGCGCTCCGATATCGGAGCACAGTGCGACACGGGATCAGGCCGCGACAAGCGCTCGGCAAGGGGACACACAGCAGCCAGTGCGGGTGCAGGCTTAGCTGCAGAACCGAGCACGGGCGAGGGAGGGTCGAGCGTGGGCGAGGGAGCGTCCAATCCTCCAATAGCGGAGCGGCTTTGGCGGGAGTCGCACGCTAGGGCCGCGATATTCGCCTGCAGCTCAAGTAGCGCGGTGGCTTCCTCGGCTGCGGCAAGGTCGCGTCTGATCTGGTACACGCGCCTAGCGTGCGCTGCCTCGAGGGCTAGTATCCGCGCGGCTCGGCTAGGGGATGATGTGGATATCGCCTGGGATGTCATCGCCGGTAGTGAGTAAGTATAAGGAATTGGGTACTCACAGTTTCCACATAATTACTTACGGGGGTGATGCCGACGACTCCATCCCACTTCTGACACCACTTGTTGCCGCCGGGTCAGGATCGGGGCGGCAGCATAGAAAATAAAACGCCTGCTCTTCCGAGTAAATTCGCAACCAATATTTATGACGTATAATCTTATAAACACAAAATCAATATCAAAACGTCATAGAAAAGAAAGTATCAAAATTAAAAATATATTATAAAAGGAGGTTTGCGTCGGCAACAGCTTCCATCGAATAGTCATGTTAGTGCGGCTGTTAGCAATAACTCCTGACAGTTAGTCCGTCTACAAATATCACTTCCAGAACTCCTGCTAAACTTGTGCTTTCACTTCGACGAAGTTCGCTCCATACTCCCGAACGAGCGAACGGCCAATCCCTTTAGAAAATGCGCATTGAGTTCTCCCAGGGCCGGATAACAAGATAGTCGCGAGCGGGCATTAAAATAAACTTTTCCATTTTACTGGCCCCTTACGTGCCTCTTACGCTCATCCTGAATGCGGCTCTGGGCTTTGAGCGTTTAACTTCGTCCTGCCATGAATGCTGGAATCCGCAGGTTTAAATAGAACAGATTTGGGTAATTTGTGCCGGCGGATCCATTCAGAGTTCGGATTGACGCTAATTCGCCGTGAATAGTATCTATGGTTGGAAATGGCTTTCTAATTTGCGTGGATGGGACTTGTTTGATGTTTACTGCCTTTATCACGACTATTTAGTTTGATAGAAAGTTTGGGCTCAATTCCTTTTCATGTGACAACTTTGAGCGATCATGTTCGTGGTAATTGATGTGAATTATTTAGCGGTTGACGTATTTTCAGTTTCCTCTAAGCGCCATCAAGTAATGTGTTAATTTACAAGTAAAGGATGACTGTGTCTGTCAGTTACTAGAGCATTAGTGTAGAAGACATCAGTATTTATGGAGATAATTTCCAGAAACAATTTATAGTAATATTCAAAGGTAGGAGGTACTTATTTCGATTCTAGTTAATTGTTGTCGTTTAAATTAATTTTCACCAATCCATATTAATGAACATGTTTATTGCCAATACAATTTTATTGAAAATATTAAATTTTCAATGATAGTGTATAAATTACTATCCACAACAGAATTAAGTGCCACAAGTCTGCCTCTGCCAACAATTGATCGCACGAAAGGTTTGCGGTTTGTTGATTAATAGGACTTACCGAAGTCAAATTGAAATTCAATACACTTTAGGCAAACATTTCTTCTTAATAAGCGCAATATTTCTTAGCAGCACGCTCCGAAGTTTTCCTGCGGAAGAAAAGTTGGTCTAAGAAAAATAGTGAGTCGATTGTTGAGGTCGCGGGCGAAGAAAGTTTGAGTTTATTTTCGCTAAATAAGACAGGTGTTCAGTTCGACTATTTATTAAATACGAAAACAAAAAAGACCGGTAATTACGTTTTGTTTTCAAATAACGTTTGATTAATAGTGTAGCGATAAATACTTATAAAAATGATAATGTACCTTCTTATATTATGTTTAGTTACTAAAGAATTTCTTCTGCAACAGCGTAAATTAAAAAGGAGATTAACTTTCTATTTGAAGTTGGAAATCAAACTTAAGTACGGATAAAGGTCTGTTTATCAACGAAGATTTGTTTTGTGGGACATAAACGAGTAAATAATACATACAAGTAAGACATGTAACATACTTTTAGTCATGCTTGAAATAGTGGATCATATTGTATTAAGCGAAAACTTGAATCATTAACGCGATTAAAAGTACGAGCTTTGCCTTCTCTGATATTTCTTAGAACTTCAAACTTGCTGATGTAGCTCATTTTCATGGTAATATTCCTTGAACCAGCAAAGTTGGGGAAAGAAAAATAGCAAGTCTCAACCGACGAGATTGTAGAGGTCGCGGAAGGAAAACTTTGGGTTTATTTTTGCTAAATAAGACAGGTGTTTTACTAGACTATTTAAAGTTGGAAATTGAACTTAAATACGTAAGCAGGAAAGTCGGGCTGGCCATTAAAACAAAAAGAGTAATGAGAGAAAAACTGAGGTACCTACCTATACTACATAATAGAGACGTGTTTTCCTTAAAGGTACTTTTTATAACTATTATAGAGCAATGGATACCTATGGCTACTTAACCAAATAAACGCTTACCACGAACTTATAAAATTTTAGTTGACATTAATACACGAATTTAATTTCCACCGTAAGAACCACATTAGTTTCCAGTTTTTTACTTCACTTCGAAATAAATATTAATTGTGACATCGTTTATTCACAAATACGTAGTTCCGAGAAAATTAACATACAATACAACCGAACCAAAATTGAAAACCTCCTTCTTTGTCAGAGTTTTACCGTTTAGAAAACCCTAAATTTGTCGAAAAAAGTATTGTTCAATACAACCCGGTCTATTTCCAATTGAAGTTCTGTCGCAATGACCAATCCCACCGAAGCGTAGAGCCTGATTTATAATGTTGTATCCCATCGCAACCCGCGTCACTCAATTTGTACGATAAATAATAGTTGCCTCGTGACAACTGCGCCAGAACGGATATTTGTAACTGTGACCCGAATACTAGATTGGACTCTGGATTTAAACTATGTTCTAGTCGTAAAGTGAAAAATTAAACTATTTATAATACGGTTGGTGGTGTTATTAAGATAGGGCTTTTTACGTAGAGTCTGCTTTGCAATTATTATTAATTATCGACTAATAATAATTTGATTCTATTAAAAAAACACCTATCGTTGATTATTCATCCTGGTTAATTGAGTAAAACAGCGAAGTAATTGGTTTTACCCAAATCTCGCTTTCATTTATAAGCCCCAAAGATTCAGTTAGATATAAAACTAAAACAATATACTGTATCTAATTGACGTTATTCTAGACTCTAGAGTATAGATTACAATAGGGAAAAACTCTAGGATTCCTTTAAAACTCGTTGATTCTGTAGAGTTTACGACATATCTCTCGTAACACTCAAATATCATACCTTAACTCGGAAAATATGTATTTATTCTCACGATACAAGAATCCATCACTCTCTAATGCGTATTTTATACCTTAACGTTAATCGGAAAACGTGGCAATTAACACAAGCGGCCATACTGGGGTATTCTCGCGAGGGTTTTATTTTGAAAATCTGTTTCCTACACGTCGGTAAGTAATCCCACCGGCAAATGAGTAATCATTTCCCCATTACCTGGCTAGTGGAAGCTGTAAATAAATTGCCCCGGGACTGGCTCATTATTTACGTTTTTACCTGACCGGGAAAATAACTCACGGGTAGACTGAAAAAATGTGTAACGTTATTTACGGTTGAGGAAATGCTGCGGTATCTTTGAGTTTGGAACGTGTTTGAGCAGTATGTTTTCTAAAATATTGGCTTTAGAATATTCTTTTTGGTCACACTTTTAATGATCATTCAAGGTTAAGAAGTTTTTCACGGTATATGTTAAAGATAGACCCAAAAACACATACCAATAGGTAAAAAGCGAGAAGTCTTAAAATTGCTATTTTAAGAAAGACTTAAATTAATCCTACTTTTAAAAGGATGAGAATTATTTATTCATTGACCTTAAAGTTACTAATACAATACTTACTTCAAAAAGACCACTAAAATTAACCTTTACGACCCACTACTCGTACATCAAGCAACACTAAAAAACCTCATCAAATAAATAACTGACGTTTCAATAAACCCATGCTCCATAACAACTGACTCCACTCTGTAATATCACAAGATAGCAATGTTAGTAGATTCTGGAAAACCATTCCATCGAATGTCCAGTTTTTACTACAAAGCTGTAGGTTACCGATCCAATTGTGTGGAAGTAAGTACTTCCAAGAGTATCGGAGACCGAGATGAAATTCGGTGCTTACCGACCATTTTATTGATATAAAAAGTTGGACGTTTTGAGGCAAACAAACAATGGACAATAGAAACATATTGGAAGTCGGAATTTATTACAGTAGATTAAGGTTCGGAAGTTACATCGATACGCGTGAGTTGTTTAGGTTTGTACAATTTTCCGGGTTGTTATTAAGTCCCATTGGAAGGCAAAGGGCTCTTTATCTGCTGTGTGATTCATCAATGCGAAATTGATGTCTCTTTTATTTTTATAGGAAATATTTGCTCAAATGAAAGTATAGGTACTAGTTGGAAGTTAAATATTGCTTCTTGTTTAGACTAGTGGCTAAAGCATCTGCTAGGCTTTTGATCCATCGATCCACATTTAGCAACCGTAGCGATTAAGCCAGGCCATCAAGGTAGCGATATTTCTACGATGGTGACCTTTTTATCGGGATGTCAATTTATAATTGAAAGGGAAAGGGATATAGGTTAACAATAACGTGTACCAACGCCTTCGTAACAATAATTATTTTCCACGGCTTAAGCCTGTTAAAATGTCTCAAACATTATAATCAGGCTAGAAGAAAGAATATAACTTAAATCCCTCGTGCCGGGGAAGTAAAATAAAGATAGTTCCGACACAGAAATATTCTACGTTTCCATGATATTGGGGATATCGAGCTCTGAAGTAAGCGCGGGGTTATATCTGACTTCCAAATATCGGATTGCAAGCTAACTGTTCGATACTGAAATAGGTACTCGGAATATTTACTTTTCACCGTCTTGAGATTTGAACAACCCAGGTTTGGCGTGCCTTGTCAATTCGCCGATCTAGAGGCAGTTCTTGTTTAGTGGCTATGTCCCGAGATTCACCTCCGTTACCTATTCTACACGCAACCCACTATGATTAAGGCTGGTTTTACGATCAAAACGTGTTCCGTGTGAAAAAAAAAAACGACAAAGTATGTATAATACGCAAAATGGCCTTTATTGTGATGTAAAAGATAGCTTTATTTTTTTTGTATTTTTTTCTTCATAACTTAATAATGTCTTACGAAATTTTACTTTTTCTTCTCTATTATTTCGTGCCGTGTCGTCCAATGGACACCCACCCCACGGAGCAGATTGCGCGACACCGTCGCCACGAACTTGGGCTATTATGATGGACAAAAATAGTTGGGCAAAGTTGCCCAACTCGGCTAACGGCTGTCGTTATTGCCTTAGTTGGGCAATATTTTCGCGGCGGACAAAGATGGGGGTCTTGTTATAACAAACTATTGTACTGCACAGATTAGTTGCGTTATGGGAAACTTGTTAGCCGTTTATTCGGCTGTATTCACAATTATAGCCGGGTATGAGGGCCCTTCTATTGGGCTTGGACATGAGAATTTAGTAGAAAATGTGTTCAGTGGTGTTATAAATCATTGGTTATATGAATGGTTATGTTCAGGTTCGAAGGAGTTTTCAAAGTATAACACAAATATAGATCAATTCTTATCGTCCACATGCATTTATGTTTGCATGGCTCTATACTTCTTCTCAACAAACGGCTTTAAAAAAACCTTTTTTGTAGCTATTATTTTTTATTTCAAATCAAAATTTTTCAGCATTCATCTATCTATCGCGAAGCATGTATGAACGTTGTTCTTTCATTTCCTTGACAAAAATATACGCCTTTCACTTCTTCTAACAATAGATTCTTAAATAATCCGTAAAGAATTCCGTTTCCCCGCAAGCAGGAATAAAAGTGGGCTTCTATTAATTTCCCTCCGTCCAGGATTAGTCTTAGGTAGCCTTAATGAAGTCGGTTGGAGTCACAAAGGCTGTCGTGTCCAGGTCCACTCGTGTAAACGCAGTTTTATTCCTGGGATCAATTTATAATCAGGTATTTTGTGCGAGACCTGATTGGTATTGGTTCCATGCATCGGTTGACATTCTTTGTATTTTTGTTTGTAGTTATGAAGTGTTCAGATCTGGGTCTCAGTAAATAACTCATTTTTATTTGGAGTATTTTTGGTCTTATTAGGAACTGCCTCCGTTGTGGTTAGAGTGCTGGACTCAAAAACTACGGACGTCGTGCGTAGGTCGTGGGGTTCGAGTCCTGTGGGGAACACCACCTCTTTATATACTCATAGGTTTTCTCAGATTGGTTAAGATATTGCAGGCTTGAATTACCTAGTTATATAGTTTCATTGTTATGAATTATCTACCAACACACTAGTTTAATTTAGTTTCATGACACTTAATCTAATGAAAGGAAAAAAAATCATTTTGGTTTAAGCCATTGGAATTGAAACCACAGACATGATTAAAATGATATGGACCCACAATTGGGCGAGTATATATTTGCTCGCGTGTTTTAGCGACGCGGTGTATTATCAATTAATTAATTTCATCGATGTAATAACTTATTATAACGTGATCGATTTAAATTTATAAAGAAAACAACAGTCAGAATATTGATTTTAATCTGACTTGTTAAACTGGACCAGAGATAGAATCTCCAAGGTATCTCTTTTAAGAAGCCGTATCCAAGAACAGAGAGAAAACATTTTTTTTGTGTATAATATTATATCATAACTACCTGTTTTTTCATTTAGTCAACTGCTATCCAGAGTAAACTAATGACTTCGTCTAGTGATAACGAAGTTATTAGTAATTGTAAGTTTCATACATTCAACTTACAAATACTAACAATGTTTACGTATACACATTGTAAACGTTAATTCATTACGTTGAACGTTGACGTTGAATAAGTCAAAATTAGAGAATCGATGAATCAGAAATATCTGTCTTTTCAATAGCTGCTCTTGATTTAAACAGTACCATCATCAAAAATTCTTGCGTCATAACGTCAACCTTTTGTATGTTTGCATTTTTGTGAGTGTACGCAACATTCAATGCGCGAGAACGCGACCATGGCTCCAAAAAAATCATTAATAATGTCGTTGTCAATTCAGCGCCTAAAAATGTTAAAATGCTCTTTTCCAACCTGTCTAGTCTATCTAGCGCATATTTAAAAGTCAAGAGATACCCTCAGTTATTGCAACGCATAGTTCCCCTGAAACAAAGGGCTGACTTTATTGATGTTAGCCGAATGCATATTCATCCGCATCTGTACTGAAGTTTACCCCCGGTCAGCTTGCCTGAGAGAGTTGCTAAGAAAAACAAGGGTCCCCCAGATCGTCTCATTGGTTCCCAGCTCACGATCTCACTTTGTTAAGAAAACACCGTCCGCCCTTTGATATAGGGAGGAGTCATTTTTTAATGCATATCTTGAAGGGAATTATTGATACGTCCGCCGTGGTTCAGGATTCACCCTTTGACGTTATCTGGTGAAAGTGATGTCCTACTTACACTCGTAGATGTTAGGGTTGTGAATGGTATGCGATTTTTTTAAGGATAAAACATTAGGCCCATTTGTCTAGTCGTCAGAGACACTGACTACAAAACCAAGGGTCGCGGGTTCGAATACCGCTATGGGAAATGTTTGTGTGATGAATATCCCAATCGAATTACAAAATGATAGCATAAAAACTATTGTATATGAGAAGATTCTTCTACATTCTTAGTGTTATTTATTATTATTACTTAAATAAATTAATTTTAGTGCATTGCAACTAAGCCTTTAACTGCAAAAACCTTTTACCGTTTCCAAAAAAAAAACTAATCTCACCCGGAAAACGGGTAAACTTAACTCATATTTCAAAGTAGCAAATAGCAAAAACTCCCCCTTCCGAATCTTCTGGACGTTTCGATTTCCGAATTCCCGATTCTTCATTCATTAGCGAGTTCAATCAGAGACGGTTATTTATTACCTTGCATCGGCCCACACAATTACGGAGAAAGTGAAGAAAGTTTCCCCATTACGAGCCCTTGGGTTCTTGCAAAAAAAAGTAACAGCAGCTGTGTAGTGCGTAATGGATTCTAGGGCTTCGATTTCATTTCAGGGGCCGGCATTATTTTCTTCGTGTGTTTCGGTCGGAAGTGAAATACTCATAGCACAATGGTCGGTTCATTTTTGCAAGCTGTAAAAAAGAAATTGTTTTGTTTGTTAATGAACACTTTTTATATATTTTTGTTATACTATTTTCTTCGTCAGACAAAAGCAAAGTAACGTGCATGTGTATAGTGCATAATGGATTCTTGGATTTGGTTTCGATTTCATTTCAGGGGCCAGCAACATTTTATTCCTGCGTTTCAGTTCGGACTGTGAAGTAAATCGAAGCCGAATGGTTGGGTTTGGGTTCTTTTTTGCAAGCTGTGAAATACATTTTTTGTAGCTGTAAATAAGTTTTCTTTGAATATTTTCTTGTTGAAGGTTCAAGTTAAATTGATTAAGGATTATTGTAAGTTGTGTTTAGTATGTTATTGTTTTCAGATTTAAATATTGATCCTGATACAAGTAACCAATGATAATAATAATTTGATATTTTATCACAGTTTAAAATATTACTAATATTCCGAATGTTATCTTCTATTCTACTGTAGCACCTCTCTTAAATTTTCTAAGAAAGCGCGAAAGTTACTTGAATGGTGGAAACGATTTTAAATCTCTTCCGAACGGTTTTCCTGTTACATTTAAAATATAGTGCTTGCTTTTCACATTTTATTATTGTATTGTATGAGTCGGAAATGAATATTTTCAGTGCTCCACATATATTCTGTTTACGACGCGTTTCAATACCCGACGTAGCGTGCCTGTTGTACAATATTTCACTTTTGAATGTGACAACATTTCAGTTTTATTCGTTGCTAAAATATAATACATCCGACTATGCCGCGTTAATATTTGTAGTTGAGTTACGACTTACATTGCAAGAATTTCTAATTTCGGGGTGTTGTTTGACTTCATAGGTCGGTCAGTCGATGGCGCAGTGGTTAGCGCACTCGGCCTGTGGTTGCTAAAGTTAAGCAACATTCGCAGATACGGATGCAGAGTCATCGGATGGGTGACCGAAAAATTTCATCTCGAGCACCTCCGTGCTTCGGAAGGCACGTAAAGCCGTTGGTCCTGCGCCTGATCTCTCTACGGTCGTGTCAGACTGCTGTCCCATCGAATTATGAGAGTGAAGGAATAGGGAGTGCACCTGTGCTTGCGCACTCACTTGTGCACTATAATATATCCTGCGTACCTAGCTGATCGTAAGATCGGCCGCCATGGCCGAATACGGCCGGAGGGTATTATTATGTCGGTCAGTAGCTAAATAGTAGTTGACTATCTGACTCTTTTGCGAAAAAAGTTGTGTATGATTTTAATTACTTAAAGTTACGTTAAGCGATTTGACGAATTGGAATAAAGTGATTGAAACTATAAAGCTATATAGTTGAATCAAGATCATTATTGAATTAGTTATTTCAAACAGAATCTTCTGCATGCATAAATTACAATTTTATCATGAAAATTGTAATTTTATACGATTCAGTATCTCCTTGTTTCCCATTGTGCCAGCGACGTCGATAATCCATTGTATTCCGGATTGATAAATTCCAAATTGTGTGCGTCTCTGAAGGCGGGGAGTTGTATTAAATCTCAATGTGTAGTCTTGTCTTGCAGTCGCGCACCTGCGAACTGAGTTACGCGGTACGTGCCGGGCGGGAAGGGACGAAAGGTGGTGTGAAACGTGGAAAGGTCTGGTTTTGGAAGATTTTTCTTCTTTGGTAAAGTTACTGATTTTTTATCTGTCAACGAGTGTCGTAAAATGTGACTAAGGGACAATCCAGGAGATTGCGTCTGCGCTAGGCACGCACATTAACCCACAATCTGGGGGTGGCCCACGGCTATCAAACCAGTAGGGCATTGTCTGTTAATGATGAATTAACTGGCCTGTAATAGGCACAGAATGAAGTTGTTCGATACGTTAATCAGATTTCGAAAATGTTCTACTTCTTAGTAACTACATAATTATAATTTCTTCTTGTTCTTTGTAAAAGAGGAGAGAATGCCATGAGGCATTAAGTCCGCCTTTTGTACAATATTTTGTGTAGTACAATAAAGATTAAATAAATAAATAAATAAATAAGAGCAGAGGAAGACCAATAAAGAGGTACATTGATTGTGCGTAGTTATGATATGAACGAGAAAGAAGTAAATATAGAGTTGACGGCTAACAAGAGTGAGTGGAAGAAGAAAATATGTTGCGCCAACCCCGACTATAGCGCGGTATAAGTGCAGAAGAATTAATATGTATAACTAGTTGTCAATAGTAATTACGTTTCTGCGAAGAATATATCAGTTCAAAATGTCTATGTGTAGTCCTGTCCTGCAATCTACGGCGCACCTGCGGAGCACTGAGTTACGTGGTACGTGCGGGGTTAAATGTGGCGGCGATGTAAGGTATTGTGCTATGTTTCTGCTGGCGAGTAAGGTCGCCAGAGCTCAGTTGGCGAGGGTATCGGGTCGGTTGTGCGGTTGTTGTCAATGGGCAGCAGTGATTTAACTTACCATCAGGTGACCCTGTTGTTCGTTTGCCTCCCAATAACTTAAAAAAACCGGCCAAGAGCGTGTCGGACACGCCCATGAAAGGGTTCCGTAGCTAAAAGATGGCCCGACCGCTTAAGACACCATTTAGTAAGGGCAACTGCACGTCATAAGTTGGTCGAGTTGTATAAAAATAACTATGTATGATACAGAGTTCGCTATAGTTTTCGTTGAAAGTACTTACTTGGAGGTATACAGGACATTTTTTTCAGAATTATTGTAATAGTATTTCAAAAGTTAAGGGGGGGGGGGGGACGCTCTAATTTTAACTTTGTATTAATATATCTCGAGACTGGGGTGTTTGATCCACATGGTTTCAAGGCAAGTTTTCTTGTATTTAAAAATACCTTTTTAACGATACCCCACACGATGGGGTAAGTCGAATTTTTTTTTCTAATTTACTTTTCGCTGTATGGGAGGGGGGGTAAAAATAATTATTTTTCGATAATTTTAAAAACCAATTCTTGAATTATCACTATACATCTCTCCACCAATTTTCGTGGCAATCGGTTCAGAAACGGCGGAGAACGAGCCAGGACAGACAGACAGACAGACAGACAGACAGACAGACATGACGGAACTATAAGGGTTCCGTTTTTTGCCATTTGGCTACGGAACCCTAAAAAAGTCGGGTGGGCGACACCTATTGATAAATGGTTGGAATCTTGATCGCAATTGTAAATCACTAAGGATTTAATTAAGCTAGCTGTCATTAAATATGTATTGACAGGTGCTTATAATCTCTATGTTACTTCAACTAACATTGTTGAGAACCGCGTACATTGCTCCATTCCCACTAATATTTCCTACTAGCTCTTACCCGCGGATTTGCTTGCGTGGAATTAGGATATCAAAATCCGTTCTAGTGATTGACGATTATTAAGATTCCTGTTTTATCCCATGGGACGTATTTAATCAGGATAATAAATATCCTATCACCTCTAGTTTATCAAAATCCGTTCAGTAGTTTCAGCGTGATTGACGGACAACCATCCAAACAAAGAAACTTTAACGTTTATATTACAATTTTAGTGTGATTTCTTCTAACGTGTTCTTACAATGTTACTTATTTCACCTGTTCTAATAAGGAGCGTATTAATAATTTAGTGCACAGTTCGCCGTGCAATATCCAGAGGGCACCTGTGTCG
Organism: Nomophila noctuella; assembly: GCA_958496325.1. Lineage (NCBI taxonomy): Eukaryota > Metazoa > Arthropoda > Insecta > Lepidoptera > Crambidae > Nomophila > Nomophila noctuella. Next base: position 15,631,912 of record OY292486.1, on the reverse strand, counting down.
GAAACGTTACGATCTCATTAGCTCGGCCCTTCCGTTCTCCAATTTGTCGAAAACAAACGGAATTTTAATGTTTCTCCCGAAAAACACGTTGTTTCTTGTAATTTTAAGAAGCTTAGTAATTCCAAAGCGTCGAGGTGTTTCGAGTTTGCATAATGGAACACGTTTTGGCGAGTTTGGTGGGTAATTTTGTTTATCTATACAACATTTCTTAAAAATGAAGATGAATACAATTTTACTTTAGTTCGGTTAATTGTCCGGTTGACCAAACTACTACCACAAGAAGAGAAAAATATTGCCGTATCTTTATTAATTCTAATATACACTAAAATACCTTGGGTTCTGTGTGGTAGTCTTGAATTTGATAAAGTTATAATTTATCAAACGAATATCAGTCGAAACAATTAAGAAAATCATAGTACATAAATATTTTTTTAGCCTATTATGCCCTTTCATGATAAAATATTTGGGTTTTTTGAAATGTAATGTGATGTGTACTCTATTTTTTTCTGTAATTACAAAACCGCTTGCATTAATTTGTTTCACGATGTAAATGGTAGGAAAATTCGTCGTAATTATTCGTATGCCGCAAGGCAACTGCTAGGGTTTACACTAACTTACAAGAATCTGTTAGAAAACGACCGACATCGACAGCTTCCTTTACGAATTTAACTCAAGACTAATATAAAAAAAATATATATACATATGAGCTATCTATATGATTTTCAACGGGTTCTTAATTTTTTAGAATAGTGCCGATTTCCCTTTGAAGCGTCAACTGTCACCGGGACCATATAAGGGTAAAAGGATTATAGGAATGTAGCTTGCTGTTGTCGACTTCACTTTTTGAACAAGCTCAAATTTTAAAATTACATATTACTTTAAAAAGAGGTATGCTTGCCATCCTTAGACTGAGGTATGAACAGACGAAGCGCACTTCGCAGCGAATGACTGCGTAACTAGGCATGGCAGTAGGTATGTACCGCGCTTATTTACATTTCATTTGCAGCCTTAAAGGGGATAGGATATTAGACGCTCCATGAGGTTGGGTTCTATTAGTAAAGGAACACCTTTTGCGTGGGACAAAATGGGGATGGGATGTTTAGTAAAAAGAGACAGAGAGACAGATGGTTCATGGGACTATAGGTTAAGTTCAGAAGAAATTTCGAATCCTCTAAAACCTGGTGTTACCAGTTGAAAAAAAAAAATTAAAAAAATTATTGCTTTCACAATAGGATACAATAGTCTTCTTAAACTTCACTTCGCGATAAGTAGAAATGTTTATTTAAAGTATATTACAAGTCACCATTATCATCATCTCAACGCTTCTCCCGGCTCCAACCTGGGCCATCGCCTCAGAGCTCAGGGTACGCTACGACTATGATCCTAAATAAATAAGCCTTGTAATTACAACTACGATTTCTATTTCAAAATAGACTATTAAGCTTCCATTCGTGGTTGTTATTCAACATTTTCCAAGGCTCCGAGTCTGGGTCGATTCCCGGGGCAATATTTCAGAGCGGTCCGCGATTTACTTTCGCCAAGATAACGCGTGAAGTGAATCGAGTGGACCTTAGATCTTAGATAACAATGCAATTTACAGAAGTATACCAGACGGTTAAGAAAACTGCTGTATAAGTACAGGCTGAATTTAGATTTCAATTTATATATATATAATAAATATATACGTTAATTGCAAAATGGAATAGGTAGGTAGGATAATAAAGGTAGGTAGGATTTTTTTTTGAATATTTGGAAGTTATAAGATCGACACATTTATTTATAATCTTAAAATTATATAGTTTTTACTGCTTTGAACAACAGTTAAGTTTATGAGACTTCCAGCCACTGGATAGCAAATATGCTTTTTTTGTTACAGGAAATCGTCTTATAGTAAGTTAAGGATTATTATAAGATTCTTCTTAGCGCCTGAAAGCCGCAATTGTCTTTGTTATTTCGACAGTGTGGCTACAAACCTGACAAGTGCTTGTTTCAACTTTAGGAAAATAAACTAAGTTTTCAAACACCAATTTATATACATTAATATCCTTTCAAATATACATTTCTTTTAACCTATTAAATAAAGCTCACAAATACACCTAACTAAAACATCTGTCGCGTACAGTTATTATTTCCAGCCACTGTTTTAGAGGGCTCGAATTACCTCCTCCCGTGTAGTAGACCCTCATAAACGTCACGACACGGGTCCTCTCGGGTTCCTCCGCTATTAGACATGAAAGGTAATTTAATATCCTAGCCGTTTTCAGCCACGGCGGACTTACGATTGGCTAGTTATGCAGGATATAGTGCACAAGTGAGTGCGCAAGCACAGATGCACTCCCTATTCCTTCACTCGCATAGTTCGGTGGGACAGCAATCAGACGTGACCGTAGAGAGATCAGGCGTGGGACCAACGACGTGCCATCCGGAGCATCATAAACAGTTTCGGTCACCCATCCTATGACCGGCTCTGCAAAAGTTGCTTAATCTCATCAATTGCATCCCGCTTGGTGTAATGGTCAAGATCTTGCCTGTTACGCAAGAGGTCGCGGGTTCGATCCCCGCACAGGACAAACATTTGTTTTCAAGAACATGTCTGTTTGCCCTGGTCTGGGTGTTAATGTATCTATTTAAGTATATTTGTAATACCACTGTTGATTCTGATGTCTGTAACACAAGTGCTTTAGCTACTTAACACGGGGTCAGATCGATGTATGTGATGTTGTGGAATATTTAATTTTATTATAATTGCATACCGAGCGGGCTTACCACTATGCCATCGAGCTATCTCCTCCCGTGTAGATCGTGTAGATCACATAATGTTTGTATGTTTGTTCATATTTATGTATGTGTGTATCTACATAGATACACACATACATATGTATGTATCTGTGTACACACACACTGTGTGTATGTAGACCCTCATAAACGTCGTCGTGCGGACACGGGTCCTATCGGATTCCTCTGCTATTAGACGTGAAAGGTAACACTGGCTTTATTAAATATGAACGTCTCTATTAATGAAATTATTGGGAGGTGTGTGGAATGTTTGGTGTAGGGTTTTGAGCAGTTTATTTACGGTTAGTTTGGGAAGTCGATTAACTGAATTTCGCTTGAAATTCAGTTCTGTTTTGAATGTCGGATTTTCTATTATATTTTTTTTTTATTTCGAATCCGTGTCTTGGCTTTGACTATAATCGTGAGGAAAATTCAGATTTCTTAATTAAATAAATATTTATCAATGACATACCAGACGTGAAATTGTTTAGATGTGTTTTAAGTTTCTTGGTGTTTTGAGCTATTTTGCAAATGTATCTCCCCTTCATTCATATTTAAACCTAGGAACATAGTCAACATCATAAAGACGGGAGTATATTTAAATCCCCATTAAAGCTGTTTTATTTGTCACTCACATAAGAGTTAATGGGGATTTCCCATCCGGACTAGCGGATTAACTTGTATTTTTTTGTTAGTTTATTTTTGTTGCATTAATAAATTTTATTTTTACGAAAATGCTAAAATTTCGACTCTAGAAATATTTAATTTTAAATCACCAATTTTCGCTTTGCTCGGTTAAATAATTCAACAGTTTGACTTTACTTCAGCCTCTCACCTCACAAGCATAAAATCTAGCACATCTCGACAAACGGTCCGCCAACTTTTATGAACGAGTTCGAATTTTACACTTCGTTGAAAAATTTATAACCCAATTTCAACTGAGTCTGAGCTACCTGGGGAAAATGTTAGAATTTCAGCACTGTGTAAAGTTTTTGACAAAATTTCAAAATTTTTGAGTTACCGCCCGACATTTGGACGGGCTAAGTGCTTGGTTAGCAAAACGTTGTGATTTGACCTTTTAGATTTATTGGCATTTAAAATGAAGTTGGCAGAGGATGTAACAGAAAAGTATTTATTTTTAGGATATAAATCGCGGTTTTTATTTGTTTTTAGTTGTTTTTTTTCAATGATTTGCTTAAACCAAGTAAAACACAATTTTTTATTTCTTCTCTTATCGTCAATTTTTTTTTCATTTTTCAAATCAAATCAAATCAAAATATTCTTTATTTATAAAGGTCTCTGCAAGGCACTTATAAATCGTCAATAAAATAATATTGCAATATAACATTCAACTACACGAACCAATTACTACGCTACAAACGCGCAATACGCTAAAATACAGTCAACACCACATCAGGCTACCACAATGATTAAGCGGAGATTTCGTGACGTGTCAGCCGAAGTTTTTTTTCATGTGTAAAATCTACAATACACCTAGCGCAGTAGGCACGTTCCCCATTCACCTCTCCAAACCCCATCTCCACTCAATTTGTCGCGGTTGGCAGGTGAGACGCGTCGCGCGTCGCTCGCAAGTCGCAACATTTGCTGTAGGCGACAACCTCGCGCGTCACGTTTGAATCAAGTCAGCTGTCACTGTCACGACGTAGGGTAGACCGGGGTACATAGGTACACTTGAACGGATTATGGAAACTAGCTTTCACGTGATTACGAATGTACGCGCGAGTGTTTTGTTTCATCAAATAAAAGTCATAAAACTTCGTATGTGATTCTGATTTGAATTTACTGGTATGATGGTTTTAAATAAAGAGTTTATGTCAAATTCAAAATATTCTTTATTAACATAGGCTTTATAGAAGCACTTATTAATCGCCAAAAAAATTACAAAATAATAACTCTACCACCTCTACTCTATGTTCGTTTTGAGTATTCAAAGCAACTTTATACGGCCTGTTAGAGTGTTTACCTTTATATCATTGTAAAAGAGGGACTTTTTAATAGTACAAAAAAGACAGAAGTTTTTTTAATAGATACAAAAACAGATTTATAAAATCATCATTATGAGAAAATGCTGTCTTAAATAATCATGAAGGTGCCGAAAGTAGGTGTCGACTTGACACTTTTCCAAATATTTTGCCCCAGTAGCGAAAAGCGAATATCGTATGTTTCAAGTGGAAATTGCGAGAGATACGGAACTGACATACGAAGATGCGTACATGAAGTGGATCTAGATTGAACGAGTTAGCTCCGGCGTTTTTGTATTTGTCAGTTTGAAGTTTGGTTTGGAAATGCAGTTGCTGAATGATTTTTGAGCGTTTTGGTAGGACAAGGTATTTTGATATCTGTAACCCGTTGTTTTAGGCTTATGATAAATGCGGCGAAGCTTAAATATGGAATAGTCTTTCTATGAAACAGTGGAGATACGGACCTATTGGTTGCAATATATCGCATCTCGTCCCGTCGCCCACCTAAGACAATGAGTGATAAATTTGAAAGCGTACATATGTAGAAGTTCTTTGATAGGCAAGGGGTTATGTGTCTAGCAAAATGACTATTCCCTACTAAAAAAACCTGTGTGTATACCTACTTCTAACGTTTTTTTCTACCTCAACTTCAGTTTCGCCTCATTTTTATTTAAGTATAACTTTAGCACTTCTGTTGTGAAGCCCGGCAATTCCACCTCATTCCGGTGTAAACGCAGGACAAAGTGACAAATTCCCTGTTGTTTGTGCATGAGGTTCCGGCGAGAGAAAGCGGCGGAAGGAAGGACCTCCCCAGCATTGTTGAGCGCGGAGCAGTGTGTGACACAATGAGAAAGTGTCTGTGACGATTGGCTACGTTGGGTCTGTGACGATTGGTTACACAGTGACTGTGTCAATTGAAATAATTGCAGAGGAATTTATTGTTCTTACAGCAGACGGCTGAAAGAAAATCAAATTATTTATTTGTTTTTATCTTAATAGCATAGGTTGTCATTCGAAGGGTTGTTTTTTAAATTGTTTGTTAGGTACTTAGTACTTGTAGGCAGCTTCACCTTTTCTTTTGAATGACACATTACTAAAACAACTTTCAAAGAAACAGAATTTTCAGTTTATCAAAAAAAACTGTTACGGTTGGGGAGCTGGCTGTCATTAGGTAGTTTTAAATGCTTTCGCAATGGTACACCTTTTGCTGGAACAAAAATTAAATCTGAATTATTATAAAACTGTTATCATTTTTTGAAAACATTTTGATATTGAATAAATAAAACATGTTTCCTCTTAACTTCTGCTAAAAAACAAAATTGATTCGACTGTCGTTTGCGCCGTGGATGCAATTCCGCCCATTTCCCTCCAGCGACAAAAGGCAACAGAAACAAAAAGCGACCAAAAGCTGGACAGAATTTAGTCCGCACAGCAGTCCAAACTAGCTTATTTACCAACCTATTCAGTCCAGAATACGAAATAAAATCGGCGAGTGGTCCCGCAAACGTGAACGTTTTGAGGCTCTCGACGAGGCCTTAAAAAGGTCTGTCACGGTTAAAATAGCACGCTAGAAACTCCAGCAGATTTCACAGGAAAAACATGATAAACCAGACTTTTGCTGGGCAAAAAATATTTTCCCAACGAAAGGCTTTCAGCAAATCTCTACCGAAGTATCTATTGTGTTCGCACAAAGAGACCTGACAGAGCGTATCTTTCGGCAATCCTCTGTGGCAATTTATTTCGTAAATACTCCATCATTTGCGGTTTTAATAAACCATTGTTCTGACGGGATAACAAATTATGCGACTGCTTATGCCGCGGATGACTGAGTGGTTTTATCTGATTAATAAGTATTATGAGGGGATTAATAATTTAGATATTAATGAATACTGGAGTGGGATTAAACGCGCACACGAGGCAAGGCTTACGCTCATTATTTAACATCATAGACTTGGTGGCAGAGGGTGAAGACTCAATCATAATGACAAGTAAATCATTGTTTTTCAGAAAGAATTTATTTTTGCGTACTAATGCAATGCGACTGATATATCTAAATGTCTTGCATGTGAAAAGGAAATCTAAATAGTCAAAATACTTATATTTATTTAATTTTTATAGCACTATTCACCTACTATTCACTTTCTGTTTGACCCCGAGGTTAAATGGTAGAGAATGCCATGTGGCATTAAGTCCGCCTTTTGTACAATTTTTTTACCGTGCAATGAAGTTTCAATAAATATCTGGCCTTATAATACAATATTGGTCTGCTTTATATAAGAATTCTTATTTATAAAATTATCAACCAATAAATAAATATACCATAGATAGTGGCACTCAGAGTTTTCGAATAAAAAAAACGCGACCAAATCGTCAATGACATCGGTACTGATATACCGATATATCGGTACGATATACTATTTATTTGAGTACTGATTGTCACTATCTATCAGACGCTGACTGTGAATTGCTTAATTTGCAAGTTAAGCTAAGCCGTATTTGTAAAACACCAACAAGAAAAATGAAAAAAAAAAAACACTGATTACAACTCAAGTAGTTACCATAAAACATTTACACTGTCATAAATCCCCGGACACTTAATCTACAGCTGTGTAAACACTATTTATACAAGGGTGTAAGTGGACATATCCATTTGCGTAAGCACGGGTATTATCAAAGGACTGACCATTCCTTTGACTAATGCCTGCTCCCCGTATTGTCAAACGTCTCGTCGTCAACCTGCGGTCGTGGCGTTTACAGGATCCGATGAATAGATGCCTTTTGAAGGCTTTTGATGCATTTTGGTGATGGCAACATACTGCCTAACTAGTTCTACTGATAAAAGACGGAAATGTCATTCAAAATTACAAAGAGGACGTTTATGCAGTGAATATATCTACATAAATTGAAACTGGACGCATTTATTTATTTATTTATTTATTTATTTATTTATTTATAAAAACTTTATTGACCACACTAGTAAGTAAGGTACAAAAGGCGGACTTGATGCTAAAAGCATTCTCTACCAGTCAACCTTTAGAAAAATGAAATGTTTGCATGCGGTAGTGAGCAAACTAAAACATCATTTATCCTACTACTATTATAAAGGCGAAAGTTTGTTTGTGTGGATGTGTGGATGTATGGATGTATGGATGTATGGATGTATGGATGTATGGATGTATGGATGTATGGATGTTTGTTACTCTTTCACGTAAAAACTACTGAATGGATTTGAATGAAACTTTACCACAATATAGCTTATACATCAGAATAAATAGGATATTGGAAATCGAAATCCACGCGGACGGAGTCGCGGGCGGCCGCTAGTTAATAATACAATTTTAGACTTGTTGACGTTTACAGCGTTTAAGAACTAGATTTGCAATATAAAATCATCTTTAATAACTCCATACGCCTGGATTTCGGCTTCAGCACACATAGTGTTATACTATAGCCTAAAGCCTTCCTCGACCAATGGACTATCCAAAACACAAATTTCTTTTTTCGAACCAGTTCTTCCTGAGGTCAGCGCGTTAAAAGATTCGCAGCTTTATTATATTAGTAGAGATGTGCATGCACATCGATCAGGAACACAAACAATAAAAATATCTCCCTGTGTAAAACACCACAATATGCGGCGTATAATTAAAATTTCAGTACAAAGCAGGGGCACCACACTCGAACACGTGACTGGGAATAATTCAGTCGCGGGGATTCCCCCGGCCGTCGCGCGCTGCGATTACCCGAACCTCTCCAAATATCAAAACGTCAAAACGACGCTTCTCAACATTTTGTATCGCGATGATGATAATGATGACGGTTATTTTAAAGCAATCTGAAATTCATTTCAAATGAAAATAATACTTTAACTAAGTTACAATCACAAGTTACAAGTACACAAGTTAACAATGCAGTTTTCTTTAACAAAAAAACTGGTGAGAAACTTGATCTTGTCTTTGATCAGTAGAGAGACGAACTTCTTAGCTATCCATGGATTCTCCGTGCGGGTGCCGGGTCCATCGCGAGGAACAGAGAGGAATGTCAGTCGGCGCCTGGCATTTTCATAATATATTATCTATACTTATAATAAATCTGTAGAGAGGTCAATTCTGTACATTAAATATATTTTCAAAATAACTATCAGGGGGTGATTAGTGATCGATACTGATACCAAAAATGTAATCAGTAATTTTTTTGTCTGTCTGTCTGTCTGTCTGTCTGTATGTTCCTTATAGAAACAAAAACTACTGGACGGATTTTGACGAAACTTGGTACAATTATTCTTCATACTCCTGGGCATATTATAGGATACTTTTCATCACGCTACAATCAACAGGAGTAGCGTAGTGAAGGGAAATGTGGGGAAAACGGGAGAATTTTCTCCATTTCTCAAGCTTCAGTCGCGTGTGCAGCCTTAATGGTTAAAGTCACATAGAAATCATGTATGACGGAAATATTCTTCATAAAATTTCCTAAAAAATATCCCCCAACAGCATATGTCTATATTTTATGGTTGACTCACAATAACACGTGTAACTCATGATCCAAATTGGTTTGCGCGCCAACGCGTTAAACTCAGGAACTACTGGTTCGAGTTGAAAATATTTTGTGTTGGATAGTCCACTTACCATTTGTCGAGGTAGGCTTTAAGCTATCTATAGTAACACTGTGTGCGAAAACCGTAACCCACGCGGACGGAGTCGCTGGCGGCCGCTAGTACGTAATAAATTCATTACTATTAATATTGCAAATGTAAGGCTCAGAAAATATAATACTTGACTCGAAACATTTTTAGTGGTAGTGGTTTCAGTTAATCAAAAATAGATTCAACAGACCCATGTTTATTGTCTCCCCATCACTAAAACATCCCACGACTCCAATCATCAATCCAAAAACCGGAAATATTCTGACCAATAAAAAGACTTGTCCCAACTTTATGACAGAACTCACCCACCGCATTACACACAAAATATGGACGACGTAACTATTTATTGCGGGTTGCGATTAAGGCTCCCTGAGCAGATACAAGGCTCCCCCATGGACAGAGACATTTTGAGAAACATTGCATTAAAATAATGAGGGGAATGCAAATCGTTGCGTATCTAATCGTCGCAGACTCACGCTTTTCAGATGTAAGAGCCGTCAAATTTTCATAGATTTGAATCTTTAGATATAAAAAAATATAAATAACAATTAATATTTCACATCATCACATACATTAATCTGACTCCGTGTTAAGTAGCTTAAGCACTTGTGTTAAAGACATCAACGAACCAACAGCGGCATCACAAATATACCTAAATAGATACATATAATACCCAGACTATGTAGCACAAACAGACAATCAATAAAATCATGCATACAAATGATTGTCCCGCGCGGGGATCCAACCTGTTACCTTTTTCTTCTTCAACTTTTTCACCACTAAACCAAGCGGTTCAAAACATTTTGAGGAACAATGCATTAAAATAATGAGGGGAATGCAAATCGTTGCGTAATCGTCGCAGACTCACGCTTTCCAGATGAAAGCAACTGACCGAGTTTCTTGCTGGAGTCTTCTCGGCAGAATCAGCATTCCGAACCAGTGGTAGAATCGCATTAAGTATGTTTATTTATATTAGTATATTTTATATATCACCATATATATGTATTCAAATGTATTGAATATTTTTTTTTCATAGTTTTGACGATTCGAAAGTGCTTGTTTGTATGCCTATTTGAATAAAGATATTTTTGATTTTGATTTTGATTTTGATTTTGATTTTGAAAGAGCTGTGAAATTTCCATAGATTTAGATCGTTTGATATGGCCCGTGCCATACTTCAAACCGCTTTGACACAAGCCCTGTAATGTGAAGCGACGGTCGCCTCACATCGCATTGTAACCGTAATAAGTCTAGTCAATCAACATATCCACCTTTATTTTATTTATTTATTTATTCATTTAATTTGGTATTCCAACAAAATGTCACACACAAAAGTCTAAAAAAATATTTTAAAAATACACATATTTTGCATGCATACCAATTAAAGGTATGGCTTTGGCCACATATGCTCTATATTATAACAACGAAAGAAACAAGAAGTAAGAAGACCTTACCAAACAAAAATAGCACTTCGTATCTGTTCTATGTTTCTGCTGGTGACTTAGGTCGCCAGAGCTTAGTTGGGGAGGGTATGGTGTCTTAAATGCAGGCAACGCATCTGCTACCCTTGTGCGGTTGTTGACGTCCATGGGCAGCGGTGGTCACTTACCATCTAGTGCCCTCTTGTTCGTTTGCCTCCCTATAACATAATCAAAAAAATAAGCCACAGTTTTCTAGTGTAGGGCATTTCTGACGACTTAAATCTATGCGCACTTCAGATGAAAGAGCTGTGAAATTTCACTGAGATGCGCCGCTGATTAAATTTTAATGCGATTCTGAAGCTTTGTGCTCTGTATTGTTTGTTGTTCCGCTGTTAGCTCTCGCTATTCCTTGTGGATCTCAAGTCAAAGGTATCCTTGTGGATCTCGAGTCAAAGTCAAAGCATTCGTTAGTCTACTTCTTAGTGGTAAACACTATTTGATACATTTGATATACTCGAAAATTTAATTGAAATTTAATTGAAATTTTAATCTCGATTGTTTACTTAGCTAGATTGATTTAGTTCATTTGTCGATGTGACTATTGACATTAACGTGCTTAAGTAAACTATATTAAGCAATTCAATCCAACTATGTCTATCAAACTTCTAACCGTTTAAGATCAACCACTTGAGGCTATTCGTAAATAAATTGCAGGTTAAAGACATTTTTAATTGACGTGCAACAATGATATACAGTACTATGTAGTTAATTAAAACATTATTTCACTAGTTTTACCCGCGGCTTCGCCTGCGTTATCAAAAGTATCCAATCAACCCATACTCTGTCTGTATACCGAATTTATTCATCCGTTCAGTAGTTTTAGCGTGATTTGCGGACAAATTAAAAAAAAAACAAATTTCACTTATATAATATAAGTATGATTATATTGTTCACGGTTACTTAAATGTTCTTTGAATAATTAAAAGTCGTTGTTTGCAACTTTTAACAACATGTTTGTAAACAGCGTTGTATTTCAACCGCCCCGTCCGGAAGCCAAACAAGACGCGTTTGCCAAACCCGTTATATTAAAATAGATATCGTTAAATATGCTAATACCGCAACAAAATCTCATCCCGGCACGTTTGGCCTAATTTCCCGAGAACTGGAGGACACGTTAACCCGAAACTGCGAATCGCCCTGGGAGCAATTGTACCGTTCGTTACTCTACCTCGAACGCTAAGTAAGGACAGAAGACAATCTCCATACAGAATTCGCTCAAGCGCATACACAGACGCCGCTTGACACGTTGTCTCAGACCACCTTTAAATATTGAATTGAATCGTTAGATTTGCCCTCGCCGACATCGAAATTGGCTCTAAAATAAGAGCGACAGTCGCTTCTTACAGCGAGATAGCAAGTTGACAGTCACCCGTCTGTCTGTCACCTGTCTTCGGAAACAGTCTCTCCAGAGCTCAGTTTTTTTAGTATAAGTAGAATCACCTTGCTTCAATAATAATCAAATAATTTAAATAACAATAATAAATTAAATATCGAGATTTAATGCAACGATAGTACGTATAGTACGTACTTCCAATTTTATTAACCCTTGACCGTCGTGCGTACGCATTCAACAAAGTACATCCACGAGTTTCACTTCTGTGCGTTCCTACTTCATGCCGCTAGTCAACCGAAGAATAAACGAATTTAGCCGAACAATTCTAACCGTGTGCCAGGTACGATGGGCCCCCGTAGGAATGCTCCGCCAGTTGTGGTTTTAACGCGATAAGTTGTTTGCTCTAACCCTTTTCATTAAGACTGTTTCATTGAAAGTTGCGTGGGTTTGAGGCGTCTTTTGTTTTTATTAGACGTATCACGGGAAGTTGCTGATTAAAAATGTTTGGCAGTGCCTTGATTGTTGTGGTTAACGCTTGTGTGAGGTTTTGGATTGTATGGGGTTCTTAAGAACAATAGAATCATAATGAAGATTGAAATAATTAGTTTTATGTTCAAGATCTCTTTAGTGTTGAGCTTTTTACCCAGATACTAAAGAAAAGAGGATATTTTTGTAAGATAAAAGTATCATGGCTTTTTAAAATCAGAAACAAAACACTGGATTACTTCCATTATAACATCATTACTGTAAAATTGTAAGATTATTTTAGCATTACAAAAAATACGCAACTTTTTACCATATTCATTTTTTCCCATACATTACAAGAATAATAATATGCAAGCTGTCTCACGCACAATACAAATTCATCCAACCCTTTTTTCTAACCAGAACGGGCCAACACATCGTTATTCCAACCCACCGCGTATTCCAATTTTATTTGCGGCTTAGCACATTATTGCATTCGCTTGCGAGTAGTTACAGGGCTCAGGTGGCCGTAAAGAAGTTTTCAATCTGATTGAAGGAACGGAGCGAACGAACTGATTGACAACATTGTAACGTAAAAATGGGCCTACATTTACGCTCCAAGTTCTTTTACGCCGTTTGTCGAAATGATTCCGCTTTCAGAAGGTTTCTTTAGCATTTGCACACCTGATTTCGATCACGAATTCCTTTTAAGTCATCGTTAAATCTATGGTATAATTTGAGTGAGCTCTTTCGGAGAGGACTGGAATTGCTTTGTGGAGAATCATCAATGGTTTTGGTATGAATGGTATAATATTCTATCTAGTGTAGAAACATGTAATTAACGAGAATTGTGTTCAATCAAATTGTTATCAAAAATGGTCTTCTTTGTAGAGCCTTTATCGAATCGTTTTATCTTTTAAATTCAAATTGGAAGTAAACATCTATTTTTCAGCAAAAAAAATTGGTAACCTTTTATTTCTAGATCGAAGGTTAAACCAATGAAAAACTCAAAAATTAATTATTTTCCCTTTGTATGGCCATCGTAAAACCAATTTCTCTAGCTAAAATATTTGTCCACAAATACCTGAATGTGATAATTTTGTTGCATGCAAAAACGTCTGGATAGTTTCCAAGAATACATTTCACCGCACTAAATTATTCATATCGAACTTGAAAAGTTAGTTCATAAAAATTATTGCAAAAATGTTCTGCATTGATTAAATTCATGAAAGTTTAAGCCCAAGTGAAGTTTAAGGAAACTATAAAAGTTTACGAACCGAGCGCCGGAGTCTGGCGAATCGCAAATGAGATCAGCTTAACATTGTAAAAACGTTTTAATGGGTTTTCGTGTGAGGAAAGATTGATATACCTATTTACTTTCTGAATTCAATGTGCATATTACCGAATGAGTTAGGAATATTCATGATGAAAGAAAAAAGGTAGCAATTTCGTGGGTGCAAATAATGATTTTTGGCTGAAATATATGAATAGAAAAATATTCGGACAAAATGTAATGAATAACATTGGAAAGAAGTTTCTTCATAATTGTATTTTTACGAATTTAAAAAAAAGATTGAGCAGCAATACGTGAGTCTCTGCGATAATCATTTTGTTTGTTTGGGTGACAACATAGGATGTATTTATATTTTTAAGCATTGTCGTTGCAATGAAAACATTGCAGTGTTCTTTTCCCGAATCAGAAGAAGTCAGCAACTTCAAAGTATGGCATCGGTTATTAGAAAAACGTTGACTAAGGGTATCTAAATAAAGCATCAGTGTTTTAAAAATGTTTTCCAACAGTTTGAAAAAACGTCAAACGTCATTATTTTATCTCAAAAGCAAATCTTGAGATAAACAAGGATTGCGCAGGAATAGTCCAAAATCGTACTTAACTTTATTTAAACATTTTTATGACTCGATTCATCAAAATGTTATATTATTTTATACATAATTATATGAATTATTTCAAATTATCATATTATTACAGCAAAACATCCTTATTGCAATGTAAACAGTGCAGCACTATGTTCCCGGAACAGTGGAACAACGTCTCTTGTCCAGAAGTTAGCAAGCCGAAGTCCGGCAGACGCCGACTTGCCCAACTCCGCAGGCTGGCGTCGGTTATTAGAAAAACTTTGACACAGTTCGCCCGTGCAATTATAACGTGATCCATCATTTAGAGTTTTTTCGTAAGACCGTAGAAGGTTGCAGAATGAAGAAATTCTGTAATAACTACTGCCCCTGTATGCACTAAATGTGGAACACATTGTTTGTTTCATTTCACACAATGATCACGACCCCCAGTCATCAGGAATACGACTCAAGGAGGAGGAGGAGGTAGGAACACAATAGGCTGAAAAACGCGACCGAAGTTATAAAGCAATGCATTTTCTACACAAAATTACGCGACGTAATTTCGGCATAGAGTGCCATCTCCCATTTAAAAGTATGCCATATCACGAACTCGACGGAATTTACGTAGCCGCGTAAATTCGGTCGCATTTTTTCCGCATAGTCTGTTCTTACACTTACACTGATTAAGACTTAGGTGTATGTTCGTTTAAAATCAGTTGGAAAGTTAATTGCATGCAAAGTAAAGTAGCAGGAAACTAACTTCATGTAATTAGGTTTATGCCGAATCCTGCCACTGCACTGTAAATATACTTATTTATTCAGTTTTGTTTATTTTTCGATATTAAATTCAATTCGCGATCGATACAAAAAATATTTATTTTAATAATACATTTTTAAAATTAAAAGCGTAACTCACTTATTAATTATAACAATGTTTCCTCCATAAACAGATAATGTTCGCATAAATATTTCTTGTTATTATTTACAAAGAGCTTGTATTAAACATTCAACGCAAAAGGAAACAGTGTACCTGTAGAATGAGAGTGTGCAAATACTGTTGCAGAGAGGTTTTACAAAGCAAATCGTAATTTTTACAACCGACCTAACCTGTTACGTAAATTGTGTTTACCCTGTTTTCTTAGGGACGTCAGTACACAAGTACAATTATGCTAAAAATGTAAGCGGAACTGTTGTTTTTATTTTAATGTAGTTTTAAATGTTGCATATTTAGGTTAATTGTTTTAACTGCTGAAATTTTTACTTTCATGCCATGTGGTTTTGTGAAATGAGAATTCTTTTTTCTGCGTGTTGTGATAAAGAAAAATCTACTGCTTATAACGAGTGTTTAATATTCAGTTTTATTATTTAGTTAAGTCAAACTCTCTAAGCAAATAAGCAGAAATTTAACACATGGTCATAATACATACTCCATCTTTATGTTAACCGTCTAATGTCCTTTCTTGTCGTTTAACTTTCAAAGTAAGCAAGCCTCCTCGGGAAATACATTTTAAAGTAACAAGTTCCTAAATTTTATGTAAAACAAAACAACACAACTGATCGTCGAATTCCCATTCCACTTAGTCGGTGACGTAAATTCTTCTCAACTGGAGCATTTAAGTGGTGCATTAACATCTCCGCGACGGGTAATGGATTTAACAAACCGCAAATGAACTGAAAGCGATGGCAACTCGGCTCTATTATGTAACTTTTTGCGTCTCCAGCCTCACCCGAAACTTGAGAACGACTATTAAACTTCACGAGCCGTGCTGTCACCGTAAACTTTTTAATAAATTCATCCTCCAACATTACGTGCAGCTCGAAGCGACAAAGGAGGCGCCATTTGAAAGCCATTCCTTCATCTATCAGAGTGACACGCAATCAAACAATACAATAAAACTTCTCTACCGAAAAATACTTGAAAATAATTCTCCATTTAAATTCAGGAGGGAGGGCTGTGTCGAGTCTCGCTAACAAAGGTTCTTCGGAGGTAATAACTGTGAGGTGCTGCGGTGTATTGTGCTCCAGAAAAAGGTTGGAAGGGAATGAAACACCTACATCGGGAAGTTTAAAAGAAGCGTTTGTCTCGCCGCTCCTTGTTTTATGTTAAAAAGTTTCATGAATACAACTTTGTTGACGGTACAATTGCTTAATTTATTTTACCGTCGGCCATGCGTATGAAATTTCATTTGGGAGTGCGTTTTAGTCTGAATCCCGTTTGCATTTCTTTGCAAATTATCGTGGACTATTTTTCTTATTCTTTTTTTTTTCACTTTTTCGGGCGGAAATATATTTTAATTTTATCTACGCCCCTGTTATACGACTTTAAAACTGAGAATAGTCATTAGTCAATTCCAATTCGGGCTAAACGACTACTACCCCGTTTTTCTAAAGTTTAAGTCTATTTTACCCAGTGTTCGGGCCAAAACCCACTGCAACTGTGTCACCAGGCCCTCGTAGGTACCTCGTATTAGACCGGTGTAGCTTAATGTGGTAAATTTCGTAGGTAACACACGTCGCATTTGGGCACAGGTGTGCAGTGTCGTTACACTTCGGAACTCGTGACGGTTACACCTCGGTTATTGAACCCATCATCGCTGTCATTACGCCGATCACTCTTGCCGCTTAGTACTGGGCCATTTCTGCTTATAATATGGGTTGTGTTGTAACCCTCAATCGATTTCCTTTATGACGTGATACAAAAAGGAGTTAGGAATTTTCTGATGTTAGAAAAGTGGCTCAGTCGAGAAAGAAAGCATGTTAACTGAATATCAAGTGAAGCTATTGCTCCAAAATATATGCTTTTTATTATCTTACTAGCGGCAGCCCACGACTCCGTACGCATGTATTTCGGTTCCCGCACCCAAAGTGTTATATTATACTATCTATAGCCTAAAGCCTTCCTCGACAAAAGGACTATCGAAGACAAAAATATTTTTTTCAACTTGAATGAGTAGTTTCTGAGATAAGCGCGTTCAAAAAAACAAACAAACAAATTCTTTAGCTTTATTATATTAGTATAGAAGTATAGATTGGTATCACTTACGGCTTTACTAAAGTTGGCATTTAGAACGATATGTTTTTACTACTTAAATCAGTTAGCTACACAACAGAGTTTCATACACACATTCATTCTACTGCCTTTAAACTACTAGATATAATATAGAGAATTATTAAATAAATGACAGTTCATACCGACACAATAACAACCCACAAAGTCGACACACTAATACTAGAACAATAACTCTGCTGAAGCATATTTAATCCCGTGCATTCCCTCGGTGCAGTTTGAGTGCATCCCTCGTGAGCATGTCTGAGCCAGAGTACCGGAGCGGTAATAGCCGCTCTATGAAGATCCATGGTTATACAGATTTAAGTAATTGACCATTGTTAGGTTTCCTAAGATTTTCTTAAGTACAATCGCATTAGAAAGAGATTTAACTCTATTTGTCATGGGTAGTGAGGTCAAGTATTTGCTAAAACCTACAAATGATGTTTATTTTTGAAACCACCGTTGATTCTTTAGCCAAATTGTAAATTCGTTGAAGTGGATTCGTGGATGTGGAGGTACTGTTACCGAAGCGGTATAAAACCGCTCTATGCAGATCCATACTTATCCAGGTTTTATTAATTTACCGCTGTTCCCATAGGATCATTTATTTTTATAAAATTATCTAAAAGTAATTCTAAACTTTAAGCCGTGTACACACGTACGAACACGAACATTGTGGCACAAGAACATGAGACATGAACATTTAGTTTTTATGTATGGACAACATTTTTGACGAACAGAGTGTTCATGTTCGATGTTCGTCAGGTACACACGAACAAACTAAGTTGTTGCGTATCATGAAACGCAAAAAATATGTTCGTAAGTACATTAAGTGTCTCCTCAGTTCGAACACAATCAATGACACAAAGGTTCGAACTTCAAACACTATGTACTATGTACGTACATTAATCTGACTTTTAAATAATTTTATAAAACTCCAGCAAAATGTATTTCGTTTCATGTAAAGTAAAAGGAATATTTTAACATAGTATTTAAACGTAATTAAAGCACATCAAAAGCAATATTTTAATTAATTAAAAGCAATATTTGAACATATTATTTAAGCTTAATAAAAGCACATTAAAAGCATTATTTTAAGCAAAATAGCAAACGTGAATAACTAAGTTATCGTGTGTAGGTTGAAGCTCAGCACAAGTTGCTAATATGTTTGCATTTCATTTTCTAGCGAGCGAGCTGAATTGAAATTTACTTTTAATTTAGAATTCGTGAGATAGGCATTATTGGTTTGAATAACTCTGAGCAACATAATCTGCGTAGAAGGTACGATTAGGGGTTATCTTATTTACCTTTAGACTGGCTTAATTACACATAGCGAGAAGTTTATCTAAATTGGAAGTAGTGAGTTTGAGTACCACAAGTACTTACATAATTATTTTTAATACGCAACAAAATATTTAACTTGAAACTTATCAGTTTCATTTATAAGCACAAAAACGCTTTTAGGAAGTAATTATTACATAGTTTAAACTATTTACTTGTATTTTAAAGTTTTTTTTGTTGTTTTTTGTCATAATGTATTCAGTGCACAGTGCACTTCAACTAAATCCTCGTAATTAACTGTCTTTGACCGTAAATAATATCCGTTGAGCATTTCCAACATTATTATATAATTCTTTCTATTTCATCATCTCGTACACCCACGCAAGCCTTACAAATACTTCGCCTTGAAACAAAGGGAAAGAGCTAATATTATACGTACCAGTTACGAAATATCATAAGACTTCTGCAGTGAAAACATATCGTGGGTCTCCTGGGGCATGTCGGCAATTAGATGACGAACGTAGGTAGGTACGACGAACGAAAGCCGATTATATCTGCAGTCAGACTCCCCCAGATCTATGAGAAATTTGTTTCTATCTATCAAGCTTCTTATCCTCAATTATTCAGGGAGCAATCGAGAGTCTAAGTTACGAACGTATTTCATATTGTCTTGGGACTTAAGTGGGTTTTTTGAAAAATGTAATTTCTGAAGGCTTACCGAGTCACTAAAAACGGACCTACAGAAAATCAAAGTCAGAATATTACTTAAATTTCAATTAATGTAAATCATAACAAAAATGATCGGGGCTTTTAGGGAAGTAAAATGTAATAAATTCTTATGAAATTTACTAACGAGTATTTAATACAAGTAGAATACATTGTAAGAATCAATCGATACAAATTCAGTTTGCTATTTTAGTATTAATTTTCATTTCTACATAGCAATACTATTTTTCTATTAAAATGGAATAAAAATCAACTCTTACTTACCACCGGGTAAATTAAGCGCCTGTCTACCTCCAGCCTTCCTGTAAAAGGTCCAATAGCGACTGCAAATGCAATCTTTTCCGAGAACCGTTCCGACCGGCAGAAAAACCGGTAGTAACCGGTGTAGCCGGCTAAAACACCAGTGGAACTTTCCTTGAAAGAGGTAGTCCACTTTGAGCAGCCGATTTTGAGTACCCACCCATAGCCTCAGGCCTAGACCACTCTGAACTCTATCCATATTATTTGGCTTATCAAATGTATCAATTAGACATCAAAAAAAATTAAATCGATGCTCAAAGTTTGACGAGCCTGTTAGTATGGTGATCAGAAACTCAGGCTGCAAAACCGAGGGGTTCGAATCCCGCTTGGGGCAAATTTTTGTGTGATGAACATCGGCATTTGTACTCGAGTCATGGATGTTTATAAAAGTATTAAAGTAGTTCCCTTGCATCCATAGTACAAGTTCCGAGCTTAATTTGGGGCTAGGCAATTGGAGTGTTAGTCCAAGGGATTATTTAGTATTTATTTAATGTGGACTAGGGCAGTAGCTTAAAAAATGGATGCTCAAAGTGGACCTTCTTCCTAGAAAGCGTTTGCACATTTAAGCGGCCCGCAAACATTTCATATTAATCATGAAAAACTCGCTAAGAATCCCAGATGTTGCATTTTAAAATTGACTTGCCCTACATTCAGGCTTTCCGTCCGACTCGGAATGTAGACTGCGTTTTAATTCCGGCAAAATGTTTCTGGACTTCTCCATACACTCGGCGTCACAAATTACTGTAGAACAATACCGTGGTATTTTTAGAAATATTTGTTATGATGTTTTTGACATTTCTGAGACTAGCTGAAGGGACATTGTTTTAAATTTATTTCCGTTGCAGTTAAATATATTTTTTTTTGTATGGATTTTTTGATTGTCTGGATTGTCTGGATTCCTGGATCTACAACTTTATACAATAAGGTAATTTAAACCAGCATTGAAAATGGAATTCTAGACGAATGGAGCTTAACCTAATGTGCTTATTTTACACACGTAAATGAATAAAAATTTGTAATAAAATGAAGTTTTAATGTGTTTAACACATTAAACATTAAAAAATGTTTCGGATCTCGAGTTTCACATACATAATATTTAAACGAGACTATACGTGACACAAATTAGACTTCTCTCGTACTCTTGTTTTAATCCCGTTTTGATATTATCTATCAGTAATGCAACGCGAAAGTTTAAACTTTTGTTTCACATTGATATTTGTGCAGAGTAGTGTACCTTACCGTCCGCACTCCGCTTAACGCAACTCGAGTTCCCGGCCGTTTGACGGATTGAGATTTTTTACTTTCCAGTAAAAAGCGTTGATGGCAAACTTGCCGATAAAACAATGGGATTATTATTCAAATCCATTTTGGAAATGGGTGTGCCGTTGAATGTCAATGTTCCACAATATTTCATGGGTCTCCCTCGTCTCTAGAGCATATTGAATCTAAAATAAACCGGTCGGAGGGGAAATGGGCGGGTACAATGGTGAATATGACAGGACGGGCTGAAGCCTCTCAGGTGGCGTACCTTTTTATTATTTACACCGCATTTTCAAGGAGTGTTTGCTTTGAGCTTTACTTTGATTTCGCGAAAGTGGCGAAATGCAAACATGTGATCTGAATACGTAGAAGGGAACCCGCTTTTTATGGCAAGTGCTTGCGTTGTGTTACTGTTATTGTGGGCACAGGGGCAGATAGGTTCCTTTAACGGTTGTATTTTACTGTGAGAGCTTTTGTCTTTATGAGCCGTTCACACAAGGTCGGTACCGGCCCTACTGAAAGTATATTTTGTAGATAGTAATCTTGCAGGGAATAGTCTGAAGCAAATGTTTTTTCATGAACGTCGGGAGTGTAGGTACTACTTAAGCAGCCGCGTTTAAAGGTTCCGCTTTTAGAGTAACTTTCGGTTTCTACTTAGTGAAATTTTTAGAAAGTTTCCTGTTTGAGATTTTTCAGGCAGGCAACCATTTTAGTTCATTTTAATGAGCAATAATATTATTGGGGTACGGATTGAAACCGTCAGTGTTTTCCGAAAAAAATCCAAAAAAACAATCAGTAGATTAGGTAACTCGTAATAATAAGACGGTCAAAACAAATTACTTTTTACTGCCTTGATCTTCGAAGTGCTATTTAATACTGAACGTATAATATTCATCGACGTATTAATTACTAGCGGCCGCCCGCGACTTCGTCCGCGTGGATATCGGTTAAAAAGTAGCCTTTGTTACTCTCCATCCCTTCAACTATCTCCACTAAAAAAATCACGTCAATTCGTCGCTCCGTTTTGCCGTGAAAGAAAGACAAACATACAGACAGACAGACAGACACACTTTCCCATTTATAATATTAGTATGGATTGACAATCCTGTTTATAATTTTATCGTCATTATATTCAATGGCACACGAATGATACGCAAACGTAATATGAAGGGTCTCTCATAACGTCACTTAATCGTCGCAAACTCAGTGAATGCAGGCGCATATTCGTAATCCGAATTAGCGCAGGCGAATCGTATTGTCATCGTGTACAGACGTGAACACTTGTGAAATTGGTTGTATCTTAATGTAAAAACTGTTCTTGTGGTTTTGATAGTTATCATTATAAGCATTAGTATGTAGTAGACTACTGCTGTATGTAGACCTCCACCAGGAGGGAGGAGGGTAAGGTTTAGGTATTGTTGGAAATTTTCCACACTTAGCTTCCATTGCGCGGGATAAGAAGGTTTACATGATACCCTTGAGCCATTGACCAAACCATTTGAGCTCTAACCTGAGGTCCAGAATCCTCCTCATGGCATAACTGAAAGCTGGCAGAGTCTCGGGGTCTGAAAGAAATCGAGCCCGTTGTTCGGCCACGCTGCTTCATTGAAGTATACATTTAATAAATAAATGCATTATTTGCGTGAAGTTTGAACCTACAAAATATAGGTTTAGAAAAAGAAAAATAACTGAACAACGACTAGTTTCTAAATTCCTCCCAACTCCCTTTATATACTAAAGTCTAAGTTAACAATCGAGGTAGATAATAACCTCGATGCTGAAACCACCTCAGTCGCCGACTGTACATACTCGTATGTACGGAGAGTCACAACTTTCCGCTGAAACACGATGTTAAATTCCAAATGAATAGGCCCCTGTAAGAGAGCATTAACTCAACTCCGCGTTAAGTACGGAAACGCGCTCCAACGCTTCGCAATTATTATCAAAGAATAGTGGGGAAGAAGGGAGAATTGATTCGTGTAAATGTATTGATTATAATTTGTAGCCTTTTTTGGCCAGATTTAAGTTTCAAAATGGGATAATAGGATTGTTGAGCTGAATTAGAGAACTTCTCGTTTTCTCTTAGTGGCTACGTTATTGAAGTTATTACTTCAGCCATTCAATTTAAGCCCATAGTTCCTAAACAATTAGAGCAATAATGGAATTGCTTGAAAGATAACTTTTGGTGAAATGAACTAAATTCACAACCAATCCTCGTCAATCATCTTCGGCCAAGGTCTAGGAGGCCAGTGTCGGCAAACTAAACATGCTAATATTATTGAGGAGTTATATTCTGTTCGGTGAGTAGTTTACAGTTTATTTCATTTGTATTTGACACTGCCCACCATGATTTCTAAAGAGTTCTGTTACAAACCACGAGAACTATCCAGAAAGGAAAGTCTACTCTTGTTTGTCAAAATTCTGAATTCTAACTGCTCCTAATTTATGCCAAGAATCATACACTGCAAATTAAGGCATAATAAAAGAAAAACCTCAATTTCTCCCTTCTGTAAGTATCTTATTCTCAGTTTGAAAATCAACTCTGTCGCCAGAGGGCGTCTGTGCAGCGCTGTTCATTTGTCACGTTACAAAAAGCCGCGGTCCGAGCCGTCGGTTTAATGAGTTTCATTTAGCAAATGACGTTTCTCTTAGTCGAATGTAAGCAGATGCCAGCCTTGATTGGAATTTATTAATCTGCCAGAGGAGTGTCAAAGTAAGAGGAGTGATGACATTTTGTGGATTATTTGATGTTGTAATAGATGATGATAAGCATATAATAAACTAGTGCTTCATCATTGTATATATTTGATATATATCAAAGTACTAGCGGCCGCCCGCGACTCCGTCCGCGTGGATTTCGATTTCCAATAGCCTAAAGCCTTCCTCGTCAAAGGGACTATCCAACACAAAAAGATTTTTCAAATCGGACCAGTAGTTCCTGAGTTTGGCGCGTTCAAACAAACAAACATACAAACAAACAAACAAACTCTTCAGCTTTATATTAGTATAGATATAGATAGAAACACACTAGGCAAATAAAACGCGACCAAAGTTCAGTGGGATTACGCCTGCAATGTATTTTGACGACCCGCTTGGTGTAATGGTCAAGATGTTGCCTATTACGCAAGAGGTCGCGGGTTCGATCCCCGCACAGGACAAACATTTGTGTGCATGAACATGTCTGTTTGTCCTGGTCTGGGTGTTATATGTATCTATTTAAGTATATTTGTAATACCACTGTTGATTCTGATGTCTGTAACACAAGTGCTTAAGCTACTTAACACGGGGTCAGATCAATGTATGTGATGTGGTGAAATATATATTTATTTATTTATTTTAATTTAAAATTGTAAGATGGCACAAGTAGCATTGTAGGTTGCACAACAAAACAAATAAACCTTTTAAAACAACAAAAGCACGTTTGCCACTTCTATGTAGTTCTCTGAACTGCGGCAAAGCCGTCGATAACTATTACAAGAGCTGTTTTCTTGGAAGAATGCGAGAGCTTCATGAAACTTAAGTGGCTCTGAAGCTTAGATGTTGCCATGAAAAGAATTCAAGTAGAATCTTAAAGGATTATAGGGACTTGTAGTTTCACTTCTCTCAAGTACCTGCCTATATTTTTCTCATTGACGAGCTTGATGGCGTGGTTGATATATCTTGCGCTAAAGGTAAAACATTTAGGACAAATATTTAGTACATCTATTTACCTATATATTTATTTGGACGATAAAGAAGATCTTATAAAAATAATTTGCCTTGAAAGCTAATAAAAGCCGTCAGGAGCTTAATGCATGCCATCCCCCATTAGCTTAAAAAACAATGTGTGTTACATACAGTTTACAGTACAAATAGAGATGAATTTTAATATTTGTGTTATTTTAGTGTCGGGGCGCCTTCGTACGTACATGTACTAATAGTAAGTAATTTAACTGTATTTGTAACAACTCTGTTGTTTGTGATAATCCCAGGTATTAATTCCAATAGAATAAACAAACGCCATTGATCAAACATTAAAAACTGAAGTGTTTTTTTTAACTTGTATAAAACAACCCAAATAATAAAGTGATAGGAAAGTCATTAGCTTTAACAGATATATTTATCATTAATTCTTTATCAAATTTCTTTTATCACAGCAACTTTCCTAACCGATAAATAACAAATTTCTCCATAATTACCTGGCATTGCCCCAAACGTTTAGAAGTCGAGTTCGGAATGACACCCAAAGGGCTTCCCATGCCCTTTCTACTTATCTATTTCCGATTAGAGGGCGAAATAAATTTTGTTTTAGATACATCTGGAGAAACAAAGGCGGGGAAACTTCCACAGATTAATTCTTCAGATAAAATTTCACGCCTGGAGTGGCCGGGCACTTTCCGAAGACACTTTTAGAATTTACACAGGTTTGGTTTCGTAGAGTTAGGAAGCGGGAGACATTGCATCGATGGAGTATTTGGCTTTTGTAATTAGAGTATTTGGATTTTGGATTTGGAAAAGCATAAATACAAAATGTATCTTGTCAAACCGGAGAAGGAAACTACGCGCTACTATGTGATGACACGACCGGAGAGAGATCAGGTGCAGGACGAACGGTTTAACCTGCCTTACGAAGCACGGAGGAGCTCGAGATGAACATTTTTGGTCACCCATCTGATGACTGGCTTTTGCGAACATTGCTTAACATTAACAATCGCAGACCAAGCGCGCTAAACACACATCAAGCTCCTCAAACTGTACCAACCACTTGTCTCCCGTATAAACCCGAAATGGGACTCATCCGTTCACACTCAGTACATTTTTCGAAATAGGTTAAACCACGTCTCCTATTTCTTCAACTACTACTAAATCAATTTTTTTCAACCACTTCGATCAAAATTAATGTACACTAAAACCACGAAGACACCACCAATCCAATCCAATCAATAAATCCTCTGGTCGTATTAAAATGGATTATAATGTCTACGTTCGTTTTAATTTGGCTCGGCGCGGCCGGCAAAGAAGCCCTCAGCCCCAAGGGAGCCATGCCCATTGCCTTTTTACGGCCATCTCTCAGCCAACAGAGCTTTAATGTCTGTTAAGGAACATTTTATCTTTTCCTAGTTTGTCTTTTTCAAAGGAAAAGGGTTCATTTACTTCGCGACACACTTCTGATAAAAAACTCTCAGACCGCCTTATCAAGTTTTTCCGCTCGCCCGGATAAGATAGATGGAACTGAGATGAAGAGGTTATTTACGAGTATGTTATTACAAAACAAATGTTATTTAAGTTATTGTTTGGAGCGTATTACTGTACTAATAATAATTTATCAAGTATATCTATAACAATAACAATTTATATTTCTGTTCAAAAGTCCCCAATTTTGGGTCTGGCTTTTAGAGGGATATTTATAGAAAACTATTTGTGATACGTCGTTTCAGAAAATTAAGCAGCATTTTACTACTACCATCATCATCATCATCATCATCATCATTATCAGCCTATCGCAGTCCACCGTTGGACATAGGCGTCTACTACTACTATGTTGTAAATAAGCAGCATTTTACGACTACCATCATCATCATCATCATTGTCAGCTTATCGCAGTCCACCGCTGGATGGACATAGGCGTCTACTACTATGTTGTAAATTACATTAAATGTATGTACCTTCGACTCTTGATCTTAATCAAATCGTCATAAACCGCATCAAAATACGGATAGCTCTTCAAATAATATTAACAAACAAAAATCATACGTATGAATACTTGTAGATAGCGGGTATTGGAATTTTTTATTTTATTTTGAATGTACAATTCACATCTCCTAACCCGACTTTTACCCATCTAAAATGCAATGGGCAATTCGGACTATCATAGCTTTTTATTAAGAAGGGGTGGCCAACTGGCCATTGACCATCCGCCCCAAGAAGAAATTAGCTAGGGTGACGGCGCCGGCTAGACGACACAATGATATAAAGATTTGATAGTTTATTACAAGAGATATGGTTGCATACTGCAGATAACGATCTCATGTTGCGTAATTGTTCGGTCACTGCAGGGATCCGTCTGTGCCA
Source organism: Nomophila noctuella (assembly GCA_958496325.1). Lineage (NCBI taxonomy): Eukaryota > Metazoa > Arthropoda > Insecta > Lepidoptera > Crambidae > Nomophila > Nomophila noctuella. The sequence goes on along the minus strand of OY292486.1, from coordinate 15,604,713 downwards.
TTCACATGAAATCAAAGATCGTTTGTGAAAGACTAACGCTCTTATAAGTATTTGAGAGAAATGACTTTGTATTCTTAGTTCTCTAAGATAGATAGTTCCCTTTTATCAATAGTACATACAAGTTTAGAATTTAGTTTGGAGCTCGGCAATTGGTATAGTAATTCAAGGCATTTTTTATTTATTTCATTTTATATGTCCCTGAACACACCAAATTGCCTTAATCCACACTTAACTCATAGCGTGTACTATGGATGCTGCTAAATTACTTCAGTACGTACTTTTTATTTATCTTTTACAAATTCTATAAAAGTTATTCTAACAAAAAATTCTGTTTACCATGACTGTACCCATTTCCCACTTAAGAACTCGAATCGAAGTAAATTGCCTCCGACTGATATCGTCTGGTTTTTATTCCTAATGCATTTACCACGGCACAAAGAACGGCAAAACGGACGCTGTAATAAGAGAATCAAGATTGGATTTGCTTTGTCAGTAAACTATCAAAGGAAATAACAAAATAATCTGCAAAACAAAGGGCTAATCTTTTGCATTAGCGAGAGTTATTGCGAGGTTGATTACAAGTTGTTTTTACGCTCTTGAATGATTAACTTTCCTTTGGAAATGAAAAAACAGCAAGCCGATGGAATGGACAACTTTTATTTACTAGAAGTATTTCTACTTATCATTACGACACAAAAACTGATTAACAAGTATAATAAACTGCTCTAAAATGTTTGAACTTTAACATTTTACGAGTTATCTAAATTAGTAGTAAATTATTCAATTGTTGTATGTACTTTTTTTAAAGTTTGTCGTATATGACGCGTTATTATACCCTTGAGTATTATCCTAATGAAAAAACAAAAGAACAAACAAATCTCTACCAGAAAGAAGTATTCTCGTTTTAATTTTAAGCAGTGAATAATTAAGGTTTTAATTACATTTCGTTTCAAGAAAGAGGTAAGCAATGCTTCCTTTTGCTTGCGTTTTTGCATTTGTTAGAATATTAAAGTTACGGAGACGGCAAGAGCTTTTTATTACAATAATAACATAAGTCTTAAATTGGCGAGCTTGGAAAATATTCATACCTCTTTTCTGCACGCGTTGTCTACATCGAGAACTTACTCGCATACAAAATCATTATTCAGTTTTTGGTTCGGTTGTTAACAAACATATGAAAAATACGAGCTAAGTAGCCATAACAATAAAATCTTGATTACCGTGGTTATAAATAAGAGGTTGAATTATTATTTGCGCTAACTCAATTGAATATCCTTTCTTATTTGTCAAACTATTTGTTATGGTTTTATAGTATGATGATAATGATAATGGTATGATGATAATGATAATAGTATGTTAGACAAATCAGGCATAAATTTATTCATAAAGTATAGCTAATATGCTAGGAAAGAATCACCTTCCTTAAATTTTGCACACTCCTCAAGAATCATGGCATATCGTTGATAAAAAATATCTGAACCAAGATTAAAAATAACCTAACCAAAAGCAATGTAACCTACCGTGTCTTTGTTTCAAAATAATCTATCTTTATTGATCACAATTCCATTTTCCTAATTGATCCTTGAAAAAAAGGGCCAGTTGATCGCCGGACACACAATACGAGGCATCATTAGGGGACCATTGTTTCCGAACAGAACAACAAAAATAATAAAGGCAATTAACGATATCAATCAATCAATTATAAATATCCTTTAAATAAAATGTTTGAACCGGAGAAGTTAAATTAATACTTTTTGTACGGGGAAAAGATTTTGCGTCAATTCTTCCTTTTTCCCCTAATTCTTCAATGAGGCTTTGGTCAATTAATAGTTTAACAGCACAGATTGCTGTGTGATCCTGGGTTCTTGGATTCAATTCCCAAATCTGTTTGATTTTAAAAAATTTGACATTTCCGTTTAATTTCAAACACAGACATTAACTGAAGTTCCCTGTTTTATTTTTTGCTCACTTGTTGTATAACAGCAGAAATGAAAAAGTCAGCTGTTGTATGTACATTTTAATATTTTCTGCAAAATAAATGTATGTCATATTGTTTAATTAAAATAAAAAATGTCACGTCTAGTCTCGTTTAGTCAGTATTCAATAAAAATTGGTTCCGGTAAACAACAGTTATCTACGTCTAAAAAGTAGTGTCAATTAAGCCAGTAACAATGGCATGATTTCAATCACGAAGTCTCTTTGCGGTGAGATATTAATAGCCTGGAAATTAAATCTCTTTACCATTCATATAATTTTTGGACAGCAAATTCAATATATTTTATTGAAGTGCAATCGTATTTAAATTGATTCGCACAGACAATGGATTACAATTGGTTTGTGCATAATTGTATTGTTTTATTTAATCAGGTACCAGTTATAATTAATTGATCGGATTGATACTAACCACATCCGTAGTAAATATTAAAAAAGGAAGTATTCAATTAATAATTACGTTTACAATTTATTTTATATTTAAATAATAATTATGTTTGCAGTCAGCTACATTATAAATACGTAATACATTAACGAAATATCTTTTGTAGTTTTATTGTTATTACATATAAATAACTTATTGAATCTGAGTACAATAAACAACTAATTATAAGTTTTCGAAACGAAACTATGGATAAAATACGATCATTAACTGATGAAGATGAGTTTTTTTAAATATATTTTTACAAATATTTTTCTAGCCCTTTAACGACCGCATTAAATAAACATTTCATGTATCATTTCTATTAGACCAAGAAGTCGCGGGTGTAAAATGTATTTGAGTATATTTTAATATAGTTAAAATACCACTGTTGATTCTGATATCTGCAACACAAGTGTATAAAGCTACTTAACAGGGAGTCAGATCAATGTATGTATGTTATGTTGTTAGATATTTATTCATTTACTAGCGGCCGCCCGCGACTCCGCCCGCGTGGATTTCGATTTCCAATATCCGATGTGTTATTCTGATGTATAAGCTATATTGTGGTAAAGTTTCATTCAAATCCATTCAGTAGTTTTTACATGAAAGAGTAACAAACATCCATACATCCATACATACAAACTTTCGCCTTTATAATATAATCCAGTCAAAATAGACAAAATTAAGACTCAAGGTTGCATTAATTCCCACACAGCTGGATTTTTGTGCAGGCCTTGAATACGTCATTACAAATGATATGTCAAAATTCCCCATCGATCCCGCTTGTGCGTTGTTTTTTATTCGTGGTCAAAGGGCCCAAATTTGCGTTTTTTTCTTAAATCTCTGAAACTAAAAGAGCTATCGAAAAATGGTTCAGGAAAAGTTTATAGATCGTAAAATTGTCTACCTAAAAGATCTCTACATTTTTCTTCTACAAAGCAGCGCTGTCGAGATATTGTGACTTTAAGCCGCAGGAAAGTCGTATTTTCGAGTAGCCCACATTATGCAATTACAATAAATTGGGTTGAGTAGTTTATCTGGTGCAGGTGGCAATTAAGTATGGATTGGCTCGAAACTATTATTTACCAATTTCCAGCCCCAATTTTCAGGATTTAGTTCATTGAAGTCAAAAAAGACAAAATGACGTATCAAGCTTGCATTCATTCCCAACAAGCGGGACTTTTGTGCAGGCGTTGAATACGTCATTACAAATGATATATCAAAAGTCCCCATCGATCCCGCTTGTGCGTTGTTTTTTATCTGTACTGAAAATCTTCCGATCCTATTCCTAACCTTTCTGGTAGTCAAACCTCAATGGTCCCCATAGAGACTTTTACTCCTTAGATGAAATAGGATCGATTGGCGAGAAAAAAAAAATTTGGTATTTTCAGTACAAAATGTATGGGAAAAGTTTTTTGCGATTCCTGACATTTCTAGTACTCAAACCTCAAATGGTCCCCTAAAGTCTTTTAATCCTAACTTATAATAGGATCGATTGGCATGAAAAAAAAATTACCTATTTCAGCAATTTGTACTGAAAATTCCAAATTTTTTTTTCGCGCCAATCGATCCTATTTCATCTAAGGAGTAAAAGTCTCTATGGGGACCATTGAGGTTTGACTACCAGAAAGGTTAGGAATAGGATCGGAAGATTTTCAGTACAGATAAAAAACAACGCACAAGCGGGATCGATGGGGACTTTTGACATATCATTTGTAATGACGTATTCAACGCCTGCACAAAAGTCCCGCTTGTTGGGAATGAATGCAAGCTTGATACGTCATTTTGTCTTTTTTGACTTCAATGAACTAAATCCTGAAAATTGGGGCTGGAAATTGGTAAATAATAGTTTCGAGCCAATCCATACTTAATTGCCACCTGCACCAGATAAACTACTCAACCCAATTTATTGTAATTGCATAATGTGGGCTACTCGAAAATACGACTTTCCTGCGGCTTAAAGTCACAATATCTCGACAGCGCTGCTTTGTAGAAGAAAAATGTACAGATCTTTTAGGTAGACAATTTTACGATCTATAAACTTTTCCTGAACCATTTTTCGATAGCTCTTTTAGTTTCAGAGATTTAAGAAAAAAACGCAAATTTGGGCCCTTTGACCACGAATAAAAAACAACGCACAAGCGGGATCGATGGGGAATTTTGACATATCATTTGTAATGACGTATTCAAGGCCTGCACAAAAATCCAGCTGTGTGGGAATTAATGCAAACTGGAATGTCTATTTTGACCGGACTAAATAGTAGTAGGATTCGCGCGGGAATCGAATCCTCAAACTTCAGTAGTTTGTCATCTCTCAACTAAGTACTTATTACACCAAACCGGTCGAATAATTAATAGCCAATATTATAGCGTTTACTTGTTCGGTTTGCAGTGCAACTGAGTAAATTTGATGATTCTGTTAGCGTGATTTCGATATTTTGCTGTGGGCCGTGGGCGAATTGAAATTACAGATAATTAGCATATTGAATAAATTAACTTCTTGTGAAAGAGCACGTGGGTATACAAAACGCGAATTCGTTCGATTGGGAATACATTTTAATTTTGTTTACCGTGGCGTAATTATTGCGTCCTCATTAATTTACTTTGTATTAATTAAATTATGCACACCTCTTCATGTGTTGGTTAACGTTTAGATTAAACGCTTAATTATTTTGTTGCTCCATGTTTGTATTTTAAGAACAATTTACGTATAATGAAATTTGAGAAAACGTTTAAATTTTGTTAAGGCAGCCTTTACATCAATATTTAAACCCTTTTAGACAAAATAATCATAAAAAATAATTTTTGAATGTGAAAATAATTAAAGAGTTTTTGTTGGGAAGTGTCGACCACTCCGATTAGAAATGTACATTCTTAAATTTGTTAAACTCCATTATATTGATATAATATAAATTGTATGACTTTAATAAAATTACACCAAATAAAAAATAACATACAAAATGAAGACCAAACAAAAAAAATTAAAAAAAGAAGTGTTCGCGTCACCCGCCACTTAAAAATTAATTCCGCACTGTCAAATGCATCGTCAAAATTAAACCTAACAAATTAGTGGTCCTACATCAAAACATAGCGAGGGATCCGTTGTCATCAGGTCTCCATTTTGCAGAATGGCCGATAATGGAAGCAATTAAAATGTATGGAGGCTTAACTGCACTGGCCTGCGAATTAATTTATAGTCATGCCGAAATATCCCGGCGAGGCCCCTCCATTGTAACATGTTTAGGTTGTTTTGATGGTCGCTCTGTCGTAGGTAGGGCTATGAATAGGGCTTAGGAAGATTACGGTCATCGACCTTTTTTTATTGTTATTTAGAGTTTTGGTATGTTGAAATGTCATAATTTGAGGTTTTAGAATGTGTTTTAATATTATTTTACATTTTATTTTATAATTATCAACATCCCAACTAATATTAAAGATGCGAAAGTAATATAATATATATGTATGTGTCCTCCTACTTTTTTGCAGTAATGATTTTCAAATTATTATAAAATGATATTGCGAAGAAATTTAATTTGTTGCCAGTTCATGTAAAAATATGCTCATGATTTTTTTAAATGAAAATAGTGCTTTGCAACTACAAATGTCCGAAGTTCGAATCCCAGTCGTACAGAAAAAACTTGACATTGAGTTTCACTGTCAGGAAATGTCATTAGTTCTATGTGATTTCGCTCCCTACATCGTTACGATGAAGTGATACATCGTAAACACGCTGTTTTTGGTAATGGTGACGCAGGCAGTTCCATCACGTATTTGGGCGCCATATTGAAAAGATTCTTGTTTCACGTCACGTATATCAGACGCTATCGTTTCCTACATTATTACCATGCAGAGTTACGATATTTTATTGTATAGCATGCAGTTTGGGGAAGAAGCCTACAATCTCTTTTGTTTACGTGTGTGGCTAGTAGGCTGTATTTTGAAGACGCGTAAGACAAAACCTCTAGGGGTAAATTTTGAATTCTCGGTCTGGAAAATAAAATAAAGACTCTTTAAAGAAGCAATAATTTTATGTAACTTATATTTATTATAAGCAATTTGAACTATATGTTTACATACGCATGGGTAAATTACTTAAACGTACTTACGTATATTAATATCATAATGTATCATGTTTCATTAATAATTTTCTGTAGTGCACATTGTAATTTTTGGTTCCGACGCACCATCTAGCTTTGAAATAATCATTTGAAATACAAGCAACATATATCGCATCACATAACCTCACAATTAAGAATTAACCTTGTTGTAATGTGACATAAAATAAACTATGATTATCTGTGGTTATTGTCTGTGGTCTATGCTCTGTGATATGTCATGTCTATAAAAAAATAAATTTCTATTCGTCGCCGGCTCCCACCGAGATACGTTGTTTCATTTCAAATTCCAATAGGTTATGGGCCCAGATTTATGCCCATTTAGGTATTTTCAGTAAAGTAACGGTAGTTTAGCTAGCATTAGTGTAGGCATCAGTGTTTTACAACAGAACAGCGTGTGAAAAGTTGTAAAAACAGTTCAGTGAAAATTAACAGTAATGGCGGGCAACGCGTTTCTCACCAACGTGCCAAAGTTAAAAGGACGCGAGAATTACCACGAGTGGGCTTTTGCAGCCGAGAATCTACTAATCTTGGAAGGCACAGCTAATTTCATCAAGCAGGAAGGTGTTCAAGAAGTAGCGGCAGATGATGCAAAAACCAAAGCCAAGTTAATTTTGACTATTGACCCGTCATTGTACGTCCACATAAAAGAAGCATCAAGCACAAAGGATTTATGGCGGAAGTTACAATCTATGTTCGATGATTCTGGTTTCTCACGAAGAATAACTTTGCTGCGATATTTAATTTCGATTCGTCTGGAAAGTTGCGATTCGATGACAAGTTACGTCACGCAAATCATGGAAACAGCTCAGAAATTATCAGGAACAGGTTTTATAGTAAATGACGAGTGGACAGGATGCCTAATGTTAGCAGGTTTGCCTGAAAAATACTTTCCTATGATCATGGCCATTGAGCATTCCGGGATCGCCATTACTGCTGACGTAGTAAAGACAAAGTTGATAGATCTTTCTGCGAATGACAGTTCCGAAACAGGAAGTGCATTTTTGATCAGAGGAAAACAAAATAGTCATTGCAGCCAACAGTACCATAAAAATAAGGTTGGCAGTACTGCAAGGAATGACAGCTCAAATATGAACAATCATGGCGGCGAATCGTCTATGTCAACTGGGAAGAAAAACATTAAGTGTTACAAGTGTAAACAAGTTGGCCATTACAAATCACAATGTAAACAAAGTGATCAACAGTTAATAAGGAGAACTAATGCTTTTTCTGCTGTTTTCTTAAGTGGAAACTATAGCAAGATGGATTTTTATTTGGATAGCGGCGCGAGTGTTCATATGTCATCGGATGTAAACATTGTAGAAAATGCGTCGTACACACCGAGTGTCACGGAGATTATGGCAGCAAATCAAGACAAAATGCCAGTACTGTGCTCAGGTGATGTACAAATAATAACAATTACTCCGAACAGCAAATATGAGGTTACACTGAAAGACGTCTTGTGCATTCCTAACCTCACTACAAACCTAATATCAGTGAGTCAACTCATTAAAAATGGTAATAAAGTAAGATTTCAAGAAAATTGCTGCTATATTTATAATAAGAAGAAAGAGTTAGTTGCTGTTGCGAACCAAGAAAATGGACTTTACAAGTTAATTATTGAACATAAACAATGTTTGTTTTCATCATCTACAATGGAGAACAGTGAAGTTTGGCATAGAAGGCTAGGTCATTTGAACATTAATGACCTGAATAAAATGAAGGATGGTGCAGTAACAGGAATATCTTATACAGATAAGTCAGATATCAGCAAAAATACTCGTACCGTGTGTTGTGAGGGGAAGCAATCACGTTTGCCATTTGATCACACAGGAACCAGAAGTTGCGGTCCATTGGATGTAATACATGCTGATGTTTGTGGACCAATGGAGTCAACATCAATTGGTGGTTTAACATTACAACGGGACTAAACGCGATATTATTTTTATAAGTACCTAAGTACTTACTGCTTGACGTTTCGGCTGCGATGCTGCAGCCGTGGTCACAAGCGGACGAGTCCGCTTGTGACTGAAGTACTTAGGTACTTATAAAAATAATATCGCGTTTAGTCCCGTTGTAATGTTAAATAATTATAATGCAACGCGAAAGTTTAAAGTTATATCAATTGGTGGATCAAGGTATTTTTTGATTTTTGTTGATGACTATACCCGCATGGCCTTTATTTATTTTCTTAAAGCTAAAAGTGAAGTTTTCAACTACTTTAAAGAGTTTAAAAGCTTAGTGGAGACTCAGAAAAACAGAAAAATTAAAATATTTAGGACTGATAATGGCTTAGAGTTTTGTAGTAATGATTTTGAAAACTATTTGAAACAGGCTGGAATAGTTCACCAAAAAACTAATGCATATACACCAGAGCAAAATGGTATGAGTGAACGCATTAATAGAACTATTGTTGAGAGAGCTCGTTGTTTATTATTTGATGCAGGCCTTGATAAGAAATTCTGGGCAGAGGCGACAAACACTGCTGTGTACCTCAGAAACAGATCTGTTGCATCAGGGTTAGATAATAAAACACCTTTTGAGCTCTGGACGAATACAAAACCAGATTTAAGTCATATCCGAATTTTTGGAAGCCCTGTGATGGTGCATGTGCCCAAAGAGAAACGGCTTAAGTGGGACACCAAAGCAAAGAAACATATTTTAGTTGGTTTTTCTGAACATGTGAAGGGTTATCGAGTCTATGATCCTGTCAAAAGAAAAATAGTAACAAGTAGAGATGTAATTATTCACGAAAACATAGATAGAAACTGTACTAATGAAGCAGTTGTGTCAGTTTCAGTTGGGGATAAGGCAGAACACTTAGAGAATCAGCATTAAGATGAAAGTCAGGAAACATCTATGTCTTCATCCGAAGCTTCATCTAACCTCAATTCCACATTAAGCCAATCCGGGGAGGATGAGGATCCAGAGACACCGATGGTTTCAAAGCGAGTAAGGAGGCCACCAGATCGTTATGGTTTTCTATGCAAATCACCTAGGGATATTCAGGCCGATCCAGTGACAGTGGATGAGGCTTTGAATTGTCCAGATAAGGATCAGTGGATAGAGGCTATGAAGGAAGAACTTCAAGCATTTGAGAAGAATGATGCATGGTTTCCTGTAAGTGAGTTACCGCCTGATAAGACATTAGTGCAGTGTAAATGGGTCTTTAAAAGGAAAGTGAACAGTGACAACAGTGTGCGTTACAGAGCGCGTTTAGTAGCAAAAGGCTTTACGCAAAAGCCTGGTGTTGACTATGAAGAGACTTTTTCACCAGTTGTTAGACACTCTAGTTTAAGAATGTTGTTTGCTTTGTCAGTTCAGTTAAATTTAGATATCACACATTTAGATGTAAAAACAGCTTTCTTAAATGGTATTTTAAAGGAGGATATTTATATGATTCAGCCGGATATTAATTGTGATCCTAGTAAGAAAAAGGTTATTGTTAAATTAAATAAGGCAATTTACGGATTGAAGCAGTCCTCTAGATCTTGGTATGAGAGAGTAGAACAATATTTATGTGAGCTAGGTTATAAGAAAAGTGATATTGAGCCTTGTGTTTTTACAAATATTAGTAACAATGTTAAAGTAGTAATTGCTTTGTATGTCGATGATTTTTTCATTTTTTCTAATTGTCAAGAAAGTACTAACAAGTTAATATCTGTATTAAGTTCTAAGTTTGAGATTAAAAATTTGGGTCAAGTTCAACAATGTTTAGGCATGAGAGTAAAAGTTGATAAACAGTCAAATATTATTACTTTAGATCAGGAACAATATATTGTACAGTTGTTAGAAAAATTTAATATGTTAAATTGTAAAGAGGCTAGTACTCCAATGGAAAGTAAATTAGTAATTGATAAGCCTGAATATTGTGATCAAGAAATTCCATATCAAAAATTGATTGGAAGTTTAATGTATTTATCTGTTTTAACAAGACCTGATATATCTTTTTGTGTTAGTTATCTCAGTCAATTTAATAAAAGTCATACAAATGTTCATTGGAATTATGCAAAACGAGTACTTAGATATCTTAAGAAAACTAAGAATTTTTGTTTAAAGTATGTAAAGGAAACAGCTGATCCTGTTGGATATGTTGATGCCGATTGGGCAAATAATACTTTAGATCGTAAGTCATACACAGGCTATTGTTTTGTTATGTCAGGTTCAGCTATTTCTTGGGAAAGTAGAAAACAGAGAACGGTTGCATTATCAAGTATGGAAGCCGAATATATGGCTTTAGCTGAGGCATCTAAAGAAGCCATATATTTAAGGTCTTTGCTCTGTGAACTTACAGGAAATATTAGTACTATATTATTGTATAATGACAGTCAGAGTGCACAGAAGTTGGTGGCAAATTATGTTTGTAATAGAAAGAGTAAACATATTGATATTCGTTATCATTTTATAAAAGATGCTGTTAGTAGTAAAATTATTGATTTGAAATATTTGCCAACAACCGATATGCCAGCCGATGTTCTGACTAAAGCTTTAACTCCTATTAGGCACATTAAATGTATCCAGGGTTTGGGCATAGAAATGAAAAATTAGTTTCATCTGTATATTAGTTTATTTTCTGTAGTTGGGGTGTTGTAATGTGACATAAAATAAACTATGATTATCTGTGGTTATTGTCTGTGGTCTATGCTCTGTGATATGTCATGTCTATAAAAAAATAAATTTCTATTCGTCGCCGGCTCCCACCGAGATACGTTGTTTCATTTCAAATTCCAATAAACCTTTTACGTAACACACCATAATTAGGCCTTTCAAAAGACAGCGAGCACCCTTTCAAAAACAAAAGCGTAATCGGCCGAAACGATTCCGGTTCGCATTGAGACATTAAAGCACATTGACAACCACTAATTGGTAGCACAGGAGGTGCGAAGGACAAATTGACTGTTTAGGGTGATAATAAATTGATGTGGCCCGAAATTACCATACGGCCGGAACGTATTTCACAATTGCTTTAATTGCCGATGGCCTTTGGTGGCAAGTGCCCAGAATGGGTGCGTTCACCCCGCGTGTCTGGACGTCTTGGGGTAATTGTAAAGCCTATTGTTTGGCAGTTAAGTATTGGCCGTATTTATGACTCCCATTCTTCGTCTCTCTCTCTGTGTCGTTTTATCTCTTTCAAAAGGATCTTCTGTTTGAGGAGATATTTGGCAATATAGATTCATGGATTATTTTCCACAGTGTGGTTGGGATTCAGTCCGTTCACCGCTTAGGGACATCGGCAAATCAATTTAGCCTAGCCTATTTAGGATGTCAAATTTCGCTTTATTAAATTTCATTATAATTAAACACCTATGTTAAATTTTGGATATTTAAATAATGGAATGCGCTTCCTCCCTTATAGCTCATGTATGGCATGCCCAGCAAGGTCCTTATTTGTATCTAAAATAAGTATTTTAAAGATGTTTTGTGAATAATGGTTTTGCAAGAAACGTATTGTGTATTGAGTAATCAATTTATCAATGTGTCGCCGGAAGGCAAACATCAACATCATTGTTAATATAATTTACATGTGTTAATTATATGTGGAACGATGAACGATGTGAAATGTTTCACATCATTTTAATTATAACTCGAAGCTTTCCAAAATTATACGACAATGCCAAAGTAATCAATTGACACCCACTTATCGTACTGTTATAACAGAGGTGTCATGAAGTGTTCTTCAAATTAATAGAAACGGAACACAAAGCCAACACTTCACAAACTCAAAAACCAAAAAAAAGGAAGAAAATTGCAAACATTTCTGCAGTCAGGCAATTACGGTACAGCAACAGATAGGGGAATCCTCGTAATTCTATTAAGTAAATGATTAAATAATTCAGCGGAGTTCAAAGAGATGCGCTTTTACAAGTAAAACGAAGCAAACAAGCAAATAGAATGGGGGAAACGTACGCATCCGCGGCCGTCTGCATTTGCAGGGGAGGTTTTGTCGATAACTTGTCTTTTTGGAGGCGGTTATTGGCGCACTCACCCTAAATTAAGTGGATTGGGATTGTATTGAATTATTAATTGAGATTAGTTAAGTCATGTTATTAAAATCATCGTTTTCTAGATGACAGTGATGAAAAGTTATTTTCTAAATATCATTTATGACATAATAATATTTTATATTTTTTATTGTAAGGTTATCAAAGTTCGAGATATTATCCAGACTATGTACATACGTACAATATCAAAAATAGACAATGAGTGACGGAAAAAAACATATAATTAAATGCTTAAATATTCATCTTCAGTCTTTTAGCAACGTTATTTTGAGTTTTAACTGGTATATAATAGTCACAAAATAAGTTAAAATCTTATTTTTAGCAGAGGGATATACATATATGTGTATAAGATGGCATAAACATGACGCTTTTTTGCTATCACAAAAAACAGTCAGTATAAAAGGTTGTTAAAGAACCGATACCGCTAGAAAATAAAAATTGTCACATGACACCATATATCGATACATACACCGTCCCATCACTAAACTAAATCGCTGTGCAATGGCTTTTGAACGAAGGGTGCAATAAGGTGCACAAATTAGAGCAATTTAACTTTCGAACCTGTCCGTTTGACGTGATATACGGCATTGGAAATGCAAATCAGCGCTAATGCAACTGCGGTAAATTATTGCCTTGACGCTGGAGTAGCTGCGATCATACTCGTAAGTAGAAACGTAGTACGACGAGCCGTTTGGTGTAATGATCGCGAAGTCGGCTACTACACGAAAGGTCGTGGGTTCGATCCCCGCACTTTACAAACATTTGTGTGCACGAATGAACAATGAACATGTCTGTTTGTATCGGTATGGGTGTTTCTATATATAATAATAATATTTTTTTGTAAGTACATATTATGTACTTACAAAAAAAAAGTATCCAAGTTATGTTTATCCATTGTCTGGCACCCATAGCACAAACTAATGCATAGTCTGGGGCTAGATGGCGCTGTGTGAATAATATTATTAATATCGATTATACTCGTTAGTAGAAACAATGCGATAAAAAGAACGGATGCGAAATTGAAATAGAATTTTCAAACATCATCATTGGCTCTCCCGATTCCATCATTGGCAATTGCCTCTGCGCCCAGATACCCTACGCAACGATTATGATCCTTTTTTTTTTTTTTGTTTTGTTTTTTTTTTTGCGGAGGGGAATGCATTGACGCACCATGTCGCCGCAGGCTAGCTGAGCCCGCGACCGTGTGTGGGGCTCGGGCGCACAAAATAAGCGCCCACTACCCACTAAACCCCTCCGGTTTCCCCTTTCGCTCGCATCAGGACGGATCGCTGCCAGCCGCCGAGTGGGCGGCTTATGTTCGATCCGAACGATTATGATCCTGAACTGACCAGTGTGACCAGCCTGGTTATTACAATTGAGCGACTGTCATCTAACCCTTACAAGGGAAACAGAAGCTCGGACTCATCATTCTCATCGAACAATCAGGTGATCCACCTTGTAATGTCCTAACCAAACTGGGAAAACCAACACCAAGTAAATGATTTCCCCGGGATTTGAACCCATGACCTAATTTTCGAAGTCCGAGGCTTTTGAGCACAGCGCTCTTACCACAACACTATGGAAGCGCCCAGGATATATGGCGTTGCAAATGCAAATCAGCGCTAATGCAACTGCGGTCAATTATTGCCTTGACGCGAACGAGGTAGCTGCGATCATACTTGTAAGTAGAAACAATGCTTATGATGACTGGTATGAACATGGATTGAAATGGGATTTTTTATTTCATGAGGTGATTAGCGATTTTAATAATTCTTTCATTTTTGGCTAGCTACACTATCCCCGGTAAACAATTCCGGGATCAAAAGTACCCTACTTTTGATCCCGGAATTGTGTGGGGTGGGGTGGAGGATATTTGAAAAACATATGATTAAGGTAGGAGTAGTAGTAGAAGGAACATAAGTTGATTTCACCATAGACAAACAAAATAATCTTTAAAATGTGTCTAACCGATATGTTTACTCAAAACAGTTATAAATATAATTTGTTGGAATACCGAAAAAAATACGAAATTCGCAATAAATACGTAACTCAATACCGTCGGCGGAGTCGAGTTAATTAAACTCTAAGAAAAAAGGTTCCGGTCTTCAAAAAGGTTTACCGAAAATAATATTTGGTTCATCCCCTTTCGATTTTGGCTTACCCTGTGCCCACGGGAAAGATTCCCCAGTAATTAGGTGCAATTTTTCTTTCAAATTATACAGCAAACATCCCATTGAGCGGTGGATAAAAGATTAAAAAGATTTTATCTCTCAGCTGCCGATAACCTTTCAAAATAACGAATTCATTTCTCACGACTTTTTCCGTGAAGCATTCAAAATTAATTTCTTGATTAGCTGCAAATTCAGGTGAATAAAATTTTATTTTGGAGTTTGCTGACTCTTGTGTTTTGTTTAAACAAAAATAAGAAAGCACAACCTATTCAGTCTGTAAATGTGTCACTATATAGGCACCGTGCAGAAACTATAGAGGGCGCTAAAATCCCGATTTTTTTCTGTAGTTTGACAGTAAAATTTGACATTTATCGTAAAAGTTTCGAATATGAGTCACTAGATGGCAGAATAAGGCACCGTATTTTTCCGTGGTTTGACAGTAGAATTACCAACATTGAGAGACATCACTACGCACGGTGCCTATAGATAAATCCTTCATAGCTCTAATTCCATCTAAGGCAGCAATTTAGTATGGTAAATCTAGTAAAAGGCCACCATTGAGCGTTTACAAACATTTTTGCAACGATCTTTGAAGATAAGTGCCCTGGTCACCACAAATACACATCTAGAAATACTACTATCGTACATAGTTCCTGTAAAAAGGTTACAAATTATTACCCACCATAAAAAATAAATAGGAATCCAAAATCCTATATAAAATGCAGACCCAAGTGGGTTAACCGTTTGTTCACAGAAGTCAATCACATGAGCAGAGCAATGTGAAATATAAAAGTTGTTGACTACTGCCATTGTAACGTCCAGTCCTGTCAAAGTTTGATTCGGACACACAATGGCAATTTTAAAATCGCCCGCAGCCAATTCAAATTCAAAGTGGATATCGGAATTAATTCGATTTTTGCTAAACTTTACAGACCGTAATATTCTTTCGCGTTTAACTTTCAACTTTTATCTTCCGCTCTTGGTTTTATCTTTGTAGGAGAGCGTGTTACATTGAAATAGATTTTCCACTGCGTCGACTTCAGATTGATTTGGGTAAAGTTGTTGGTTGTTTCTCCAGTTTGACATAGATATTGAAACTTTGTGTCGAATTGGTTTGTATTGAACGGATTGCTTTAATTTGTTTAGGATGTGAAGGGTCAGATAGACTGAATAATAGCTGTATGTGTTTCAATTGGATCATCGACTGACCCCTTGGTCTAGTGGTCAGAGACCCCGGCTACTAAACCGAGGGCCGCGGATTTGAATCCCGGCTAAGGAGAAAATGTTTTTGTGATTAACATCGGCATTTGTACTTGATGGATGATGGATGTTTATAAATATATTTAAGTATATCTATCCATTCTTTAGTATCCTTAGTACAAGCTTCGACCTTAGTTTGGGGCTACGCAAGTGCTGTGTTTTCCCAATTAATGTATTACTTTATTTATTTTTTTGTGACAGCTGACAGTTACAGTGATAATTTCTCAATCAGTGCATTAACTTATATGTAATAGTCTGTTAACTGATTTGAAAAAAAGACCCACTGCCACAGTAAACGGAGGTGCGTGGAAAATGTGTAGTTTAAAAATAAATAAAAAATACCCTCTATTGTTAATCCTTGGATAAAATATAAGCTAAACCACCCAATTCTAAGACAGCTCACGTAAGTCCCCTGGCGCGATAAATCGTCGCGTATTTAATGAGTTTCCTCTGTCGTTAAGCGTCCGTCCCCTGGCAATAATGTACCGCTATCATCGCCTGCGTTATACAAAATGTCCCTGAAACATGTGTGACGAGACCGTGAGATACGACGCTATTTATATTTTAACATTTGCTGGCGCCTTGTGTTACATTCACTGGGTAATCTGCTTCGAGTTTATGTACTTTTCAGTGTGTTTTTAAGTGATTAAATTATTTTGAGTACAAGCTGAATGGTGTCCTACGCTATTATCTCTAATCCAGTGTTTCTTAACCTTTTTGGCATTAGTGACCAGTTTACCAAATTTCTGTCAAGCCGTGGACCACCGAGTTGGTTGATTATTATTTTATTTTAGTGTAGATAAAGATTGATAGACGTATCTTATTGAAATGAATATCTATATGAAATAGTTCCAGGGACCTCTAGTAAAGGATCAAATGTGAAGGACCACTGCTGTAATCAGTTTTGTATACGAGACTAAGCCAAATCATCAATTAACTGATTTGAATTCAAATAATCCGTTTCATTTTTGTTTTATTTGGAGAACTTGTTTTGCAGCTGTCACATGAAGCGAACGTTTTAAAGATCTGACGTTTAACAGAATTGAGCCCTTATTCAATTCGTGTTGTGGAGTAATAATCCACGTTTGCGCATGTAGTCAACACATAAAAACAGCATTTTAAAAACTTAAACACTATAAATGTGATAAAATTAATATTTGTGATTATGAATAGGAATTGAGGAAAAAATTATTTAGTACAATTATTTTCAATTGGAAATATTGATTAAAAAATATGCACTACTCGATGACTGCTCGTAATAAAACTGTAATTCAACTTAAAAGCTACCATTTGAAAGCCAACACGGTGGCATTTTAAATTACCGCTATTCATAGTCAATAACAAAGTTGATTGACACCTGTTCAAAGTACAAAGTGAATATGTCATTTGTGAGACGTGCCAGTGGAATTTTAAACTTTGCTTTCTAACTGATGTGGTGATGTGGTTGTAAATAAGTTATGAACTTTCAACTTGGACTGGTCAAGCAGGGTGAAGCGTCAAGTAACTTTGAACAACTTAATTGCTTGTTGATTGATAGAATGTTTTTTGTATTGTGAACCCACTTTACCTCTTTAGACCTTCATTATTCATTCTCTATTTGATGCTAATCACTTTTAAAAATATATTATTAGGTAATACTCCAGTCAAAATAGACAAAATTAAGGCTCAAGTTTGCATTAATTCCCAACAAGCTGGATTTTTGTGCAGGCCTTGAATACGTCATTACAAATGACATGTCAAAAGTCCCCATCGATCCCGCTTGTGCGTTGTTTTTTATTCGTGGTCAAAGGGCCCAAATTTGCGTTTTTTGCTAATATCTCTGAAACTAAGAGAGCTATCGAAAAAAGGTTCAGATAAAGTTTGTAGATCGTAAAATTGTCTACCTAAAAAATTTCTACACTTTTCTTGTACAAAGCAGCGCTGTCGAGATATCGTGACTTTAAGCCGCAGGAAAGTCGTATTTTCGAGTAGCCCACATTATGCAATTACAATAAATTGTGTTGAGTAGTTTATCTGGAGCAGGTGGCAATTAAGTATGGATTGGCTCTAAACTATTATTTACCAATTTCCAGCCCTAATTTTCAGGATTTAGATCATTGAAGTAAAAAAAGAAAAAATTATGTATCAAGCTTGCATTCATTCCCAACAAGCGGGACTTTTGTGCAGGCCTTGAATACGTTATTCCAAATGATATGTCAAAAGTCCCCATCGATCCCGCTTGTGCGTTGTTTTTTATCTGTACTGAAAAACTTCGGATCCTATTTCTAACCTTTCTGGTAGGCAAAGCTCAATGGTCCCCATAGAGACTTTTACTCCTTACATGAAATAGGATGTATTGGCGCGAAAAATTTTTTTTGGAATTTTCAGTACAAAATGTATGGGAAAAGTTTTTTGCGATTTCTGTCATTTTTTTTCATGCCAATCGATCCTATTACATGTTAGGATTAAAAGACTTTATTGGACCATTTGAGGTTTGAGTACTAGAAATGTCAGAAATCGCAAAAAACTTTTCCCATACATTTTGTACTGAAAATTCCAAAAAAATTTTTTCGCGCCAATACATCATATTTCATGTAAGGTGTAAAAGTCTCTATGGGGACCATTGAGCTTTGCCTACCAGAAAGGTTAGAAATAGGATCCGAAGTTTTTCAGTACAGATAAAAAACAACGCACAAGCGGGATCGATGGGGACTTTTGACATATCATTTGGAATAACGTATTCAAGGCCTGCACAAAAGTCCCGCTTGTTGGGAATGAATGCAAGCTTGATACATAATTTTTTCTTTTTTGACTTCAATGATGTAAATCCTGAAAATTAGGGCTGGAAATTGGTAAATAATAGTTTAGAGCCAATCCATACTTAATTGCCACCTGCTCCAGATAAACTACTCAACACAATTTATTGTAATTGCATAATGTGGGCTACTCGAAAATACGACTTTCCAGCGGCTTAAAGTCACGATATCTCGACAGCACTGCTTTGTACAAGAAAAGTGTAGAGATTTTTTAGGTAGACAATTTTACGATCTACAAACTTTATCTGAACCATTTTTCGATAGCTCTCTTAGTTTCAGAGATATTAGCAAAACACGCAAATTTGGGCCCTTTGACCACGAATAAAAAACAACGCACAAGCGGGATCGATGGGGACTTTTGACATGTCATTTGTAATGACGTATTCAAGGCCTGCACAAAAATCCAGCTTGTTGGGAATTAATGCAAACTGGAATGTCTATTTTGACTGGAGTATAAGTAAGTTTTAAGATTTGAATTCATATTTATAGAATTTGAAATTTGCCCGAACCCTTAGCATAATTAAAAATAAGTAGTAATAAAAGGAAATAGAAAAAAGTCTGCAAAATAGTGTACAAATATTGAAACGTAAAGAAAATGGATTATGCCAATCGTTGAAGAAAACGGACTCACGTGCTACGTACGCCGTAGTTCATTGTCGTAGCAAGTTGTCGTAGCTCGTAGCTGCGTAGACGCATCGTAGCTGTGTGTTAGATTCCAGAATTAAAATCTTGTTATTTAAAAGTTTGTGAATTCAAGATTATTGGTTATCTCTGTGTTGTATTGTATGCGATATCTTATTATTATGTCATATTTACATTATTATTCGTTACTACTATTTATTAGGTCACTCAGATATAAACCTACATAAAAGGAAATTTATCAAAACGCGGTAACCCAATACTAAATACGAATATTTTCAAAGGCGTCATTTCATCCAAGCATTAATAATTTGAATATTATAAGTATCAGACTACTGAAGCATTGAGATGGAATCCAATCAATGGGCGAGAAGGCAAAATGTGCCTTTATGGCAGTTTAATTCAAATAATAAGCCGGTATTTGAATAAACTGCTCCTTTCGTAAAGGGCGCTCAAAGGGGCCCGTGAAAAATATCATTAATGAAATCAAAGACAAAACACGCCTTCCCGGCAAAAAGCACTGATTAATGAAGTATGAGGGAATTCCTATTTGTAGGTAATAAAGGACCTATTTCGAAGTCGTGCGACATCTTAAATTTAAATTAAAAACGAATTAAAGATATCTTCCGTGCAGCAGTCAGTTATTTTTTGATGTATTTTGACATTGTAAAAATGTTATTTTCTAATTGTATGCTTCAGAGGTTACACATAGAACTTTGTTATTTAAACTAAAAGATAAAACTTTGGAGACTCGAGGACAAATCATAGTGGATATTATTATTTAAAAACAACTTTCTTGTAAATATTTTTACAATTTACCACACAAAATAAATTAATTTCAGAGGGGGACTTATGAATCGTCAGCCATTAATGTTAAAGTGATCTTAAGGCTTACTAACTTCGTGATACGTGTATTACATACCAACTTACAAGTGATATTTTTCCTATCGATATTGCAATAGTCCCCCATCTCGATAGGCGGGAAAGTGACAAGATCCTTCAAAGGACCTGCCCGCCTTGATTAAGAGGGCGCATCAATTTCGACACCCATCGGATCGCACCCGCGCGCTTCCTCGGCCCCCTCTCGTCCTATGACTTCAACGCAATGAGACAGAGGTCGCCACTTCAATTTGTTTCGGGCGATTCCGCACAGTATTCAAAGTAAATCAGATAAAAATTGTCAAAGAGAGTATTGGAAGCAGGATGACGTAACTATGCGTTGGAAAGCTAGTAATACATAAATGTTAGTATTATAATGATTTATTTTGTTTATGCTTTGAGTGACTTATATTGTACTTTTTTCTGGTAGTTATTAATACGCAAAGGTACGCGCAAGTTATTTACTTAATAATTGTATAATATGCTTTTTTAACTACAAAATCTTTGTAAATTTTAATTTAATCTTTAAATTTTAATTTTGCCTTCCAATTTTTGATTTTACTTTAAATGTTTTAAATCTGCATGATTCCTCACACATGGCAGCAAATGGCATCCAAGACAGCAACTGTTTTTCGATACGTAATAGAACTGTGACTGACTCGTCTTTCTCGCTCGAGTATTGTTGTGTGTATTAAGACAAATACTCTCATTAAAATTGAGAAAAATGGAAATACTAACATAAATTCAGATCTACTAATAAATGATTTACTTAGTTACTACTAGTGCTTGTGTTAAACGTACAGAATAATTACTAATTGTTATCCAGTGTTTCTCAGTGAAAGTGAATAACATGTATTCTGTAATTGAGAAATAAATGTCTTAAACCGTAAACCGTAATTTTGCACCTTTACATCTAATTAGACTTAAAATAAAGAATTGCTCAAAGAGAAAAGGACATTATAAGATACAAGATTTTTTAAATAACGTCGACAATAATTTGTGAATTTATCAAATTCTTGTCGCTGTGCACATGAATAAGAATGAGAACCATGTCATTCTTATTATTCTAGATTTTTAATTATTTAACTGACGTAGGTATCTGAAAACCAATGGCAATACAAAAAATCTTTAAAAAAAGATTTATTTGTATTTTCCATTTCCTGAGAACGGCCAGGCCCGTTTAAGTGCTAGTAGGTTTAAAAAAAGACGTGTTAAATCGTTGTTAATCAACTTGTAAGAATTAATGAACATTAATTAATTTGCAATGTGCTATATTTACAATGATTGCATAAAAATAATTACGGCCTGGTTAATTTTAATGTGTTTTGAAATAAGGCCCCATCTGCATCGCCACAATATAGAGTTCCGTTACTACACCAACACAGTGTGGTTAAGAGCTCGGTACCCGAGCTGGATCGACTGCTTGGCAGAACTATTTCTTACTTTTAGGGAATGGGTAGTACTCCTAAATTTCTTAATTCTACAAAATTATTATACTAGTTTAAAAAACGTAGGTAAACATATTTGTGAAATACAAAATTTTTGATTTTAAAATACAGTGTAATTTTTTTGCAGTTGCATGTACCGCAATTCGGTGAAATTAACGTCTCCCTTACCTATAATATCATTTACTATGAGTTGCATGATTCCCACACACACAGACACACTACTGATTCCCGTCAACCAAATCAAAATAGAAATATACTATATTTATGTAGATCTCGGTGTGGCACTTTTAAATCGTCAATAATAATAGCACAATACTGAAAAATTCTACTACCGACTTTAGGAAGCAGTAATCTATAGGCAAGAAAGTTGAAAGTTGCTTTTTGAAACACCATTTTTTTGAACGGGTTTAATTTATCTTGCCTCGTTGTAACATTATTTTTCAATACATTTTCTTTCGTACTCTCACTATGTCATACAGTTACTCTTGCACAGTTTAAATATTAAAATATTTTATGTATAGATTGTCACGTTTCAAAGGAGCAAAACAAAAACTTCTAAATCGTAAATCTCTTATCTAGTAACAGTAATACACAAAATAAATTATTTACACATTATATTGCCGCAACACCTAATTTATTCGTCCATTTATTGTACACAGTAAAAGACTGATTATGAAAAATAAGTTTTATTGTTTAGGCTGGAATTGTAAACTTTCAATTTCAAATTGCTACTAAGTCTTCCAACAAGCGACTATTTGAAAGCATCGTTCTTTCTTGCATATACTGTTCTCGGCCGATCCGTCATTCACGTCAATCCTTATAATAATTTTACGAAATATTTTTTCGAGCCGGGAGAGTACTGAATCATAGTCTTCTCGTCTCAACGGAGAGGTTGCGACTAACCGATGAAACAAAACATGCCTGTGAGCACGCGCCAGGTGCGACAGACGATAGCTTACTGCGCGGAATATGAACGTAGTAAGCGCCAAACTAGTTTTCTTTGAATTACTCGTAAAATATGATACTTTTTCAAAATGTTCTGTGATAAATATTTAGATAATATAATTTGATATTATATGCCAAAATATTGGTTCACCAAAATGCATCGTCTCGGAAATAAATGTAACCAAAAATCAAGTCAGACGCAACTTCAAGATTTTTTTTATCAATGAAAATTGCAATTTTTTCAATATTTTCTGTGATAACTATTTAGGAACGATGCTTGAATATCTACGATTTTTTTTTCGGGTCATTTGAAGTTCATTTTCAAGGTTTAAAATGTGTTTGAAAATACGCGATATTTTTTACACCCCCTCTTAATTCGAGGGCCCTCCTAAGCCAGATTAAAAGTTCCCGAACCATCTCATCGAGGAATGTATGAGCTTATAATGAATTATTAATTTAGTTTAAGGGAAAATTAAAGAATGTCTCTGTTCATTTTGAACGTCAAAGATTAAAACGAAGCAAATATTATTAATGATGATTAAGAAGGAATGAACGGTAAAGGGGAAGGTTGTTTGGGAATTAATTTGATTAAAATAAATATTTCGGGCAATTTATCCGTCAGATAAAATTGGTAATTTAAATGTGCGATTTAAAATTAAATCACGAAGCATTCTGTTTAGGTAAAAGATAATTTGGATTTATTGAAAGAAACCTTTTGTAGTTGTTTTATATCCCTTTGTTGTTGTAAACTTATACAAAATTAAATAAATAAAACATTTATAAGGGGCTATTTAACTTTACTAGCAGCAATAAAAAGAATACTTTACTTTACAGACTTTTCTGGTTTATTACTACTTTAAACTGCAATTTTAATCATTTATTTTTGAAGGTCGTTTCCAAAATGGGTGTTTGAAAGCACAGCACACCAAATCACCAATAATTCACCGTACCAAGCAAACCGTTACACTGTATTTCCATCGGCCGTCCGCCAATTAACCAGCTATAGGCTCCCAACACATTGTTTGCTGTTATCGTATGAAATTAAAATTGACATTTTGCCGGGACCGCGCTCGCGGGAGTGCGGGCAACAATTTATTTTATTACTCGATTAAAGGCTTACAACGGATTTTATGCCGTCATAATATATGTTTTTAATAGTTTTATCGACAACGCGGTGTTGCATAAAATTGAAGTGATCAATTACGCTGTCAGCCGAATAGTACATTTTTCGTGTGTGTTTTGCATTTAATTATGGGTTAATTTACTGATTATTATGTGCGGTCTGTAAGGAGATTGATTGATAATGGTTAGTTATGAAGAGGGGATGGGCAACAGTATTCTCCAGTGTATTATCATTTACCAAGCTGATTTACCAATTCATCATCATCATTCGTCTGCCCAGTTCCCATTTTATCTGCGGTTTTAACAATTCCTTCATAGGCCTAGCGTATTAAAAATGGGCTCTACCTCCGTGGTATAGTGGTTCGAGCGCTGTGCTGTTCGGAGGTTGTGGATTTGAATCCTGCCGGAAACACTACATTTTGTGGATGTTACTGATAGAGGCGATATGATGATGATTGACAATCGGCAAAGGCCATAGCTGATCCTCTCTAGTGGGAGCCAACTTCAAGCTGAAGACATACTATGTGCAACAGACTGGTGATGACGATGATAGTGACAGTCAAACTGTAAAATCAATCATTTTGTCCCTTTATCATTATTACTATGAGTTCTGAGGATTCTCAAGATCCTCATTCAAATCCAGATCAAATCTTGAGTGGATTCACATCCCTAATCCACCTTGTTGCACCAAACCAGTCGCATTTACACAACTAAGTAATACCTGTCAAACCGTGTTTTAGAAGTAGGTATCGTAGTTCCACAGGCAGAATGTCGCAGCGGAGCGCGACTGCGCAATCACACGGCTCGTTGGCGCGCGAGTGATTAAATCCAGCGCAGCGGCTCGCCGTCCACTGCCGCGCGCCCAAGGGAAGCGTTCGCTCTGGTATGGAAACACACTGGGACGAAAAAACGCGAAAGTTCGGCGGGATTACGCCTTTAATGTGTTTAAAATGGAAGATTCCACAACATGCCGAAATAATGTCGCGTTTTTTTAACGCAAATGTATTGGTTGCCTGGTGTTTGTATACTTATCATAGAAAATCACCTATTCGAAAAAACGCGACCGAAGTTCGGCTGGATTACTCCTGCAAAGTGTTTTAAAGACTGTGCCAAAATGACGCCCCGTAAGACTTCATAGAAAATGCATTGACGTCAAACATCTGTCGCGTATTATCAGCCCAGTGTGTTTCTCCACTAAGCACCGTAACACATCTAGCCAAAAAAACACTACCGAAGTTCAGCGTGACTGCGCCTGCAATGTATTTTAAATGGATGATGACACCCTATTCCGATTTTAATTCACCTTGTTGCACCAAACCACTCGCATTTACACAACTAAGTAATACCTATCAAACCTTGTTTTAGAAGTAGGTATCGTAGTTTCACAGGCAGAATGTCGCAGCGGAGCGCGACTGCGCAATCACACGGCTCGTTGGCGCGCGAGTGATTAAATCCAGCGCAGCGGTTCGCCGTCCACTGCCGCGCGCCCAAGGGAAGCGTTCGCTCTGGTATGGAAACACACTGGGACGAAAAAACGCGGCCGAAGTTTGGCGGGTTTACTCCTGCAATGAATTAAACTACTTACTTTTACTTACTTTACTTACTAATAAAAAAGGAAAATGCGACACCATGCTAAAATGACGTCGAGTTTTTTAACGCAAATGCATTGGTTGCTTGGTGTTTGTACACATAGTATGGAAACACACTAGACCGAAAAACCACGACTAGATTTCAATCAGTTTCAACCAAAAACCTTCCGGTCAATGTATTTTCAGTTTAAGTGTTTTCTACACTAAGTGCCGAAAAAACGCAACAGAAGTTCGGCGTGGAAACGCTTGCAATATATTTTAAATGGATAATGACACCCTATTCCGATTTTAATTCACATTGTTGCACCAAACCAGTCGCATTTACTCAACTATTACTTAGTTGTGATGTTTTAGAAGTAGGTATCGTAGTTTCACAGGCAGAATGTCGCAGCGGAGCGCGACTGCGCAATCACACGGCTCGTTGGCGCGCGAGTGATTAAATCCAGCGCAGCGGTTCGCCGTCCACTGCCGCGCGCCCTAGGGAAGCGTTCGCTCGTAGTAGAAACACACTAGGCCGAAAAAACGCGACCGAAGTTTGGCTGCAATTAAAAATCACGCAGCGGTTCGCCGTCCACTGCCGCGTGCTCAAGGGAAGCGGTCGCTTTTAGTATAGAAACACACTTGGCTGGAAAAACGCGGCCGAAGTTTGAAAGGATTACGGTTTCAATGTGTTTATTAAAATGGAAGATGCCACAACGTACCGAAATTATGTCGCGTTTTTTCAGTATGAGTGGTTTTCTACACTAAGTGCCGAAAAAACGCAACAGAAGTTCGGCGTGGAAACGCCTGCAATATATTTTAAATGGATGATGACACCCTATTCCGATTTTGATTCACGTTGTTGCACCATACCAGTCGCATTTAATAATAATAATAATAAAAAGTTTTTATTTACCAAAAAAAACCAATAGGAGAAACACCAAAAGTTCTACAAAAATTCTTATATAAAAGGTTACATGGTAATTGTATATTATCAGAAAGTAATAGAGGTCAATGGCACTTAAACTAGGATATTAATGTATCTTAAGAGCCAATAGTTCCATTAAATGTGACAATAAATTTAATTTAACCATGGCAACTAAAAATTGTTTGTAAAATTATGTTTCTGCGGCTAGTCTATCTATAATTAATCAAAGTATAATATAAAAGCTAGATACTCGTAATAAGACTATATAAAAGAGCATTAATTAAGTCTAGCTAGGTGTATATTCGTGTAATGTGTGATTGTGTGTGTGTTTGTGTGGTGAATATTATATTTCTGAGGTGTGTATATGTGTTTGAATGTTTGTTATAAGTGAATTAACATAAGTGTGTCTGTTTGGGTTGGATGTTTTATCGTAGTGTATTGTGATCTATTCTATGAGCCGTTCGGTGTCGGTGTAATTGAGGGTGAGCAAATGCTTTTGAATCTTGCACTTAGCTTCGTATTTGGTCATAGGATAAATGTGACATATTTTATTAATCCTGCCATATAATTTAGCGCTGAGGGCGTTATATTGTCTTCGAGCCCACGCTGTACGGCATTTAACTTGAGGACTTATTAGTGAACCACGACGTTTAGAAGAGGCAATTGAGTTAAATGGGAGAGACGAGTGCTTACGCAAAAGCATACGAAGGATTGCAAGTTGTCTAACCGAGAGAACTTGACACTCCGAGTAGAGTTTAGACGTCGGGTATGTGCGTTTCCTTCGGCTCAGTACTTTAAGGATGGCACATTTACTCAACTATTACTTAGTTGTGATGTTTTAGAAGTAGGTATCGTAGTTTCACAGGCAGAATGTCGCAGCGGAGCGCGACTGCGCAATCACACGGCTCGTTGGCGCGCGAGTGATTAAATCCAGCGCAGCGGTTCGCCGTCCACTGCCGCGCGCCCAAGGGAAGCGTTCGCTCTGGTATGGAAACACACTAGGACGAAAAAACGTGAAAGTTCGGCGGGATTACGCCTGCAATGTGTTTAAAATGGAAGATTCCACAACATGCCGAAATGATGTCTGTGATGTATAGCTAATAAATATAGTGGACACGCTTGCTGGCGCGGCGTGCGGTGGTGGGGGCGCGGAGAGCGGGAGCTCGCCGCGCACTCTTGTACCGGCCGCCGGGCGAGCAGGAGCGTCTACCGTTGCATACATACCTTGTGTTTTATTACCACACTACAACTGTACAAGTGGCGATCCTGCCAGGATCTAAATAACCAAGGTATGAAAATTAATAAATATAGTTGTGCTAAATAAAACACAAAGTGCTACTAGAGGTAAATCAGTGACTGATACCTGTTTTCTATTTCATGTTACCGTAAAACAGTTACAGTAATAATGAATTAATTAGTAAGGCAGGTTACAGACACTGGTTGTTACCTATACCGTAATAAAGTAGAATTACTTACAAGTTATCTCAGTCTGTTGTCAAAATAATTTTAAAAATTAATACGTTTATTAAATGTGCATTTTGGTTGGGTACCTACAAGCTTGCTTATCGGATGGAATGCTGTTTCTATTGTTCGCGCGGACCGGAATCGCGCACAGGTGTTCGTTATACTCCCGCCCGATATTAAACGTTAACACTAAGTAAAGTAACTAAAAGTTAAGATTCCTCGCAAGTATAGAACAAAAAATTAATTATTGTCGTAAAATGTTTAATGAATATTTTATCACGTGAATGATAGTTATTTTATTCGAATACATTTATACATGAATGCGTGTGTACCTATGTGTACAATGTGAAAGTAAGACCTTCATAGATATAGGTACTGATACCTTATTCAAATAACAGATACACCCTTGGCCAAAAGTATTAGGCACCCTAAAAAATGCACAAAACATGTTTACCAATTGAACAATGGCTCATCTGAGATGTTATGTCGGTGTCTCAAATAATTTCGGATCTTTTACGAGTAAACAAGCTTTCATTTCTGTTTAAGTTATTAGATTGACGAAAAATTTATTTAAAAAAAAAATGCCAAAAAGAAGTGAAATTTGTTTAAAGAATTGTGTGAAAATACAACTTCTCCATGAACAAGGCAAGTAGCAGAAAGATATTGCAAAGTTGGTGAGGTGTTCGCGCTGCGCCGTGCAAACCACCATCAAACGGTTCGCTAATTTCACTGTCTAATCAACGAACGTAAAGTAAGATTAAAGATACTATCCAAACTTAAAATATATTTAAGTTTCGTGTAATTAATGATAAAGTTTAATATTACTTTTGGCAACAACTGAGAGTAACACTTAAGAAGTAGTCTAAATAATCAAATGGTACCTAAACCATGTAGGTACCTACAATATTCAAAGAGGTAGTTCGATGAAAATCGGAACTGTACCGCCAATATTCAAAGAGGTAGTTCGATGAAAATCGGAACTGTACCGCCAATATTCAAAGAGGTAGTTCGATGAAAATCGGAACTGTACCGCCAATATTCAAAGAGGTAGTTCGATGAAAATCGGAACTGTACCGACAATATTCAAAGAGGTAGTTCGATGAAAATCGGAACTGTACCGCCAATATTCAAAGAGGTAGTTCGATGAAAA
Organism: Nomophila noctuella; assembly: GCA_958496325.1. Classification (NCBI taxonomy): domain Eukaryota; kingdom Metazoa; phylum Arthropoda; class Insecta; order Lepidoptera; family Crambidae; genus Nomophila; species Nomophila noctuella. The sequence continues at coordinate 15,575,811 of OY292486.1, read as the reverse complement.
TCGGAACTGTACCGCCAATATTCAAAGAGGTAGTTCGATGAAAATCGGAACTGTACCGCCAATATTCAAAGAGGTAGTTCGATGAAAATCGGAACTGTACCGACAATATTCAAAGAGGTAGTTCGATGAAAATCGGAACTGTACCGACAATATCAAAGAGGTAGTTCGATGAAAATCGGAACTGTACCGACAATATTCAAAGAGGTAGTTCGATGAAAATCGGAACTGTACCGCCAATATTCAAAGAGGTAGTTCGATGAAAATCGGAACTGTACCGACAATATTCAAAGAGGTAGTTCGATGAAAATCTGAACTGTACCTACAATATTCAAAGAGGTAGTTCGATAAAAATCGGAACTGTACCTACAATGTTCAAAGAGGTAGTTCTATGAAAATAGGACGGTACCTACAATGTCCAAAGAGGTAGTTCTATGAAAATTAGAACGGTACCTATAAAAGCGGACAATCTCCTTGATTAAAAGTATAGTCCCACAGTCATGTCACAATTAATACCACTATTAGCCACCACAATTGAAAATGGTCGCGACGAGGCCTAAAGTTATACCGCACGGCGACAAATGTCACCATGCCGGAGGCCAAAAAGGTAACGTTTTGCACATGGGTCGGGCTTGATGTGTTTATGCTAAGTTGTACTACCAAAATGTCCATGGTCTTGAGACCAAAACGAAATTAGTGTTTGATAGCATTTTGCTTTGTAATTACCATGCCATTGCACTCAATGAAACGTGGTTAACATCTCGACAGACGAAATCGTGGACAATAGTCTATCGTAGGGATCGTGTTAGTGTTGGCTCTGGTGGTGTTTTCTAAAATGGATGGTGGGAGTGTTCTTTAAGCTCTGTCCCAAAATATTCTGTCTACTCGCTAACAAGACTTAAAATACGACGATATTAAAAGCGTTTGGGTCAGACTACAGTTTCAAACTGGGAATACTATAAATAAAATATTATTATTTGCGTTGTGTACCTAGTACCTTCGTACCTCCACCAGTAAAATTGGAACCTTTAAAGCGTTTTCTTAACATTGTGGAACTTGCTCAATACCGATCGGAAAATATTGTAATAGGTATGTAGTTTGTGACTGCAACCTTGGTGGTATCCACTGGGAGCCTAGTGATGATACGTAATGACGCCACTTAATTACAAGTACAACTTGGGTTACACTTAATCGGCTTTTTATCTTCTAATGGCCTTCATCAACTCAATAACATCAGTAATAGTGATGAACAGTATCTAGACTAGTATCAGTCGCATACATTATGCGTTGGTTACGAATCCGCAGCATCAGGTATGCTATCAATAAGTGCTACGGGATTAATCCGAGCCTCTTGTTTATCATGCCTTACCCTAAATCAAATTTTCTCCGTTCCAACGACAGTGTATCTTTATCCAATTTTTTTAAAGCCGACTATTGCAACATTGTGGCTGCGTTACAGTGTGTAATTTGGCCGGTCTAGTTTTTGGCTTGTGGAGATTTTGATCAAATGATTTCTTTATTTTATGTTGAGTCAGGAAAACAACGACGTCGTAGTAGACGAAGTCATCCTAAATGGTTCAACAAATGAGTTATCAACCCCCTTTCGGGAAAAGATAAAGTACAGAAACGGTTCCTTAAATACCTTAATCATACCTAGAGACGACATCGAATACCACTGGCTCTGAAGTAGATGTCACAATTCAAATGGGCTTAATATAAGCACTTATGAATCGTCATCAAAAATAAACTGTTATTTTAATGACTTATTAGTAATGACTGTTATTCTGCCGAGAAGAATCGGCAAGAAACTCGACAGTTGCTCTTTTTAAATGCCAAAATTATTGCAATAATATAAAAATAAACTTGCAACAATAATGCATCAGCAATTGCTTTCACTGAGTCATACATAGTCTACTGTGTGTACCTAATAAATTAAAAAATGAAAATTAAATTCTTAATTTATTCTGGACTGGAGGCGCCCTGGTCGACCAGTCCCCAAAGGTGGCACCTGTTCACAAGTATGACGTATGTGGCGGCAGCCATCACCTCACTCAACCATCTTAGAGAGAGAATGAAATGACCCGCCACATGTGTATAAATAACTACCGCCTTATATCAACGCTTTCTTGTTTAGTAAAGGCCTTCAAGTCTTTAATCTGTTCTTTAATTAGAGAGCACATTAGAGATTTGATATCGATCTCTCTTTCAAAATATAAAAACTGCATAACATATTTATTTGCCGGTGACCTCAAAATTTACAGAAATCTGTTAATTTTGAGGAAAGTAACCTCATTCAAAAAGACCTTGGGAGAAAGGTAGATTGGTGCGATGCAATCTGTATATCCCTTATCGCTGGAACATGATTCCACATCAAGTAATAAAAAAAATAAAAAAAATAATAATATAATATACTCAATAACGCTTTAGTGCGCAGGCATCTCGAATTTACTTCCTGAATCTGGAGTCCATTTTATAGCGTACACTCGCAGAGTGGAGAGCATTCAGCGTGCTTTTACCAAGCATTTGGCATTTCTGTGTAGCGGAAATTCCCATCGTCAACCTTATAATGAGCGTCTTAATTAATATAGAAAAGCCTACCCTTTTTATTGGAAAAAAAAAAAACTTAAAACATCTTAATAAATAAATGCTAATGACATTTCAGAATTCTTTAATGACAGATTTATTAATAATTGATAACTCTGCTGAATGAATAATAATACATAGGTACATAATGCAATATAATAAAATATGAATATAATATAATATAATATTAATATATATATAAAAAAAAGAAGGCAATAGTTGCCCCACACGTTTGTTGTGCCCTTGCAGGGCGTCACCTTTACTTTCTACATATAATTGTAATAGGTTGTTTATTTAATGAAACAATAGTTCCGTATGTTGCTCTGTGAAGAGATATTTATTGTGAGCATGACAATCATACCTAATTACACTTAATTTTACACTTACGCTAAGAATAATAACTTATTTACATACCTGTAAAGAGAAACAACAATATAAGCTATTGCTTCTTACATTATTTCCTCTACAGTCACAAATACAATTATTAACATTTAAACATCTTTAATAACTTGTGACTTGCAATTAACGAATCTGAATCTGAGTAAAATAAATTCAAAACTCGGTCTTCAACCCCCTTTGGCAAGGATTGTGGCTGAGTATAATCAGGTTAGTAATATTATTATAGATCTTGATATTTATTGTCAAAACTTTTCTAAATTTAAATGTATTTGTCGGATAAATAGCCCGATGGGTGCTTCCGACTCAGTTGTCCCATTGTATTTATTTACTGTACATATAAAGAAGAAAAAACGTACATTTAAAACAAGTTGAAGGAAAGTGGAAGGTAATTATTATTTTCTAATGGAAAATAGAACTATGAGAGATTCTAGTGAATGCTCTGACAATCGTGATGTAGACGATTAGTTATGCTATCTTTATCATAGATATGTTGATGTCAATCTATATTGTTGATTTATATAGTTATAGTATATATAGTTGATCTGTGTAAATTATTTAAGGAAACTTGGTTGTGTCAGATACAATGATGTACTTGGGAAATAACTAATAGAGTTTTGTTTTATTTTATTGTAAAAGGTAGATGTGATGTATAGCTAATAAATATAGTGGACACGCTTGCTGGCGCGGCGTGCGGTGGTGGGGGCGCGGAGAGCGGGAGCTCGCCGCGCACTCTTGTACCGGCCGCCGGGCGAGCAGGAGCGTCTACCGTTGCATACATACCTTGTGTTTTATTACCACACTACAACTGTACAATGTCGCGTTTCTTTTCCGCAAAATGCATCGGCTGCCTGATGTTTGTACACTAAGTATAGAAAAACACTAGGCCGAAGAAACGCGACCGTAGTTCGGCTGCAATTAAAAATCACGTCGCGTAATGAATATTGTATAGAAAATGCATTGCCAAACTTAGGTCACATATTTTCAGTTTGAATGTTTTCTGCACTTTGTGGCGAGAAAACGCAACCGAAGTTTGGCGTAAATACGCCTGCAATGTATTTTAAATGTATGATGACGCACCATGCCGATAACGTCTTCTTATTGCACCAAACCAGTCGCATTTACACAAATAACTAATACCTATCAAACCTTGTTTTAGAAGTAGGTATCGTAGTTTCACAGGCAGAATGTCGCAGCGGAGCGCGACTGCGCAATCACACGGCTCGTTGGCGCGCGAGTGATTAAATCCAGCGCAGCGGTTCGCCGTCCACTGCCGCGCGCCCAAGGGAAGCGTTCGCTCTGGTATGGAAACACACTGGGCCGAAAAAACGCGATCGAAGTTTGGCGAGATTACGTCTTCAATGCCGAAATTATGTCGCGTTTCTTTTCCGCAAAATGCATTGGCTGCCTGATGTTAGTATACTTAGTATAGAAAATCACCTATCCAAAAAACCGCGACCGAAGTTTGGCTGGATTACGCCTGCAATGTGTTTTCAAGTGACCTCCTGTAAAAAAATTCATAGAAAATGCATTGCAGCCGAACATCAGTCGCGTATTATCAGCCCAGTATGTTTCTCCACTAAGCACAGTAACACATCTAGCCAAAAAAACACTACTGAAGTTCAGCGTGACTGCGCCTGCAATGTATTTTAAATGTATGATTACGCACCATGCCGATAACGTCTTCTTATTGCACCAAACCAGTCGCATTTACACAACTAAGTAATACCTATCAAACCTTGTTTTAGAAGTAGGTATCGTAGTTCCACAGGCAGAATGTCGCAGCGGAGCGCGACTGCGCAATCACACGGCTCGTTGGCGCGCGAGTGATTAAATCCAGCGCAGCGGTTCGCCGTCCACTGCCGCGCGCCCAAGGGAAGCGTTCGCTTTAGTATGGAAACACACTAGGACGAAAAAACGCGAAAGTTCGGCGGAATTACGATTGCAATGTGTTTAAAATGGAAGATTCCACAACATGCCGAAATGATGTCACTGTTTTTTACGGAAAATACATTGGCTACCTGGTGTTTGCACACTTAGTATAGATAAAACAATAGGACGAAAAAACGCAACCTAGGCTCGGCTGGATTTCGCTTGCAATTAAAAATTACGTCGCGTAAGGTTGTATAGAAAATGCAATACCACCGAACTTCGGTAAATGTATTGTCAGTTTGAATGTTTTTCTACAATTAGTGCCGAAAAAACGCAACCGAAGTTTGGCGTGAATACGATTGTAATGTATTTTAAATGGATGATAACGCACCATGCCGATATAACGTCTCCTTGTTGCACCAAACCAGTCGCATTTACACAACTAAGTAATACCTATCAAACCTTGTTTTAGAAGTAGGTATCGTAGTTTCGCAGGCAGAATGTCACAGCGGAGCGCGACTGCGCAATCACACGGCTCGTTGGCGCGCGAGTGATTAAATCCAGCGCAGCGGTTCGCCGTCCACTGCCGCGCGCCCATGGGAAGCGTTCGCTCTAGTATAGAAACACACTAGGATGAAAAAACGCGGCCGAAGTTCGGCTGGATTACGCCTGCAATGTGTTTAAAATGGAAGATGACACACCATGCCGAAATGATGTCGCGTTTCTTTTCCGCAAAATGCATCGGCTGCCCGATGTTTGTACACTTAGCATAGAAAAACACTAGCCCAAAGAAACGCGACCGAAGTTCGGCTGCAATAAAAAATGACGTCGCGTAATTAATATTATATAGAAAATGCATTGCCAAACTTGGGTCACGTATTTACTGTTTGAAAGTTTTCTGCACTTTGTGGCGAAAAAACGCAACCGAAGTTTGGCGTGAATTACGCCTGCAATGTATTTTAAATGTATGATTGATGACGCACCATGCCGATGTAAAATCACCTTGTTGCACCAAACTAGTCGCATTTACACAACTAAGTAATACCTATCAAACCTTGTTTTAGAAGTAGGTATCGTAGTTCCACAGGCAGAATGTCGCAGCGGAGCGCGACTGCGCAATCACACGGCTCGTTGGCGCGCGAGTGATTAAATCCAGCGCAGCGGTTCGCCGTCCACTGCCGCGCGCCCAAGGGAAGCGTTCGCTCTAGTATGGAAACACACTGGGATAAAAAAACGCGACGGAAGTTTGGCGGGATTACGCCTTCAATGTGTTTATTAAAAAGGAAGATGCCACAAAATTCCGAAATTATATCGCGTTTTTTCAGTTTGAGTGGTTTTCTACACTAAGTGCCGAAAAAACGCAACCGAGGTTCGGCGTGAATACGCTTGCAATATATTTTAAATGGATGATGACACCCTATTCCGATTTCAACTCACCTTGTTGCACCAAACCAGTCACATTTACTCAACTATTACTTAGTTGTGATGTTTTAGAAGTAGGTATCGTAGTTTCACAGGCAGAATGTCGCAGCGGAGCGCGACTGCGCAATCACACGGCTCGTTGGCGCGCGAGTGATTAAATTCAGCGCAGCGGTGCGCCGTCCACTGCCGCGCGCCCAAGGGAAGCGTTCGCTTTTAGTATGGAAACACACTGGGACGAAAAAACGCGACCGAAGTTTGGCGGGATTAAGCCTGCAATGTGTTTAAAATGGAAGATGCCACAACATGCCGAAATGATGTCGCGTGGTATTGTATAGAAAATGCATTACCGACGAAGTTCGCCGGCTTGTTTTGCACTGAGTTTAAAAACACACCTAGCTGACAAAACGCAACTGAAGTCAGCGTGACTACGCCTGCAATGTATTTTAAATGGATGATGATAGCCCATACCGATGTAACGTCGCATAATGTTGTAGTGATAATGAATTACCTACCGCCGAACTTCAGTCACGTATTTTCAGCTTAAGCAAAAAAAAGCGACTGAGGTTTGGCGTGACCATGTTAATATTGTATAGAAATAATAATGCATTCCCGCCGAACTTTCATCTACTTACCAACAGGTGGAGTAAGGTCATCCTAAATGCTATTTATAATAATAAAACTTCAGTCGCGTATTTTCAACCTGGTGTGTGTCCTGCACTTAAACCGTGTCGAGCAATGGACGCCACACAGTCGATGACAAATGGCCGCACGAAACAACTGCCGCGCGGATGTTTCCGATTCAATTTGGCAAAGTAAATAATACTAGCCTTCCGCCTGCGGTTTCACCCTAGCGTAATTTCTTTTCTCAATGAATATCCCCCCTTTCCCCCATATTTACGGGATCAAAAGTACTATGTTCACCGGGGATAGTGTAGCTAGCCAACAGTGAAAGAATTATTCAAATCGGTCCGGTAGTTTTTGAGTTAATTTGTTACATATAAAAATACAAATCTTTGCTTAAATAAAAAAAAAAAGATAAAATAAGTGTAGGAGTTTAGAAAACTTCGGTCGCGTATTTTCGACCTGGTGTGTGTCCTGCACTGACACCGTGACGAGCAATGGACGCCGCACAGCCGATGACAAATGGCCGCACGAAACAACTGCCGCGCGATGTTTCCGATTCAATTTGGCAAAGTAAATAATACTAGCCTTCTGCCTGCGATTTCACACATGCGTTATTTCTTTTTTTCAAATATCACCCCATCCCCCCACATTTCTGGGATCAAAAGTACTATGTTTACCGGGGATAGTGTAGCTAGCCAACAGTTAAAGAATTATTCAAATCGGTCCGGTAGTTTTTGAGTTCATTTGTTACATAAAAATACAAATCTCTCCTCTAATAAAAAATAATGAATAAATAAGTGTAGAAGTGTAGATGTAGAACACTTCGGTCGCGTATTTCCGACCTGTTGTGTGTCCTGCACTTACACCGTCTAATAAAAATTTTAATGAATAAATAAGTGTAGATGTAGAAAACTTCAGTCGCGTGTATTCGACCTGGTGTGTGTCCTGCACTGACACCGTGACGAGCAATGGACGCCGCACAGCCGATGACAAATGGCCGCACGAAACAACTGCCGCGCGGATGTTTCCAAATCAATTTGGCAAAGTAAATAATACTAGCCTTCCGCCTGCGATTTCACCCACGCGTAATTTCTTTTTCCAAATATCCCCCCTTTCCCCCATATTAACGGGATAAAAAGTACTATAATGTTCGACGGGGATAGTGTAGCTAGCCAACAGTAAAACAATTATTCAAATCAGTCCGATAGTTTTTTGAGTTAATTTGTTACATATAAAAATACAAATCTTTGCTTAAATAAAAAAAAAGATAAAATAAGTGTAGGAGTGTCGAAAACTTTGGTCGCGTATTTCCGACCTGGTGTGTGTCCCGCACTTACACCGTGACGAGCAATGGACGCCGCACAGCCGATGACAAATGGTCGCACGGAACAACTGCCGCGCGGTGTTTCCGATTCAATTTGGCAAAGTAAATAATACTAGCCTTCCGCCTGCGATTTCACCTGCGCGTAATTTCTTTTTTTCAAATATCAAACCATCCCCCACATTTCCGGGATCAAAAGTACTATATGTTCACCGGGGATAGTGTAGCTAGCCACAGTGAAAGAATTACTCAAATCGGTCCGGTAGTTTTTGAGTTCATTTGTTACATAAAATTACAAATCTCTACTCCAATAAAATAAATGATAAAATAAATGTAAAAGTGTAAATGTAGAAAAATTGGGTCGCGTATTTTCGACCTGGTGTGTGTCCTGCACTTACACCGTCTAATAAAAAATTTAATGAATAAATAAGTGTAGATGTAGAAAACTTCAGTCGCGTATTTTCGACCTGGTGTGTGTCCTGCACTGACACCGTGACGAGCAATGGACGCCGCACAGCCGATGACAAATGGCCGCACGAAACAACTGCCGCGCGATGTTTCCGATTCAATTTGGCAAAGTATGGCGGTCGGGAGTCAACATCGCTTTGGCTTAATTGGCAGCGTCGTCGTGTTAGTCAGGTGGGTGAGTTGTGCGGTGTGGATAGGCCGATTGATGAAAAGACAATGAATAGATTAAAACGACTCAGAAATATATTGAGGTAGAAGACAAAATTACATGATTGATTTCCAAAATCGGCGAAAAGTAGCTTCATAGAACGACTGAAAAATGCAAGCAGTAGAGATACTGCTTGCTTTTTCAGCCGCACTATTTTGCGACGTAAGATTTGAAACCCAAGATCGGACCACCGTTAGCATTACTTTTCTTAATAAGATATTTTTTATTTAAATTTCTTCATATGACATGTTTATGCCATAAAAGCGGCCGCAACCGACCTTATTCGCGTGGTTTTGGGTTTTTCCCATGTCTTATCACCTAAGTCAGCCCATACATACCCTGCCTGTTTACCGATTTTCATCAAAATCCGTTTAGAAGTTTCAGCGTGATTGACGGACAAACAAACAAACTTTCACATTTATAATATAAGTAAAGTACGATTATCTCGCTGTGCAGGTGGACTGGAGACCGAGGTAGTTACATTATGATAAGCAATTCACACAGGGAAATGCAGCTGCCTCATCCCCAGAAAATGCTTACGGAATATCCTGTATTAAATGCCATTGACTTTCCCCTGACATATAACATTTTAATCGCGACTAATCGCAAGTTCAGATCCAAACTCTCATTTCGGGCGGGAGTTAATTGTCCTGTCACGGTACAGTCCGACGCGTAATTACAAAACCACCTCGGCTCAACTATGCAATAAATTGTTCGGCACAATTGCGCTGGGAATATGCGGTTGAGAAAGAGTTGAATGCACTGTTTCCAGTTTAAAAAAAATGGACAATGGCTAGTTTTACAAAAGATTTAAATGGCGATTCGTATCTTTGTTAAGGTTTTTAATAGTGCCTTGTTGTGGAAAGTCATTGTATGTGTTTTTTACATTATTAAAAATAGACACTTAGATATTGAAATATTTTTATTGTTGATGGTTACATCTTCCAGATTTACTTATAAAAGTAAAAAATGATATTTTTGCAGTTTACGTAAATTGAAGTAAAATGTTCTATTAATCTTATTAACTAACTAACTATTGTGGCTCAACGACCCAAAGTGTGTCTTATTAATAAAATAAAATTTATTGAACCTCAAATTCTCTGATTCCGGCATAAGGATAAAAAAAGATATGTATCTTTTAGTTTGGTTACTTTCTGTAGAAACGTGCATAAGTAAAGAATACGAGAACTATTCGCATCAAAACAATGATGCGAATAATTGTCATATATCCCTAAATTATCTGCCCCTTCCCTCCAAGTCGACGCATAGATGTTGTCCTCGAAATCCACTCTATACGTAGTAGTAATTCCTCAATGCAGCATAACAACCTTCTCAAAAATAGTCCAAGTTGGACGATGCACGTGCATTTTTGAACAAAGCGAGTAAACTACTGCACGGCGTACTTGAGCAGGTCTATTTGTTGCATCCCCATACAGCGTTTCGTTTACTTTGTTGAAATAAGTACGTTGATTTCGCAAACGTTTCACTCCGAAGTTTCGCAAAGTGGAATTTAATTTAGACTCAACCACTCCGCTTGACTTGGAAACTAGAGTGCTATCTCAAAATTTGTAGTGGATCAGTTTGCCTTCGAAATTGGACGCCGAGTTTATTTTATTATAACATATCGTGTTAAAATAATGTTTGTCATTTGTTGAAATGTTGGGTATTCTATGAAAAGATAGGTTACAAGACTTGTGTTAATGCTTTTTAATAAAGGCATTGGACTGAAGAATTTAGTTGCTTAATTCACCTCGAGGCCCGTTGTAGTGACTATGGGTTAATACCCATACCCACCATGGGAATTATCTCTCATCTGCGAATAACCTACGTTCAGCAGTGGACTGCAACAAGCTAAAGCTTATGTACAGTTGTACACCATAAAATGAATCTTTTGTTTAATCAAGCTTAAGTCTAAGCCTTCTTTTACAATTCGTAGGCAAAAGCCTCTGCATTCCAATATCCGATACAAAAAACGTGATCCAGACAATCGGATAGAAAGCGTACGACGCGCATTCCTTCATCGCATCGCCTCATTTATTTCCCGTTTCCATAAAAAATACCGGCAAAAAACCGGTAAAAACCGTCACTGTTTCAAGATAACGGTTGGGAGCGCAAGGTGCTGCCCATTACTCAGTTAGACGAGCTCAAGCCGTCTGTACTGTACTTTTGGGGGATATGTCGCAAGCATATTGTAAAATCGGCTCTTTTTACAAGCGGCCGATGTTACGAGTATTTGAAATGCTGAAGATGACGGGTTTTGCTGGAACATTGATTTGATTGATAAAGGCTAAGTGTATTTTCTTCTTGTAACTGGTTTACAGTCCATGGCTTTTTTCTATTATTTTTCCATGGATACTATCCGATTTCGATTTTTCATTACAGCAGTCGTTTGTATAAAGGCGGCATCTTAAAACATCTATGCTAATATAAAAAGCTGAACAGTTTGTTTGTATGTTTGTTTGTTTGTTTGAACGCGCTAATCTCAGGAACTACTGGACCGATGTAAAAAAATATTTTTGCGTTGTATAGTCCATTTGACGAGGAAGGCTTTAGGCTATTGGAAATTGAAATCCACGCGGACGGTGTCGCGGGCGGCCGCTAGAATTCAATAAAATCATATTATGGTAAAATATGCCACATTCATTATGTCAAATCATAATAGGAATATATAGGTATGTTATCTATACTAATATAATAAAGCTAAAGAGTTTGTTTGTTTCAACGCGCTAATAAAACACACTGCCACATTCATAATGATAAACTATTTTAGGAATAAATACATTATGTTAACAAAAGGCATCCCTACAGGCTACAATATGCCTGCGACGTACATATGAGGACGATATTTTTGCACGCGAGGCTTATTTAGAATGAACGGCTGAGCGGGCAATTTACTGATATGATGAAAACGACCCTATATTTACTCTGCAGGGGAAGGTTCATGATTCTTGAGTGCTGTTTTTTTGTTGTGGCATCCTGAAATAATTGAAATTTCTTTCGATGTTGCTTTTTTGACAAATCGCTCGGTGTAATGGTCAAGAAGTTGTTAGAACAAGAGGTCGCGATTTCGATTCCCGTATACGACAAACTTTTGTGTGCATGAACATGTCTGTTTGTCCCGGTCTGGGTGTTACATGTATATATTTAAGTATATTTGCAATACCAGAGTTGCTTCTGATAACTGTGACACATGTACTTAAGTTACTTAATACGTAGTCAGATCAATGTATGCGATGTTTTTTTTTTTTCGTATTACATAATTGAGTAATGAGTAAAAACTTACTACTTAGTAGTAGTAATACACAATCAAAATAAGCATTAATCCAGTGTTTTCGCCTAAACTGCATTGTAAGGCATCGGTTAAGTTGCACTGAGAATCTGAAAGCAACAAACTGAACCCACCCTGAAATTTGAAAATATTTTTTCATGTTATCCGCTGAAAACAGAAAGAGTTTCGCTGCTTTAAAAACTTTTACAACATTCCTCGCAATTTTAACGAAAGAATGTATAAAATGTCGGCTACAGCATTTCGTGGAAAACCGTTTGACCCCGTTTGAGAAAGTTTTCCTACCAAGTAAGATTGATGTTTGCGAAAAATTCACTTAAAAAATGTAATAACTTTTTTTCCTCTCAGATATTTGGGCTGACTGAAAATAAGAACAAGCAGACCAAATGAAAAAATCTCTTAAATTCATGGCTCGTGTTTGAATTAAATGAGATTCTTCTGACCTCAGTCAGAGATTATTGTTTTTAAAACTCGAATAATTGAGATAATTCCGAGATTAAATCATAAGGAAAGAAATAATAAATCGTGCTTTTTATGCATTTAACAAAAAAAAACATATTATTATTATCAGAAAAAGATGCTTGTCCTGTAATCTTAAACGACTTTTGAAATTAGAGCTTATTGGAACATCAACTCGATATAAGACGATAGTTTAGAAAAGTACCTCCTCCTTTCAAGAAAAGCAACTTTATTGGCATTGGGCTACATGGCCTGAAATAAATGATTTGAATTGAATTGAATTGAAATTTGCTTGTGACGTGTGAGTTCTTTTAAGTTCAATTGGATAGAGAGAGAGAGAGAGTGGAAGGCGAAATGTATAATCTTGTTTTACAAGCTTGCATAAGCGACCGTAGCAGCTTAGACTTAAGCGGCCCGTAGCGATTACAAACGATTAAAACTTTTACGTTTAGAGAAGCTATTTCTCTAAATGTCATAGACGAGTCTATACAAACTTTCTTCCTAAAGAATGATTTATTAATTACTAGCGGCCGCCCGCGACTTCGTTAGCTTGGAATTCAAATGTCTTTTTTTCGCAATAAATTGTAGCCTTTTTTCTTTGTTGTGCTCAAATTCGAGAAGCTAAAGCGGGCAAGCCTAACAGACAGACAGAGTTACTTTTGCATTTGTAACATAAGTTGGGGTTTACTATCCCTTACCTTTCATCTAAGTCGTTTATCTATAAACTAGCCCTATTAGCCGTCTCGCCTACAAAGATCACGTAGCGCGAACTAAGCGCAGAAATCGCTGACATTACGCGCGTATGTGTTCCCCAAATTATGTAGCCGACTGTATCGTGTGGTTGAAAGGAACTGATAAGATTGTCTATCTGGAATTCTGAAGGAAAAGTTTTATTTTTCTTTGAAAACATTTTATTTCAACGCGGAAATAGTCAAACTGGCGTATCTTGAATGTAATAAGGAAGAGAATTTCATGGCCTAGTCATTTGTGTTGAAGTTGTCTATGGGTGAAGTGCCAACTGCAAAGTAATTTGGTTTTTTGTTGTGATATTAATTTATACCTCTTCCTTCCCCTTAAGTCGTTTCCTCATAATTTGGATAGTTACTGACTAAATTATAGCGATTAGAAAATCTGTTTCTCAAAATGTCGTAGTCTATAAGCTTTCTTATTTATTGAACTAAATACGAGTATGTAGTCTATCTATAAACTGGCACTATTAGTCGTTTCGTTCAAAAAGATCACGTAGCGCTAGCTCAGTGCTGTAATCGCTGTCATTACGTGCGTATGTGTTCCTCAGTCTCGCACGACCCGCCCAAATTTTGTAGCCGACTGTATCGTGTGGTTGAAAGAAACGTAATATGGAGAGGAAATGTGGACTGAATTATTGGATGATGAATCCTTTTTTTTGGGGTACTGATAAGATTGTCTATCAGGAATTCCGAAGAAAATGTTTTTTCTTTTTTGAAGTTATTTTATTTTATCGAAGGAAAATTCGAATTTATGTAGGTATCATGAATGTATTAAGAAATAGAGTTTAATGGCCTCGTCCTTTGTGTTGCAGATATTTTTGGGAGAAGTGCCAATTGCAAAGTTACACGGCATTTTTAATGAAATAAAACGATATTTCTTCCTTCTTATTAAGTCGTTTCCTAAATATTTGGATAGTTACTGAATAAATTATGGCGTTTAAGCTAAAAAGCTGTTTCTGAACATGTTGTAGTCTGTATAACTTTTTATTTATTTAACCAAATATGTAGGATGTGCAGGAGGGATTGATAAGATTGTCTTTTTGTAATTTGCGAACACATATTCTTTTCTGAGTTATTTTTTTTTTATTGCAGGTAAAGTCGAGTACGTTATATCATCTTACTCTAAAATAGTAAGTATTTCTATGCACTAGGTAAGCCTAGGGTTGTTAGACATTTTACGTTACACCAGCGACAGTCAAGTAGCAGGGGGATGCAGAAGGGCTCATTTTTCCCCTAGATACAAAAGTGGATACGCTCTCCGTCATGGATACCCACTATTCTTATATACTACATAGTCATTGACCTGTTTTTATAGCAAGATATTCTTTGTGAAGTTATAAAAACAAAAAACAAATCAACAATTCTGCTTACTAGTACACCCGGCTAAATAATTTACGCCAATTTCAGTACTTTTATGGTATAAAAAATGATAACACTGTGACGGGCCCGGTGGTATAGAAGCAGATACACTGGCTACAAAACCAAGAGACGTGTCCCGCTATAGGCAAATGCTTGTCTGATGAACAACGGTATTTGTACTAAGGTTATCTATGTTTATAAAAGTATTTAGATATGTCTATCCGTTGACTAGCTTCTATAGTACAAGCTTCGAGCTTAGTTCGGGACTAGGTATAAAATATAACACTATGAACCAGGTAGTTAAACAAAGCAATTAAACGACTGCCATGGACTCATTTAATTAAATGGAATCATTTATTTTGAACCAGCTCCACCTCTACATTTGTACATTTTCTTTAATACTCCGCACACGGTGTATTATAAAACAAATGGTATACGTGACATTCAGATTGTTCGCAAACAACCTCCGGCATGTCACAAGTCGCCCCGAGGCAACGTGCCTCGAACTCGAGTCTTTCGGGTTAATTATCCGCAACTTTCCTCAGATAAAACTGCGCCCACAACTCCGAACATACGTGCTACAGGGCAAGTAGGAACAAGAAAAGAGGAACGAGGAACAACTCACGAGTTACCTAAATGTGCGGAGGAATAAGAAAAGGGAATCAGCCGAGTGCGAACCGAATTTTACTAGCAATAATTTTGAAGACACGTTTTACTTGAAATAATGGTACAAACAAGTAGATACGTTGATATGATCTTAAAAAGAAAACAATTGAAATCTTTGGTCAGGCAAATGTCCCTGGGTAAACAAAATATCACATGGAGCTTCAGGTGATTTTATACTAATATAATTCCCACTCGTAACGATAGTTCATAAAACTTTACAAGAAACATTTACGTTTAACTTCGACATTAAAAGTTTTAGTAAAAGGTTTCGCGCATGGAAATGCTTGTTTTGTTTTCAAACGCTTTTTTCCTTTAATTTATTTAAGTGATGTAAACAATCCCAAATTTCACGGCCGTCACAACGGGAACTTTAAGTAATAAATTAAAATGGTTGATAATAAAATGTAAAAGCGGAAGGTCCAAGTAGCTGAATCTTTTAAGACATCCATGAAAGAACTCCAATTGGTTCAAATCCGGTCGTCATTGAACATTTAAACAATAAAAATAATGTAAAAAGATTGGATCACAGATCCGATCGCAAAGGTCCAAGGAGTCTTTGTGTCGGGTGGGTCTAGATGTGACCTTAGAGTATAAATATACAGAAGATACAACAAAAATCGGATGTCACAGCCATGTTATATAACATGTTTGTTTATTTTTCTATGATGCAATCAACAAAACTTGGTGACCTTAAATAGGTTTTAAGTGTCGCAATGAACGTCAAATAATGGACATGAATAATTAAAACGCAGTTTAATTAATAGTCAGTGTTGTGTAAAAAACAGCAGTTACATACTCAACTATAACAAGTTATACATAAATAAATGTAATAAATAAATAATATTCAAATTAAAATAGCTTCATGAACATTTATTTCAAGCCGTCCGTAGCATGCATGTGGTACTATTTAGTACCTACTATTTCAGTACTATTTTTTGGCATTGTCAAAATTCGTTTTCATCAAGGTTTCAAGTATGAGGATTACACCTTATAGGTCGCGACCATTGAGCGGTTGTTCATATACACGGGCAGTGGTGATCACTTACCATCAGGTGACCATCTTGTTCGAATGCCTCCCTATCACAAAAGAGAAACCAGTATAGCCGCGTACTACCTGCAGTTTATTCCTTGGTTACCAACACTTCCAATTGAATAAAAAATACCCTTCTGTATTAAAATCTTTGACGTGGCGATCACAAAGCGATGTCAAGAACGACCCGATCTCAGGCCCGGAGATCTATCAATTTGTTTAATTGGAATCTTTTCTTTGTATTTTTTCCTCCGTTTGCAAACAGAGGACCCATTTAGATTTAATGCTATTTATTTTTCACCCGCTCTCCGTCGTGTACTGCTGTTGTGTAAAATGCAATTAATGCGCTAGCTGCAATTATGCTCCTGTTTTAGCTACTGCATTTCGAGATTGTAGTGTTTAGCTTGAATGTAATTTAAGTGTCTTGAATTAAAATGGGTTTGTAGCATCATCTCTTTGAGCTAGTAAGATGAAATCTTCTGAGATATTGTTACTACATATTTTGAGTGTTTAATATCAGGGGAAATTAAGGAATGAATTTATAAATTATTTATTATTCGTTTTGAATTTTTTATTGAGACACATATTATTTACCAATGCTTTTTGAATGCATAAAATCTCCTTAGCATTTGTCATTGACAGTGACATTTGAAGATGGGATCTAATATTAAAAAAAAAACTATTCGGAATTAGGACCTAAGATCGACCTAACAACCTCTAACATCACATTTTAGTAACAAAGGGTAACCAGTAACAGGACAATCAAATAAGCTGAAATAAAAAAATATATATACATATAAATTAACCAGAAACTGAATTCTTTGAAATCCAGTACAAACACTACAAATAAAATCATTTCGTTAATACCAACGCGTTCCTCCGTATTTATTTAATTTACTCTCGCGCAACCAACAGCAAATTGCGTAATAGGTGTTAGTTGAAATCATTTCTGAGCTAGACAAGAGTCCAGACCAACTTTATTCTACTGGGATTGTGTTGATAGTAATAACCCCTGTTTGCTCGCTATTATCTCTGTGTTAAGAACGTGCTTAGTACACTTGAGTGGTTTCTATTGCTTAAACTGCTGTCTAGTACATACTTAATCCGTGTAATTTTATAATTATTTCTATATTAATACCATTGATTCGCTTGGGTTGTGATTTCTTATTACATTATTTGGCAACATTTTCCTGCAAAGAACATTGATATAGTTTTTGTTATGTGCTTAACTTTTGTTTTACCTTTCTAAAAAAAACCTTATTACTTGAATATTTTCTCAAAAGTAACAACAACAGAATCATGAAAAAATGTTTATCAATCTGTCTTAGTTATAGATGCTCCGTTATGCTAATGTTATTTTTTCTTCTTTACAACAGTAAAGGTTACTTACTTAGCAGAAGTACTCAACCTAGATTAATACACATCTCTTAACATTAACAAAACTTACTGTTATATCGGGGGTAAGTTCAAGCTAATTTTGCAGAACAATGTTGGAGATAAAATGCGAGTTCGCTATTGCGCGGCATACCTATTTATTACACGGCGCTTCTTTTGTTGGGTGAATAAAGAAAGCTTGGAGGAAGGTGCGAAAAGTTATTGTTTGCCAAAATTAGCTGTCCACCAGATTGATGTATCGCTTTTGGCAAAAAGAGGAAATTCCCACCGGCAGAGCGACTGATTGGGGCCCGTGATCATTTGGGATTATTGTGTATCACAGGTATTGTGTTTTTTAAAATCGTTTCTTCATATGCAAAGAAGTTGTGTTCCATTTGCGGCTATATATATAACTGTAACGTTATTTACTACTTTTATTGAGATCTACTTATTAAATTTTTTACTAGATTTTACCCGCGGCTTTGCCTGCGTTATTAAGATACCTTATTTGTCCCATGAGAATATTGGGTCGGGATAAAAAGTATCCTATCACCTAATTCAATCCGTACCCTGCCTGTATGTCAAATTTCATCAAAATCCTTTCAATAGTTTCAGCGCCATTGAAGGACCTTTGTATATTATAACATTAATATTACATCACTAAATTTCCGCGTTAACATGACACTAGAAACCTCAATAATTATCTCAATAAACAAAGAGATTAACTTTACCTCCTTTCTTCTAGTCTAGTCTATAAAATCTAGAGATAATTCAGTCAGTTTCCTTAAATACTCCGTTCTCCACTTTATTCCGCAGTGTTCAGTAATCTTTCACCCTCATTATTCACCAGCGACCCGTTTTATTTTTAAAACCGTGATAACTTGAAACTGCGCCCACGAGTCCGGGACAAACTTGGGACATTACAGTGATGACCCAAAAAACGTGCAACTTTTTAATGTTCGCCAACCGACTCCTGTCTCTATCTGTAGCGGGTGGCGGATAGGATGGCCAGGTGTTTGGACTTTGCTGGACAGGTTTCTTTTATTTCTTTTAGGCACGTTAATTTGATATTGTAATACCAATATGATTTGGGAGTTGAAGCACAAAGTGAGGTCAAATCGAAATTTTCTAGTCATTCTAAAATGTTTAGTGTGTTTTATTTGTATATCTGGCAGTCAGCCAATGAGGTAAATACATTACAGGAGATGGCGAGGGTTAGATCTAAGTGGCGTCTTTAATGACCTGAATTTCTCTGGGACTCGTATTAAGTCACTGAGCCTAATCAATAGGTTTTCAATTTAGATACTACTCCAGACAGTCGATATTTACAAGCAAATTGCATAGAGGAACGCGTTCTATACAATAATTTAAAAAAGTTGTTCATGTGAAATAGAAAGCTTGGTCACCCTACAGTTGAAGCTTTTACTGTTGTTTTACTACTAGTGTCATCGCTTTAATCTGTTTTTCAAACTGTTCTGTGTTGGATATAATGGGGTTTATTTTACGAAAGCTCATGTATTGTTTGCACCACACAGGGAATTGTTGAAAATGATCTGCTGTGGCTCATGATAACATTATTATTGTTTTGGCCTAGTTTGACTGAACTAGCAAGTTTATTTTGTCAACTGCCACGAGATATGCGTTTTGAACGTACGAACATTATAATTGCTAAGTTAGTGCGTAAGGTGCACTCGTTTGCTGCCAGTCCCATAGCTTTGTGTGAGGGCCATCTGTCACGACCATAATATTAGAAAAATAGTGGAATTCGATGAAACACGCCTGACTCTAAAAATTACATTATTAAAATCACATTAATAAAAAAACTGTCATCTCAAAAATAATGAAAGGAATAGAACAACTAATATAATAAAAAATTGACTTGCCGAACGTCACTTTATAAATTGACGTCGTGTAAAAGTACATATTTCACTCTTCATTTTTTCCAACCATTACTTCCTAAGTAGGGCAGCAGTAAACAAAAATTGGGAAAAAGGTGCTCTCAACTTTAGTGCGAAGAATAAAGTCTTCGAGAGAGGTGGTCTAATGACCGAACTTGCCTAATGCGTGTTTAAACGTTCTCGCCGTAACGTTAACGCCTTACAGGCTGCACGATAGACACTTTGGACTTTGTAACTTATGTCATAGGCATAAGTACTAATATTGAACTGTAGGGTACCTTGAGGTGCGGCTGATTGTACGTATATTATGTGTCTCGGAAACACTGGGACTTGGAGTGTTTGTATTAATAAAAACCGGCCAAGAGCGTGTCGGACACGCCCATGAAAGGGTTCCGTACCCATAAGATGAGCCGTCCGCTTGACACACCATTTAGTAAGGGCAACTGCACGTCATAAGTTGGTCGAGTTGTATAAAATGAACTATGTATGATACAGAGTTCGCTATGGTTTTCGTTGAAAGTACATACTTGGAGGTATCTATATAGCACATTTTTTTCAGAATTATTGCAGTAGTATTTTAAAAGTTAAGAGGAGGGGGGGACGCTTTAATTTTAACTTTGTATTGAATTATATCTCGAGACTGGAGGGTTTGATCTACATGGCTTCAAGGCAATTTTTGTTGTATTTAATAACACGATGGGGTAAGTCGATTTTTTTTTTCAAATTTACTTTTCGCTGTATGGGAGGGGGGGTAAAAAATAATTATTTTTCGATAATTTTAAAAACAATCCTTGAATTATCAATATACATCTCTCCACCAATTTTCGTGGCAATCGGTGCAGAAACGGCGGAGAAAGAGCCAGGACAGACAGACAGACAGACAGACAGACAGACAGACATGACGAAACTATAAGGGTTCTTAGTAGACTACAGAACCCTAAAAATGGCTGTGGTAGTGTGTTTGATTCCGGTTTTAGATCGGTTGATAGATTGTTTTTTACAGTGTCTGCTTAGTGTTTAAATGAGGGAATTATAGCACGAACTGAGAGAGTACGCATTTAGGATTGTTTAGTATATTTCCTAATAGACTCATACATAAAACTGTCTCTAAAACACAAAAGCTACACCATTTAATATAAAAGAATATTATTTCTATGCAAGCAATGAATCGATGAGCCCGAGGCATTTCGAACTGTCACAAATGCAACTGCGCAATTTCCGAATTGATTTGTCAACATATTTTCTATTACATAATATGACACATCTTATTAAAATAACCAAAACGAAATGTATTAAATACATAGACTTGACAAAATGTTGCACGTCGTAAATCATTAAAACCGTTAATGGAACTTATTGCCTTATAATAATGTTCAATTTTGTATAAGAAGTACACCTGTCACAGAAATCATCTTACATGTAATTGCACGTATAAAACATATGTACGTATAATTCTATTACTATATTCGTATTATTCCTACGTATTCATTTACCAACCCACAGCTCCACTATCAACTCCATTAGAAATACGAAACCTAATTGCCAAACCGAAAGTTCTAGAAAAGGTAAACAGCACCGCTGCCCAGTGCCACGGCCCAGCATAACCGTTCGGCCATTTTGTTAATTTCACACAAAGCAGAACATTAGACCTTGTTTCCAAACTGAATTTTGCCGCGGGCAAATGGACTGAGCGGTAGAAACCACAATGGCTCGGCTTGTTTAGTCTAAAACTACAAATGGGTAGTCTGACGTAGGTGCGGTAATGAAATTATTAGGAATCGCAGGAGATACGGGATTTTGCACGTGGCTTGTTCTGCATATAATATTTGGTTCAGCTCAAACCATATTTGTATTAAATTTAATACAATTTTGAGCTGCTTTTTTATATGCGTTTTAACATACTCGTTCAAAATTTCAAAACCTCATTCGAGGACGTTGTATACTGATATATACGGATATTATAGGAATTAATTAAATTGATGAATAAATAAACACTTCTCTGTTGCAGACGGTTCAATACAAATCCCTGTTTTGGAAGAGAAGAAAGGTCTTTACACGGACTTACAATTTCACTGGAATAGTGTCGCATTTTATGGTTGACATACATATTAATGCGATTAATGCCAATCAGAGAAAGCAACTTTACAACGATCAGGAAACGTTCGTATTAGTTAGGTTCGGTTTAACGTTATGCACTGATAGCAAATTATAATCAAACACGAGCATATTTCTTATACAAAATAGCACATTTATGCTATTAGTTGTCAAGTAGACCTCGTACAAATACCAAAGTTGCTGCCTGCCATCAAATTGACTTTGGGACTGCAAAACTTCATACCAATACTAATTGCTTACTAGTGACCCACCCCGGAGACATAAATAAATATCTCTTAAATACTCTATCTCTCCTGGGCATAACTAGTCCCATCTGATCTGAGGTCTGCCTTCTTTATTTCCTCTTCCACTTTCACACCTTGCAGAGGCATAGGTCCGTTTTGAGCACATCTGCCTAACTGGTCTTTGGTCGCCGTCTTGATCTGAACGTAGTCAGGTCATCTCTTTACGTGTCTGACCTCTTAAAATACTAAATCTGTAAAAAATAAACAGCCTTAAAAGTCACGTAGTTCCAAATCTAAATAAAAGTACATAGATACACAGGGAAACGGGAAACGACTTTAAAATACTATGTAGGGAATCTTCATATCCATTAACACTTAGATCTGTGTGATTGCGTGAGAGTTATCACTTTCAGACAGTTTATAGGATTTTGCGGCTTAGAAGGGTCAAGTCTGCACGTGATGTATGAATAGACGTGCCCTTTCTTTGTCCGTAGATAACCGCCGCACTAGCATTGTCACTCGACGCATTAATCATTAAAATTGCCCGAACCGAGCCCGGAACTTTGTGATGAAACATCCACATTGAGTTGATATAAATCTCCGCCCCGCGCCGGGTTTGTTACATTGTGTTTTCCGGACGTACGGTAATATGTATACAGGACCATTCAAATTTGAACTTTACTGTATGCACATAAGTAAGCAGTTATGTGTATTGTGTAGTTTATCCTGATGTGGGGACTGTACAGCGTTAAAAGATATTCATCAGTTTTAAACAACATTAATTCTGTGATGTCTCGTCATCATTCATGACAAGTTTGATGTTACTTTCATGTCACTTTGTTCCAAATGATATACTAGATAACCTTGTTGGGTCCGTCGCTTATTTAGGGATGATTAAATAATATGCAACAACCGCTTAGTGCGAGTATCATTTATTGACTGACTCATAGAATGAAATACATATTACATAAATGGTAGTGTCTAAATCTAGTTGCTATGTAGCTGCTACTACAGTACTTCCCCCTTTACAAAAAAATAATTCATAATGACAAAGAATATAAAACAAATGTAAAGCCACAATAAAGAGTTTTCTACATAACATCATTATTATACATACATTTGATGCAAATGGGCGAATATTATGACCAAACAATTTATTATTTATATAAATTCAAAATTATTCTTTCAAAAAAATGTTGTGTATAAAAATTGTATATAGAATGTATAAAGACAAAAAGTTAATAAAAACTTCCAATGGGGAATAAAATTGATTACAATACCTACACATTATTATTATTTACCTCTTACAGATAACACATTTAGGTACTTAACATTTGTAAGGCACTTGGCACTGCACTTTCACAAAATGACCATATTATTATTGCACTGTCACATTATCACTTGTTGAGTGGAGCGGCTGTTAAGGCCAGGCTCAACTCTCCTGGTTGCTGGCAGAATCTCGGGGAGCTCGATGAGCTGCCGTCGCATGTAGTTGCCATACATTATTTTCAATCGCTTCCATGTCATGTATGCGATATAAAGTATTATGAAACCGACGATGAACAATAAATATTTCTCAAATTTATCTCGTTCAGAAGAAATATCCACTGCTGAAGCAGAAGCGCTGTTTCCTGCGCCATTTTGGGCAATTATCACTGTTTCGTCAGTAATTTTGCTTGGATATTTTCCCATGATAAAAGTAATAAATTATGCAGGCTCAGTTTGCGTTATGTTGGAACGAAGCGCACTGGATGTTTAACTAATCGTCCCGATCGTGTTACTTTCTGAGTGTTGTTTACAATAAGTGATTCCTTATTAGGTTCAGTTGGAGGAATCGGTGACAACACGTTGCTCTGTGTGTGATCTTCGTTGCTAAGCATGTAGGCAGGTTTTAATCTGTCTATACTAACGATTTTCACTGACTCTCCCTGTTGTATTTTGTAGAATTTATTTGTTCGGTCTATTACTTTAAACGGCCCAGTGTATGGTGGCGTTAATGGTTTTGACACTGAATCGCACCTTAAGAACACATGACTGCAATCTTTTAAGTCTGGGTGTACAAATATTTTGCCTTGGTATAAACTTCTCTTCGGTACTGATGAAACATCTGATAGTCTTCGCCTTAGACTTTGTAAAAACGTGTCATTGTCGGTGATTACTTGCGTTGACTGGAAGAAATCACCTGGCAGTCTTATAACTTCGCCATACACCATCTCGGCTGCGCTTATTTGAGTGTCATTTCTTAAACTTGTCCGTAATCCTAATAGAACAGTGGGTAATTCGGTTACCCATTGACTGCATTTTCCTCTGCACATCAATGAAGTTTTAAGGGAACGGTGCCAACGCTCAACGAGTCCATTTGCCTGTGGATGGTACGCGGTTGTGCGTATTTTCGTAATACCCATTCTCTTGGCTAAATGATTAAATAAACAAGACTCGAATTGGCGTCCTTGGTCTGTAGTTAATCTCAGGGGGCAACCAAATCTTGTGATCCATCCATTATAAACTATATCAGCCACAGTTTCCGATGTTATATCTTTCACAGGAAACGCTTCCGGCCAACCTGTGGCTCTATCAACCATAGTAACTATGTAACGATAACCATCACAATATGTTAAAGGTCCCACTATATCCATGTGCAGATGTTCGAATCTGTTACTTCGTATGAATTGCTGCAATGGCGAAATTGTGTGTCGATGAACTTTCGACGCTTGACAACTCGTGCATGATTTAGCCCACTTAGTAACATCTTTATTCATTCCCTTCCATATGTATCGATCGGCTATCAACTTTCGTGTTGATCTAATGCTCGGATGACTAATTTCGTGTGCGGCTTTGTATGCTGACACGCGAAATTCCTCAGGTAAATAGGGTCGAACTCGATCCTTCGATACCTCGCAGTAAATGGGTATGACGCAATTAGGTACACGATATTGTTTAAAATTTAGTGAGCTGGATTGCATAAGATTTTTAAGTTCTGGATCGTTTCTTTGAGACTCTGCTAATTTTTCGTAATCGATGGGTGATGGCATGTCGATTGTTTCGATTCTGGAGAGTGCGTCTGCGACAACGTTATCTTTTCCGCTTACATGAGATATTGTCGAGCAAAATTGCATTATAAAATCTAAATGTCTCATTCGTCTAGGCGTATCATTTTTTCCGATCGAATTTCTTGTTAAGGCGTGGACTAATGGTTTGTGATCTGTGTATATAGCGAGTGGTCTGCCTTCCACTAAATGCCTGAAGTGTTTGATAGCCATGTAAATCGCTAGGAGTTCTCGGTCATATGTGCTGTAACGTTGTTGAGCATCACTTAATTTTTTTGAGAAGAAACCTAAGGGCTTCCACACACCATTTTCCTTCTGTTGGAGAACGCCTCCTGCACATGTGTTCGAACAATCTGTCATAAGGCATAAGTCTGCGTCTGCAGATGGGAATGACAAAGTAACTGCGTTTTGTAAACTAAGTTTACTTTGTTCAAATGCTTCATTTGCCTCATCTGTCCATGAAATCAAACTTCTGTCATTCTTTCTTGAGTTGTGTAAATAAATATTTAATTTACGGTGAATATCGGATGCATTGGGAAGATGATTTTTGTAAAAGTTAATCATTCCAAGAAATCTTCGTAGTTCGTTCACTGTTTTTGGCCTTGGGTAATCGGATATGGCTTTAACTTGCGTTGACAATGGTCTTAGTCCTTCTGGTGTAATATGATAGCCTAAGAAATCTATTTCCGTTTTGCCGAACTCACATTTAGCCAAGTTTAATGTTATTCCGAATTCGTTCAATCTTTGAAAAACCTGTCTGAGGTGCTGACGATGCATATCCTGCGATGATGACGCAAGGATGACGTCATCAACATAACAGTAAATAAAATCTAAATCTCGCAAAACAACGTTATTTAGAAAACGCTGGAATGTTTGAGCAGCGTTTTTGAGTCCGAAGCTCATTCTGACGAATTCATAAAGGCCGAATGGCGTAGTGATGGCTGTTTTTTCAATATCATTCTCAGCTATGGGCACATTAAAATAGGCTCGTTGTAGATCGATGCGTGAAAATATTGTTTTTCCCGATAAGAGGTACGTGCAATCTTGAATTCGTGGTAATGGATACCGATCAGGTTTGGTTATCGCATTGAGCTGACGGTAGTCTCCACAAGGGCGTATGTCTCCATTTTTCTTGCTGACAACGTGTAACGGACTAGCCCAATTACTTTTTGATGGTCGACAAATTCCCATGTCCTGCATACGTTGAAATTCAGCTTTAACTTTCCTATATTTGTCCGGTGGTAGTGGTCGTGGTCTCGCAAAAACAGGAGTGCCTGAGGTCTCAATATGATGGACTACAGAATGGCGAAGGGTGTCCTTGAAACACATTGGTTTAGTTATATCCGGAAATTCTAATAATAAGTCACTATATTCGGTATTGTAGTCGAGAGTCCTCACAGAAAAATGTTCGCTGGTAGTTATTGAAGCGACGGAACACATATTAGTAACTGAGTCTATTATTTTCTTTCTATGCACATCCACTAACAATTTATGAAAACTTAAAAAGTCAGCGCCAAGAATAGGTTGTTTCACGTCGGCTATTACGAACGACCATCGATATGGACGCCGAAGACTAAGGTTTAAGTCTAGTGTTTTAATTCCGTAGGTTTTTATTTCACTTCCATTCGCCGCGTAAAGTTTATAGTCATTGCACTTGGTATACGATTGTTTATTTCTAACAGGTATAACTGAAATATTAGCACCAGTGTCCACTAAAAATTTTAATCCACTATTAATGTCAGTCACACATAGGCGGTGGAAAGGGGTGATGGTGCAAATCTCCGCCTCCGATTGCACCTGGTCTAGTTTTCCTTCCGGTCAGTTTTCTTCCATGAACATGGCTCAACACATTTATTAGCTCGTTGTCCAAACCTGTGATGATAGTAGCATAGCCAGTCCGGGCTTTCGGGCGTGCGGCGTCTCAGGTTACGCCCGCGCGAGGCCGACCGGGATCGCGCGCGATAACGATTCCTGTTACGGAACTGCGGTCTATTACGTTCCATCTCTCGTATTTTTAAGCTCAATTTGGCGATTTCTGCTAAAATGAACGTATTATCATTATTCGAGCTTGATGAGGCCTGTACTTCCGCTACTTGAATAGGACGAGATGTTTCTAAGATTTTGTCCGCGATGGCCGCCAGGTTCTCCAGATCTTGGACTTCACTAACAGCCAAAACTGCTCGAACTGATGAGGGAAGGTGTCCTTGCCATAATAATCGTAAGGTATGGTCTGGAATCTTTTCTCTTGCTAAGTCTCTCATACGGCGCAGCAACTGTGAAGGCTTCTGATCGCCTAATTCCATTTCTCCCAGCAATTTTTGAAATTGACGGACTTCCGACTCTTCATATACTCTTAAAAGGCGTTCTTTCAGCGCGTTGTATTTCTTTTCCTCCGGTGGTTTGAGTAATATATCGCTTACTTGCTGTATAACTTCTTTCCCGAGTTTCGATACAACCATATTGTATTTCGATTCATCACTGACTTTTTGTGGTCCCAAAACTGCTTCGCATTGAATAAACCACAGGCGCGGCTGGTCACACCAAAAATCAGGAATGCGTGATGAGACGGTGAGGCTGGCCACCTCAGGAGTCTGCAAACCGCTCGCATCGGCAGAAGGAGTCATCGCTGGTGGTCGTCTAAGCGGGCCTTCCATGGCTTGATGTTGTGTAGTCATGGTAACTTTGAAAGGTCGGGGTCACCACTGTTGGGTCCGTCGCTTATTTAGGGATGATTAAATAATATGCAACAACCGCTTAGTGCGAGTATCATTTATTGACTGACTCATAGAATGAAATACATATTACATAAATGGTAGTGTCTAAATCTAGTTGCTATGTAGCTGCTACTACAACCTCTTTCGCTTGGTTGTGATTAGGCATTGAACTCGGTAGTTAACAAAACACGAATGAGTTACAAGTGAGAGTTAGTCCCTATTTTTCAACATTCACCGAGCTCGGTGAGTCACCAACTATGTAGTCTCTCTGAAGACTCAGTAAACGATCAAGCGTAAAACACTTTTGACGTATTATTTTAGCCAGATTTTAGTTTATTTTATTCACTTGAAAAATTTGACTTAAAGCTACCACCGACTTCGGAGAGCCGTAATCTATTTATGTATTTATTAATTTTTGTTACCTTCTTTGATTGTCAATTTTTTTAAAACATTTTTTAATGCAATGGATTTTCAGTTTCTTTCTGTTGTAGCTTCCCTTGTTAAGAACAACATTAAAATACTTTATGAATTCACTGAGTCTCAGTTGACCAATCCCCAAACGCAGCACCTGTTCTCCATTGTTAAAACATGTGTCCACCATCTATTAATACTAAGGAACTTGACATTGATATCTATCAAATCACACCGCATCATCGCCTGTTCGCTGAGCTAAGCATTCTCCGTCGTATTCACGCGCCATAGCGCAAGTCAATTGCTCTAGAGATGAGCAGTGATAACTAGATAACAGAGTACTCGATGCAAGACAGGTTTTGTCGGGTTTATCCTGTAAGGAGGAACAAATTTTATTTTATTTAAAAAAATATTATTGTACTCGTATAATCTGTAAATAATTTTCAAAGTGAATTTAATTATCTTTAATTTAATTGAACCTTTAATATAAATGACTTTTTACTTTTATTTTTAATTGTTTTTTTACTGCGTAGGACTAACTGTTTAATGTTTTTCAAAGGTACGTGTGTATCATCATACTATAGTCCCAATCGGCGCAAGTCCCAGGCGCCGACTGGCATTCCTCTCTGTTCCACGCGATGGACCCGGCACCCGCACGGAGAATCCATGGATAGCTAAGAAGTTCGTCTCACTATCTTAACAAACAAGAAACGTGTGTACGAAAACGGACTGACCATGCGTTTTACAAACACAAAAATATTATCTTATAACCAATCCATAATTATCATTCCTTTGCGCAAGTAAAAGAAAAAGCTCTATTTAAAAAGATAATCCATCTCAGCACTTTTTCCCCAAAATCCATCCATTAGCAAAGTTACGTAATTCCACGTCCGCGGGCAGGCTAATAAAGCCTCTGAAACTAAAAAGCAAAGCCGTACCCTGGCTAATGGTCCTCGCAAACAGGTACCCGACGATGCCCGGAAATCACGTGTAAAATCTCCATTAAGAACACCTCCGCCCGTCGATTGATCCGGGATGAGCAGCCATCTATTGGACACGGCCCATAGCCGGAATTCGTGACCCGAATCCAGAGTAACGCGGGGTTGAGCGCGCAAGGGATGAGGTGCAAGCGGAAAATTGTCGTGTAGAAGTGGTCTAGAATAGTACTACCCCATCTCTTCTCGTAGGTGTCGTAAGAAGCTACCAAGGGATATTAGCGAATGGGCAGAAGCATACTCCCTGTTTTAATCATTTTCAATGCTACATGCCGGAAACTAAGTGAAAAACATTATTACCCTCACCTGAGGCACACGAACAGTTATGGATTATAACAGGCTAGTATTGATTGGCCGATGAAGTAACTCCCTAATTCTGGCTATCGTCAAAAGCTATACCTATCGGCAAAAGATATACTGTAAAAACGAAATCGGTCAGAATCATAATTTGGCGATCAACAGTAACTTCGACATATAACAAGAATAATCTAAGCAAATAAATAGTGGAACTGTTAACTATCAACTCTTTCTTGCATAGAAAAGTGTTAAGACCGATTCCGCTTGTGTGTTGTACCGCCATGAAATTCGTCTTTTCTCTTTCTGCCTTGTGATCCTTTACAACGTTGACAAGAGGTGATCTCGTAAGGCGATCCAATTTCCTAAATCTGTTATATTTTTATTATCTTGTGTTTATTTTCGTACTCGGATTTATGTATACCCTTAGAAGTATATACTCGTATGTAATATAATATTCAAATGGAATTTTATGAATATCAATTTGCCTTTCTTCATCAAGAATTATGTACATAGATCATCATAATCCTGTTTAATTCCACCGCTGAACGTATTGGTAATTCACATTGAATGTTGTTCTCGTAATAACCACTCTAGGCAGGCGGTTTGGTGATTGCAGTATGGTGAATAAACATAGCAATGCGCTGGCAGGATGATGATGATGGAGGAAAAAACTATCCATCGCCTTATCTTACGTAACAAATATCTTTGGTCTTCCGTCCACAATATTCAAATTAGCCACGTCAACACATCTTCGTGTCTCCGATATCACGTTAAGCTGTTAGTCTTGCCAACGAGGCTGTCTCAGATCCGTCCCAGAGGGTCATGAGATTAGAGGATGCACGTTGCACTTGTGTTTGCACGTTTGCTGCGACGCACTGCGTTGATTACGAGTGACTGTTTGCTTTGTCTTACATCTGACAAACGATTTGGTGTGATGCTTGAGTAGTCTGCTACATATTATACTGAAGTGCAATGCTGCGGTTTTTTCGGTTTAATGAACACCCCGCTAAGTCATGAATAAATAATGAATTATTTCATCAAGCCACATCAGTGCCTAGCCCCAAACTAAGCGCGAAACTTGTGCTATGGATGCCATGGTTTGTCCGACAATCACGCTGAAACTACTGAACCGATTTATATGAAATTTGGTATACCAGCAGGATATGGGCTAAATAGGTGATTTGATACTTTTCATCCCGATTAAATACAGACATTTGACAAACAGAAATCTTGATAATGCGGACAAAGCCTCGGGTAAAAACTAGTAGAGGTATACAGTTGTTGTAATGTACTCTTAACACAAATGAAACTTTAACTGTGAATAGCACCTAGTAGGCCATAAAAATGGGTTTTGTCCTCTTTGTACAATTATGTAATTTAAATAACGCACAACGATATTCGCTGTTTCAACTTGTATTATTGAATGAAAAAACCCCATTTAATAAATCAGTTATTCAGCCATCTTTGTTCTACCTATCTCGCGAAACCGCCTCGTCACTCGGCCCGTGAATGACGTTTTGTATAAGCCGAGCACGGAGATTTCTCGGCTTTATTTTTTCACAGGCAGGTGATGGATTGCCCGCTGTTTTCTTGTGTAATTTCCTCAGGCTAATTGCGGTGGGCATCCGTCACGCCGGGGAAAAAACCAACGGTAATGCCCCGTCCGAACTTGGGACAGATATAAATTCTCTTTCGCGTTTACAGGTATTCGTTTGTTGTCAGGATTGGGAATGGAAGAATCGTTAAAGTTTTTGAGTTGTAAGAATAATTAAGTTTGTAAAAGTCTTATAACAGGGTACCCTTCAGCAGAGTACCCTGCTGTATAATAAAGCTGAAGAGTTTGTTTGTTTGTTTGAACCCTCTAATCTCAGGAACTACAGGGTCTTATTGAAAAAATATAAAAATCGTTACCTATAACACAAGGAAGCATAGCTCAGTGTGCTATCAAACTGTAAGCTCGTCAGATCTCCCGCAAAACCTATTCGAGAGTAACGTGACTTTTTTTCATCTATGGATCAACAATACTTACCAAGCCTCGCAGATTTAAGATGTCATCGTGAAACTATACAAACCAATTTAGCTATGGAATAGGCCTTGGCAATATTGTTTGCCTAACACCCATTTAATATGTCATTAATTACTTCTTCAAAATGTCTTGGATTCAATATTTTTCTAAGTTTTTGTGTTGTTATAAGAAGAAAATAAAGAGGTTCCTAAAAAGCAGCTTTTTAATAAGTCTGCAGAGAAAATAATTTATGTGCTAAAAGTGTCTTTTTGATGGTATTTATTAGGTACTATGTGCTAATTGAAGGGGTGCAAAAATGAGAAAACGAATATTAAATAATGAAAAACAAATAAACAACGCAACAACTAGTACTCGTAGCACTACGATATGCCTCGCGATGGAATATTAATAGGCTACTTCAAAGCTTAGACTCTCAACGTTTCATAGAGTTAAAACTCCAGATTTAAAATAACGCGCAATTCCGTCGAGCTATCTAAAGATCCTCTCATATAAATTCTTCTCTATTTAAAAAGGCTTTAGTTGATTTCATTACGTGATAGAAAAATAATATTGAACTAATAAAAGTCAAAGTATGCCTGCTATGTCGTCCATCGAATAGTAATATTGCGAACCAGAAGTATAATATTAAAAGATAACATCTCTGCTACGTTAAGAAAATATTTGATTGGCTTTCGGCAGTTGCCGGGTGAAGATTTTTTTATTGGACCTTCGTTATGGATATCGCTGAGTGGTTTTATGGAAAGTCTGGTTTATTAAGGTATTGAGAGGTGAGATTCTCTGGTTTTTGCACAGTTTGAAAAAGGTAGTGACTTGATTATTGGACTTTTTTTCGTTGCGTTTTCTTACTCTAAATAATCCCAGCTAATATTTATAAATTGTGTGTTTTTCATCAAATAATATCATCCTACAGGTTGTTCTTTAAATGAAATTCTGGAGTATATTATTCCCTTGATTAAGTAACTACCAGTCAAACAAAGTGAGTATAACAGATGCCTGTGAATAATATGTTTTTTTTTTAAATCATCCTTTGTTTAATAATGAACGCATAATTATTAGACTTGAAGTGGAAACTTGCTTTATTTCTCGACTAGACTTAATGTTTTCCCTTTTTATGACGCGTGTACAGAACTCACAACACTAACAATGAAATAGGTAATATATTCAGAGATGTTTGCAACAACTAAATTAACATTACCCGTGTAAACACTTTTATACTTATTTAAACACGCGCGCGGCTTAATAAAATGCATAACATTTAAATATTTCGCCCATAAAGCGGGATATTTTTTGCCACGTAACGGACAGAAATATTATTATTCCCCATTCCGAACACCGTAACCCGGGCCTCATCCATTTAAAGAATGCTTAATCTCTTTCACAAGACGAGCAAAAGACTCGGAAAAATTCACGGAAAGATAAAAGAAAAGCATTTTCATTTAGATTGGCAGTAAACTTTGAATTGAGTTTTGTTGATGTAGCTAATCATATTCTTCGAGTCGGCCGGATTTTATACCATATCTCATTTTACGATTGAAATGTTTGTGTCTCGTAGTTAATATTTTACTGCCATCAAAACTACGTGTAGTCTCAGTTGTTTCGGAGAATACGCCGTCACTAAAATTCACTCCCGTCAGCTTTTAACAAAGTTTTGTGACTAAACTTTGCGTTATAAGAATTTTGGAATGAAATGTAGGTAACATGATGTTGTTATTTTATACACGGTCTATATGTACAGGTAGAACGTGCAAAATAAACTTATCCAAGTTTATTTTGCACGTTCCTTTGGTGGTGATTTTCAGCACTGACTTCATAGTTAAAAAGTATCTCTTCTTATTTGTTTCAAACTTTTTCACTTCGGTTGATATCTTTAGTCACTGATATGTTAATTAATTTAAGAGGACAAGGATTAATTTAGACGCGTACAGGTGTTCGGTACAGGTAATGTAGAGACTGTCGTCTGACCTCCGTAATCTTTACAAGGGAGCCAGACAATTTGGATCATAGTCGGGGCCAACGGCTTAACGTGCATTTCGAAGCACGAAATCATCAACCTTATCGGAAAATCAGGTCATTCAAGCCTGCAAAGTCCTAACTAAACTGAGAAATCCGACACAAAGTGAAAGTGTTCCCCGCGGCATTCGAACCCACGACCCCCAAGGTTTGAGGACTACACTCTAACCACAACACCACGGAGGCAGTATAAGTTGATCAAAGTATTTTTAATAATGTATGAATGAAATAATTTATTTAGCAATTTGTATCATTTAGTACTCCTTTACAGGCCAAACTTTTTTTATCTAAATAATAATAATAATCTACACTGATATAATAAAGCTAAAGAGTGTGTTTGTTTGTTTGAACGCGCTTATCTCAGGAACTACTCCAGGACTCCTCGTCCATTTGACGAGGAAGGCTTTAGGCTATAGGCTAATAACCTATGTGTGCGGATACCGAAAACAAAGCGGACAGAGTCGCCGCTAGTATAAATAAAATTTGAAGACTTAAACGATTCTCAAAACATATCCTAACACAGCAGTGCTCAAATTGTCGTATTCCCATCCATCACAAAACGGGAGTGACATATTCGCCGGTGTCAAACTGGCTCAGGCCCCATCACGGTGCCATTAATTCTAAATTCATTTAGCAATTGTTTTTTAAACACAGCGCGCCGCCCGAATAAGCCGTATTTGCGTTTATTTCATCCCGAACCTCTTATTTGATTACTCCGTTTATTGCGAGGCTCGGTAACAAGCAAACACAAGTATTTACATGCTCGTTGTTAGACATAACCCGCCTTTTCTCTGTAAAATGCAAATAAAACCTCCCAGTCAGTTCCGAATCTGCGGCGCTTTATATTCACCGCAGTCGATGCCTCGAAGATATCATTACGATTCGGAATCATTTCCATAGAAAAATAACTCAAATCGCACTCGGGAATGTATAAAATATCTTTATGGTTTTAAATTTTAATATAAATGTTAGGAAACGTTCAGGTTTTATAACAAGAATCGATTGATTCCTGATAAGTCTGCTTCCTAGAATAACCTAGGTGTTCACGAGAACCCTTCGGTTACTCACGGGAACAATTGGAATTCGCATTCGGAAAATAGATTATTCGTTTCTCTTAATAGTTCTGTTGGATGGGCAGTCAAGGCATAGCAAAACCCCGATAAAAAGGCAAACCAGTCACTTTTGAAGCCGACGGCTATGCTGAACTTAGATGGGTCTTGCTCGCCACGTGTTCCGAAAAGTCCTTTGTTCTAACAATTGTACTGTTCCAAAATTGTTGAAACCACACCAATGACCGTTTGAGGATCCGAGATAAATATGTTTCATATTATAAAGTCCATAAAGTCCGATTCCCGCCGATATTCCGCCGAAAATATATAAATCCGAAACCGCGTAGAACACCGTGCACGATCAACCGATGGACTGGGGCCGGCGCTTGCAGCGTACGCCACAGCTGGGTCGCGGATTTTTTGTAGTTTACCCTCATATAAGGGAATTACTATGCCTGAACACTAGGAGTTTTTTATTTTATGACATACATGTTTGGTGGTTCCACAAGGTTGTACTTACTTACTTATAAATAATTATATTGGGCAGGTTTCGTGCCTAGCTTCTGGTGTATGAAACAAATATACTCAAATCTGTCATAATAAACATACGAATACTATGAAACATTTATTATGGAGGTGTTATACCAATAGTATTTATTTTGAGGCTAGTTGGTTTGGCATCGTATCAAAAGGCCTGGGATATTTATTTGTGCCAATTTCATTCGGTTCTATCTACGTGTATTGCATGATGTACCTATCTATAAAAACTATTTTATTTATGTTACATCAGATTACTGTATATCAGGTAATTAACATGTTACTTTATGAATTATATGTTTCGTTCGTCTCAAAATTATTTTTTTGTTTTAGAATTTCAAGTAAGCGTCTCTCTTTATGGTATGTAAAATAAATAGCCTATCATTTGATGTCATATTTTCGCCGCTTAAACTAATTAAAACCACAGTTAAACCAATGGGTAAACTAAAGACGGCGATGCGAAGGCCTCAAAATTTAATGCATATCAAGAATTCCACCCAAAGTTTGATGTAAACATGCCTCCGAGTTCCAGCGGTCAGGTTTAAAATATGAATATAAATTGAGAAACTTTAGGGTTGCTCAAATCCAGCGGGAACTTTAAAATTATTAACACGACACGGTTACAGATTTACGAGCCATAAATTCTATTTCGCTATCTGCGTGATGAATGAGACCACGTGCTGCGCGACGAAATTGTTAGAGTTAGTTGGACGTTCGGGTTTCAAATCAGGATATTAGTGTAATTAGTTATGTTAGAATTCGGCAATGTGGGACATAGCATGTTTGCACTGATTCATCACAATAGAATGACTGAACGTTGTGTTTTAAAAGACAAGTTGCAAAAATATCAGCTAAAATCCGGATGTGCAAAATGTGCGAAAAATACTAAATGAAGATCTAAAACTTCGCGATGACATATCTTCAAAGCGTGATGCTAGATCTGCGTGATCTCTCTAGTGTCATACCATAATATTATCTTCCACCTAGCGAATGAGGGAATACGGGTCTAAAATGTACGCTTTATTTTATTTACTACATAGTTGTTTCTTGGTTGATCGAATATCGATTTGACTCCACGGCTTTTACTTCCGTAGCTGCTTCATTTTGAAGACAGAACAGAGTAGTTGTAAAAATATCTAACCAACTAAATCAGATAACCTTTATTACTACAGAAAACATTCTGTCCTTCCCAGTCAAAATCTAGTTCCCTCATCCCGTTCTATTTGACGAGGCGGCGGATACGCTACTGTCTGCGACTGATTGGGACGTCGAGTAAACTGCGCCGAGTCGCAGCGCGGCACGTGACCTGACTGATTCTGTACTGATACCCGGGACGGTTGTTCCCCATTTGTCTCTAGTTATGTTAGATCTGGAGTTAGAAATCCTGACGGCTGCCATACAGGATTAGACAACGTCTGACTTACTATGTCAAAGATGTTCCAAATGTCCATGACTAGTAATGCATATTTGGTCCTGCGCTTGAAATTCTTACTGTGTCAAATGTACTAATGCCTTTTACCGAGAGCAACATTGTCCTTGCACAATTGAAATGTGCTTCACCATATCTGTAGTAAGCAAAAATATAAATTGGAAAATGAGCCGCTGTAATTAAGGCGCCACAATTGAAGCAAAGAGAGGCTTACATAAGGCGTCCATACCTCGTTCTAACTCAAAATCTAACTCCCTTAACCCGTTCTATTTGACGAGGCGGCGGATACGCTACTGTCTGCGACTGATTGGGACGTCGAGTAAACTGCGCCGAGTCGCAGCGCGGCACGTGACCTGACTGATTCTGTACTGATACATGGGACGGTTGTTCTTCATGCTGGGTTGAGTTTGTACTTACATTGACGACGACGGTTGTTCCTCATTTATTTCTACTGTGATGCACCTGGTCGAAACTATGGGTGTATACAATTTTGACAGGCCGTTGATCCAGTATCGACAACGAGCAATGACAGTTTCCTAGCATCCAAAGTAATTTGATATTCTGTATGAGAAAGCTTTTACGTGAAGTAGCATGCAGGCTAAGCCTGAACTCGGTAAGAGACGTTCATCCTACTACCCCCTAAACACCTAGGGTTTTCTTCGCTCCCTGGCAGGCAAGGATCGGTGTCCGCCTTTTAGGGCGATAAACCGATCTATCCCCTAAAGTAGGAACATACGTAACTTGGTGTATTAGGTGTGCTCGTTTTTTAAAATGGATCAAAAGTGTGATACTGCGCCTGACTTCTGCACAGCGGTTTTTCATTGAGTGATAGCAAGTCGATCCACATCACCCTTTCTGATCTATCTAAACAACCAAACAAAATAAAATAAGGATATCCGTTCGCTATCATAAAGCCGCGACTTAAAACTAAATAAAAACCCTTTGTGGTAAAACACTGCATCTTCAAGTTTTCTATATTCTCGACGCTCGCTCCTCGTTCAAAGCTTCGGAATAAACAGCCAAAGTGCAGTTAGGTAAGTTCAATACGGGAAGCTCACCCGCTCTCAATACTTGATAAAACTATAAAATTATTTTAAATATATTTTTATCTACTTACCGTTCCACACTAGTGGATATAAATATTTATGTCTTTTCCAAGTTTAGTGAATTACTACGCTGTTATTTTGGGCTTATAGCATGAATGAGATAAAAGACATTTGAGGGAAATGGCGAAAAGTAACTGCTTCTAATTCATAAAAATATCGTTTGCATGTTATTTAAGAACATACAATTAATGTGAACCTTTTTAAGGAAGTTGTAGTTAAACCGTTTTCGGCTGTGACACTAAAGGTGAATTCGTTCCATTCTTTGTTGTTGGGCTTCAGAGATGCACGTATTAATTAAAAATATAAATCTTAAAGTGCATCAAGATTGTGTTCTTTCGCTGAGATAGCCTTAGAGTTCCCAGTAGTAACCCAGTTATCATTATTAGTTGGCAAATCTTACTTCGGACTAGTAAGAAGATAAAATACACAACATCCTACTACTATTATAAAGGCGAAAGTTTGTATGTGTGGATGTATGGATGTATGGATGTATGGATGTATGGATGTATGGATGTTTGTTACTCTTTCACGCAAAAACTACTGAATGGATTTGAATGAAACTTTACCACAATATAGCTTATAGGTACATCAGAATAACACATAGGATATTGGAAATCGAAATCCACGCGGACGGAGTCGCGGGCGGCCGCTAGTAAAACATAAATGTAAGCAATTTATTTCATAGCCTACACCAGTGAATCATCTCAAAATAATTTCATCTATCGTTACCAAAAATATATCAATATACTGTCGCCCTCATCCATTATGGTATTGAGTCTCTCTGATAAATATTATCGGTTCAGAAGCATTTCTTCCGAAAAAGGAAAAAAGATAAGAGCATTTTTCACTATAGTTTATTATATTAGAGAAACAATAACCATCTATCATGAGTATTTTATAACTGGGTCAGTAAAATATTTCTGCTCCGGTACATTCATCATTTTTGACAGGCAATTTTTTTCTGACGTAATTTTGTCACGTTTGGTTTTTGTTTCGTGTGTGATTTAAGGTAAAGGATGGGCTCATAAGATTTTCAAATATGAGCCATTCGTTACTTGTATAAACTAGGTGGAGGAGTATAAAGTGGCAGTAAAAATATAGCAAACATGATTATTCGAAGTTGGATCTAAGGTAATTTTTAGGGTTCCGTATTACAAATAGTAAAAAGGGAACCCTTATAGAATCGCCATGTCTGACAGTCTGTATGCTACAGATACTTTTTTCCGAAACCATAAGAATTATAATTTTGAAACTTGGGAAGTAGATCTATGAACCAAATATTATTATTGTAGGTATGGCTAAAATTGAATACTCTCTTTAATATCTAATATTGAGCTTACTATAGATGAAATATGTATATTACTCAAAGAATTACGTTAAAGTTCTCATTGACTGGTTAGCGGTTTTGGATTCCCAAAACCTTCTGAAACGCCGACGAATATTTATTTATCTGTCTGCCATCTGACTTTTAGATCAATAAATTTGTCCGTAAATATATTATTTATCAGTGAAATTATGTCTGAAATATGGGTGATGTTTGTGAAGAAAATAAAACCATTGTTAGTAAACCTGGCCAATATTTAGCCGAACAAGAATTTGCTTCAGACAAATTCTTACGTCACTAGCCCAGCGAATTTTAATCGTCTCGGGAATCAAACTCCAACCCAAACTTACTCGTACACTAACGAGGCGTAAACAGTATGTGATCGAAATAAAAGAAAGTCAGTTTCTTACCTGTAACCATTTAGCTAATAACCCAACCACACTCGGAAAGTTGTAATCACTCGCGTATTCATGAAGGCACAGTATTCGATAAACAGCGCACGGATCAAACGGCCAGGGAAAAAAGTTGCCCGGACAAAGTTCACTCTCCCGAGACTAACACAAATTACATCCCACGTCTAAACACGACTAAGCTTAATTAATCTGAAAAATACGGAGGATATTTAGAGTTCCTTGCTGAGGGAAATGTTATTTTAAGGGTTTCGGATCATATGATGGGATGGGAAATCATCCATTCAAGTCATTATCAGTTTTTCATGCTCGTAGAAAATAAGACGTTTGAGTAAGTATGGTATACTAACAAGTGACAAATAAATCGTGCTGCCAAATAACCCAAAAGTTTTAGAGAATTTGAAGACTCATAAAAATTAATATAAACTGTCAAAAAAATATGTGTAACGAAACCAAGTGTGTGTCAACAGTTTATTCCTGACTTCAAAATTATTTATAAATACGTTTGTGTATTTTGCAAAAGTATTTTTATAACTCAGTACGAGACCCTAGATGTGAAAATTCCGTTAATTTGTCGCAGTATTTTTTCCACACTTTCATGCCCGCCAGCCATTTGTTACATAAACTGAAATATTTGCTTTGTACCGTTCGAATTAGAAGCCATTAATTCCTTTTGATTCATATTCAAGTGGCCACTCATCTTTTCATCTTCCTCTAAATTATTACCTTAACTTATTAAATAATTAACAGGAAAGTCCACAGGAAAATGTGCGTATTTTCCCGGTTTTATTTTGTTCCTGTTTTTTTATGATAAATATGAGGTTCATGGCATGCAGGCTTATTTTAATTTATCGTTTTTTACATTATACTCGTACTAAAAATGCAACGTTTAAATTCAATGAATGAAAATATTTTGTTGTTATCTTTATTCTGGTTATATCATTATTATTTCTTGTTCAATGAAATTTATAAAATATTATGTTAAATGTCCTTACTTTTATCCGTAAACCAGGATCCAACCATTCAATTGTTGTCTATTTGTTAACAAAGGTTTTTTACAATTTTCCATCCGATTTAATCCCAACCGTCACCTTTTACATTTAAATATAACAATTAACTCCGATTAAACGCATGTACGTCCTACGTACAATAGCTGCAAACATCAGAGATCCCAAGGGCGCTCTCCACAGCCTGCTAAAGTTATCACACGATTCGTTGGGCCCGTGTTAATGAAATTAACCCCCAGCCGGGGGAGCGACGCGGTAATGAGATGTTTCACTGTAACTACACGCGTGTTAGTCGGGAACGACTGACCTCACAGTCGTTACGGAGTAAAAGAACTTCGAGATATGTTGCCAGATCTATTATATCAATCCGGGTTGTGATAATGTTTTCTTAATCTTTTGCTGGCCGTGGCCGATATCTGATTCTTGTAATACATTCCACGGTCTGGTGAAATATGTGGCGGACTTAAAACGTGACGTTAGTTGGTGATCAGCAGTTTTCATTTAGCAGCGTAGTCATTAAGGGTGATTTAAAATTGTTATATTTACTGTAGAACTAGGAACTTATCATGTACTCAACACCTATGTTACCTGTGACATGCAATAAACTATTTGATTTGATTTGATTTGATTTGAACTACACGCGTGTTAGTCGGGAACGACTGACCTCGCAATCGTTACGGAGTAAAAGGAGTTCATGGGAACTTCGAGAGATGTGTTATATCAATCCGGCTTGTGGTTACGCCTTGTAATGTTGCTAATCTTTTGCCATGATCTGAAGCTAAGGTTAGATTACTATGTGAATTAAAAAATCCGCTAGATGGCAGTAGGTAAACGTAGTGTCTAACTGGTACGTGATTGGTGAATTTTGACATTTCTTTCAATGAAATAGCAGTAAGACCTCACGCGTCTGCTATCTAGCGGATTTTTCAATCGCATGCACCTTCGTTTGAATTTGAAAACAAAAGCGGTCGCGCCCACACCCGCGCTTGCGAGTTCAGCTTAAGCAATAAACTCACAACATTGTCTCCTATATGCCTTCCGTATTTACAACACCGTTCACAAATTAATAAATGACGCCACAAAAAAACTACAAAGCTCAAAACTCATTACCACACCGACTCAGTAATGAGAAGCCGGAATGAAAGTAAATCATTGCAGCCCATTTCCAATACAGGCAAACAGAGCTATAACTAACGCTCGTTACATACAAAATCCGCACGAGTATCGATGCTCCCGACTCATTACCATAACTGATTGGAGCGGGGTATTGTCCTGAAATTTGCACAGCAATTATGGGGACACGGCGTCCGGTCCGTATAATCATTGCGTTGGGACCGAAAGTTTACTATAAAACAACTAGACAGAAAATTGGTAGCGATTAGGGAGTGCAGAAGGGACGATTAAGGAAACTATCGTGGATAAACTGTAGCAATTATGTTTTAAAAGTAACGGCCTCCAGAATTTAAATCATGATGTCATGGTTACTGGGACAGATGGACCTTGTAACACGACTCAATTCTTCTCCGTGGCATGGCTTGTCCAAATGACATAATAATAAAAAAAAAATCAAAATATTATACCAACTTGATATACGATTGTTATGTTATGTTCTTTCTTGTGTATTCGAGTGTTGAGCTAGCTAATAACTAGTCTGTGTTTAAAAGCTCGAAATTAAATGAGCGTAAATAATAATATGCAGTGACTGTTGTTAAGTAAAAATCAAGTTAAATGGGTATGTTTGTAATTACTATATATTGAGTCCGCTTGCGATCACGATTTTTGTAATGCAGCGGTAACGTTAAGCAGTCTCGTTTAGTCCCGTTCAATAATATCAGTTTTAAAATGGGTAACACTTATTTTGATTATAAATAAATATAGTTTATTATTTTAGTTCCTTAATGATCAATTAAATGGCCTTTGGTATCAAAACATGGACTAAACATTGATTGACTTAGTTATTAAAATAACACTCCATTTCTGACATCTAAATTACGCAATAAATCTCAAAAGTAAATTATGCATGATAAGATTTCATTATCATATCCCTTCTGTCATTCTTTGGCGACGGGCCAGCGATTAAAATACCGGAATGAAAACCCCTGCAGATTTGAACACACCTCACTAATTGGCCGTCGCTTCACCGGGCTCTTTCCTAATAGACTCATTGACGGGGGATTTGGAACTAATTAAAGTTATTTCGACATCAAATAGGACTATTTGTGTGCTTTCACTTAATTGAAAATATTGAATTATTAAACACGTCTAGAAACCTTATAGAAGACCACAGTGAAAGCACTTCATAACTTTTGTGCTTAATTATACAGTAGAGAGGGTGTTTCGTAACCATTAAAAGACATGGCCAACATTTAAAGGAACGTTTACCTAGATACCAACTTCATTTCCCACAACAACATTCAATAACATTAACAACTAAAGTCCAAGAACTTGAGGTTATAATTATTCAGATACACAAAGATTGCAAAAAACATTTCAATCCCTTACTGTAGCATTGTTTTGATTGATGACATGACGTACGTTGGTTACTAAGGTTACTCAACGGTGCCGGTGTACCGTGAAAAATGTGTTGTCACTG
Source organism: Nomophila noctuella (assembly GCA_958496325.1). Lineage (NCBI taxonomy): Eukaryota > Metazoa > Arthropoda > Insecta > Lepidoptera > Crambidae > Nomophila > Nomophila noctuella. Next base: position 15,532,805 of record OY292486.1, on the reverse strand, counting down.
TTTGACTTACCGTAATCATGCTAATTCTTACTCTGTCACGCAGTATATATTATTTCCATGACAACGGAATTATATTGGGTGCGTTTATCAGAAAAAAGCCCTAGGAAGCGCTTGTAAGCAAAGTGGCGATTGTTAAGCAAAATGGCGGATTGTGTCAGCGCAACTGAAGATAGCAAACACGTCCTGGCCGAAAACTGTACAGTTTGTTTTTCAGCGCTAGTAAGCGTTCTCAAGCGCTTTTTTCTGCAAAACGCACCCAATATTTGACAGTAACTGGTAATTTAATGACAATGATATTCATTCCATTCTGCTTAAAGTAGTATTCATTACGGGAAAAATAATAAAATACTATGTTTAAAATAAAATTGTTTGTCATAAATAAATAATACGTTAAAAACAATTTCAAGTATTTTCTATGGTTAATTATTAACAGGATTGGGATGTCGAGGAAGAGAGGATGACCGGAACATCATTAAGTCTTTTCTGCGAATGGATGAAGATAACGAGTATAGAGTACATGCGCTTAATCTCGAAATGCAAAACGAGTGGGTGTCCCTTGGTGAGTTTTGTATCCCTTTAGCATTGAAGTGGCGGTCGATACTGTACGATTGGTCTCCAGCGCTGCTTAAATTCTATCTGAATGCCTTTCAGTTGACCCTACCCGATCAGAGCAACCTTGTAAGGTGGGGAATGGCGGTGGACAAAACCTGTTTGCTCTGTGGTGAGGCCGTAGGTACCGCAAGGCATTTGTTGGTGGGATGCAGAGTACTCCTAGACAGAGGTCACTACTCTCGCCGCCATGACGGAGTGTTGCAGATCATACGTGAAGCGGTGAGCCTTTCAATAGCAAGAGCAGCAAAAGGTTTGACGACGAATACAAGGAACATCAACTTCGTCAAGGAAGGATCTACCAAGAAGTCCAAAGTCAAACCTTACTCCATCGTTAGTGTAGCTCCAGATTGGAAGATCATGATGGACACGTATGAAAAGCACTACAGTATTCCAGAGGACATTGCGTTATCGTCGTCTAGACCAGACCTTTTCATTTATTCTAGAAAACTTAAGCGCGTACTGTTGGTAGAACTTACTGTTCCATGGGAGACAAACATTCCCAAAGATCACGCGTTTAAAACAAATAAGTATTATGACCTAACCAACGAAATGACTAAAAATGGTTATATAGCACGGTTGTATGCTGTGGAAGTGGGTGCGAGAGGTATACCAGCGAAATCTCTCTACAACCTACTGAAGGACTTAGGATTACCAAGATCTAATATTAGCTCGTTACTGGAAAGAGCAACTAAAGCCGCTTTACTCGGCTCATACCAAATATGGTTGGGAAGGGAGAGGAATGTCATCGGTGGAGGTGATCGTTAGTATACTATAAAGGGGCCCCTTAAACCTACACGCTGGGTCGCAAGTCCCAGGCGCCGACTGACATTCCTCTCTGTTCCACGCGATGGACCCGGCACCCGCACGGAGAATCCATGGATAGCTAAGAAGTTCGTCTCATGTCACTTTTTTTATACAATATTATATTGTGTCTATTGATGACTATCCGTAATTACGTTGAAAGGAACGCATTATTCAAAAGCAGTGTATAGCGGAAGTTAAATTACTAATTATTTTCTTTTAAATACTGACAAGTTCTACAAGATTATAAAATTTATAAAAAATATTTTTTAATTTAATATACTTTGTGCTTTTGTGTCATTCGTGGCCATCACTAGGCGGGAATGCGCCATGTCCTTTGAATTAATATTTTGATTCAAACAACATCGTTTTCAATTCTATTCTAATACCTAACCAGAAAGATCAAATGAAATGGCAGCGTTCGAGTCTTCCGTTCCCGGAGTGGAAACTTGAACCAATGGCAGAGCGTTATTACAGCGCTCAAACGTCCCGTCCAATCACTGGCCTTTAGGCCGCGCTTCCCGCGCCCTCTAGCGGCTTGGTGAGTGTTAGATCCACCGGCGCACATGAAACGTGCGATCGTAACAAAAAAATCGAATTTAAGGAACTTTCTCAGTATTTGTGTGTGTAAACGTGTTCTGAACAATATTTGTGATCATCAAAGCCAAGGACAAGAACTATTTCCAACCTAACACGCGACTTAACGCCAAACGAGACGCAGTGTGGGAGCTCCCAGCTAGGTGCATCAGCAAAGTACCTCCTGGACAAGATGTTCGTGGCTAGAGGTAAGAATTTCTTTCTTTGGTGGCGGACTTCTTGAGCATTGCGGCCCATTCGATCTTTAGCCAGGCTGCACGCAAATAAGCAGGTAACGTCTTTCTGCCACAGAAGGGTAGGAAAAAATGAATTGACCATCTGGCAAATGAAACATTTTTTTATTAGTCTTTACATAGCATACAATTTTGTTGACATTCATGGTTTGTTGTGATTAATCATCCAGTCATTTTCATCCAACGTCTTGCTCTAAAATCATAACAAATATAAGTCAAGTGAAGGAAAACGGACCCTGGACTCTTAGGCAATGGCTGATGAAGCAACCGGAACTGGGTGATGTAATGAAAAATTAAACTTCATTCGAAGAACAAGAAAAAGATAACTTTGGGTTAAATTCAGGTTCTAAATTCATTCAGGCTTTGTTCAATTCAAACTTCTTATATACTTTTGCTATATTAGCATACTAAATTATATACCAAAGTTTTTACCGGTTTGAATTTAAAGAAATTCACGTTAATTATATAATTATCTACATTCACGTCTTTTGCATAATTAAATGAGGAACAGTTTACCATTTCGCAAGATAATCAAAAGTAATTAGAAAGTTAATCCCAGGAGATTCATCTCGAAGATATACTGACTTTCTTTTAAATAATTAAGTAGCGTTAAGTGTATTATAAGGAAGGTAAATTAGATAGTAGAATAGCGAAATCAGGGAAAGCTCGAAGTGTTGTGTTGAAATCTGAAAATTAGACAAAATCCGTTTCAGGCATACTTACACACCAGAACCAAAAGACACCAGTAAACTGTGGCATTATTTTCTTTAATTTAACTTGCTTTCTATTTTATACAATATGATGCGCCCTTCGCTTCAAATTTTAGTGCCTATGGTGAGTATTTCTAAAGACTTAAATCTATGGTTTTAGGGCTGACTTAATATCATTTTGGAACCCATACAGCTTTGCCTGAAGAGCCATATACATATGTATAAGTATAATTTCGTCACGCTATAATACTCTTACTGCTTTAACTATGTTTACTTTTAAAACTAGTATCATAATTAAACTATATGAGACTTTTTCAGTAATAAATTCTTGAAAGTTGCCTATGGATCTGCCATTCTAGCAGACTTGATAACTTCATTGTTATAATGATAACATAATTATGATTTTGTCTTGCGAATGTTTTAATTTATATTTGAGTATGACCATTTGATCATTAATTAATCAAGACTTTAAGCTATACTATAACGCTTTGTGTTCGATAACCGTGATGCACACGGACAGAGTCGCGGGCGGTCGTTAGAGTTTATGTAAAAGACAAAGATTCAAATTTTTATGACAAGGATTTTTGTGTTTTGAAAACTTTACTAAACTGTTTAAACTCAAAATGATTTTAGACACATCGATAATTTGAAAGAAAACGCCTAGTTACTTAAATTATTTTTATTTTTGATGCAATGAGAAGTTATTTCATTTTATGAATTTCTATACAAACTCCTCGTACAATAAGCTAGTTACCATTTAGTTTCTCCAATAACTTACTCTCCCATCAAATCAATATAATGGACGTTGTCCGATATTTTATATAAGGTGTAACAAAATATACTGCAAATATTTTAAGGGCGAATTGTTTAGTGGAAATGTAATAAATTTGTCTAGTATTATTTTTTTGTTAATACGCTAGTTTTCGAGAAAATCAACAAAATAAATTGAGTGAATAATTAGGAAAAGTACAAATTTTGTCATATGCAAGACAGCTGGTCGTGTCTTATCAGTGTTATACAATTACTACACTTGTCCTGCCCCAAAAGCAAAGTGGTGAAGAGGGGGAAAAGCTTACAGGACGAAAAGAGCAAATTGGCCAATGCACAAAATGCAAAATTTGGTAGGCATTAATTTTGACTTTTTAATATCTGATATTGATTACATTGCCACTAAAGAATTCACCCTTAAAATATTTGCAGTATATTTTGTTACACCCTATATACTGAAGCAGTAAAGGCGGTGTTTACACTTGCAAAGTGACACCAAGGCCGATGCGGGTCGCTCCTAACAAAATTAAGGCTATTGTTTGCGATGGAAACATCGTTAAGGAAGTAATATCGGCACGTGTATACACGCGTTTATGGTGTCGATGCGAATTTATAGGGTTACCGATGACGTGGGACTGACAAAAAATAACGTTAAGTAGTCTCCTTTTATGGGGAGGCAAACGATCAACAGGGTCATCTGATGGTAAGTGATGACCGCTGCCAATGGACATCAATAACCGCACAAGGGTCGCAGATGCGTTGCAAGCCTTTAAGACCCCTTACCCTACCTAAATGAGCCTGGCGACCTTACTCACTAGCATAAACATAGCACAACAGTATTTCAAGAAAGGCACATACTTCATCAAAAAAAATAAAAAAATAAAATAAAACAAAATGTATATTATTTACGAAGGCACAGTTAGGCACTTCTAACCGTCAATAACATCACAATATAGGATGACTCCATCACCGACTTCGGACTGCAGTAATCTTTCGAGACGAAGCAAAAATTCGACAGTTCCTCTTTTAAATCAAAACCTATGTTTTGTAGAAACAGGCAGACCTTAGTCTTTGCACCATGCAAGTGGGCTTTTTAGTGCTACTCGTCTTCAGCTATCGGACTAGTTAGGGGTATATGGGGGTAATGAGGAGGTTTCTGGACAGGTCCCTGGGTCATCTTCCAATGAGAAGTGATAATATATTCAGAGCACTTACGGCACCGGGTAAAATCCTGTGATAACGTTGAAACATTTAAAAATAACAATTAACATTTCTAGTGGCTTTTTGATTAAGTCATGTTCCTTTCAATTTGAATACCAAACGATATAGCGTAATTGTTGTTAAGAAGTGTAATATGTAACACGAAAAACCATTATGTAAGAAAAAGAATGAACATTAATAAATTGAATATAAAGAATTACCAAAAAAAAAAAAAAAAGGCCCCTATAGCCTGCTCGAGCGAGATAAAAAGTCACACTCACCGAATTCCAAAAAGGCGAAATTAATTTTATGCGCCAAGGCCGAATCTCGTCGGGCCACTTTTTAAAAATTGCCCCAAATATGACAGATATTACGTCCACGTGGGCAAAAACGGATCCAGTTGGACCGTAATAGGATTACGGGATTTTATTACTTGGTACAGAAATATCGTTAGGAAGGCAATTTCGGCGTCAGATATTGGCTATTAGCGCGTGTGGTAATGCCTCCTCGATATTCATGTCCCTATAACGATCTAAACTTGAGCATATTTCTGGCTCCGTTCGACGGTTAAGCGGTAGAATTAAGGGTAATGTCGATTCTGGAACAACAGTTCGGGTTAATAGCTGGTTTGTTGTTGTTACAAGGTAATGTCTTGACGATGTTGTTATATCTTTTGCAGGGAAATAATATTTTTTGGGGGTAAAAGGAAAAAGAAATATTAATGAGCTTACTTTATTTGATGTAGGTTTTGTCAATTATACAACGAAGATATTATTAATATTCTAGGTGAGTTGTCGAACCACAGCTAAAGTCAATCATTGTATTTAGCTACATACATATTACACGTTTGCCACACACAATGCAAGAGAAAATGTTCACATAAAGTTAATAAAATAGGCACATTTTCTAATGATCCATCATTGACGCAAACGCAATCTACATAAAAGATGCATCGCATCTTACAAAAAAGTAGTTAAACAAAAGACTGAGCCTAAATTCACTGTTCTCAATTCACTAGCCCAACTAATCGTCTTAAAGTGCCCTAACCTAATTCTATTCAAATCCTTAACGAGATAACACCGCTTATCCGGGAAAACTTGTCGAGTCATTTTATATTGAAAACTGGGCAACCACCATGGATTATCGACGACCAGGGCAACTAAGGACAACCAGGGCAGGTACCGATCTCATTAAGTTCTTAATTAAGAGGACCGGGCGTGATCGGCGTGCTAATTTTTGGGTCCAACGGCACAGCGGATAATGTCGATAAATATTTTTAATAAATGACCCCATTTTCAAGGCGGTTAATTTTAGGTTAATAAGTAAGAAGATAGTTATTATCGATAGTATAGATAGACATTAATAAGTGAACCGATTTTACATAGTTAAGTATCTTGTAAGATCTTGAAACTTAGTAAGTGTGCGTTTGGCGAAAATCAGCAGGAATTCTGAAATTCCACACCGTGTAAAAAATCTGTAAGTTATGAGAAGTACGAGTATCAGCATATTTTATAATGTTTAACGGTGCTGACACTGTACATAATTTTTAGCACTTGCATTAGCTAAAAATCAATAAACTAAAAAATATGTTAAAAGTAATCATTTCGCTTTCTTTGGCCTACACAATAATGATTGTATGCACAAACGTGTGTAGATAGTATGTTTAATAATATGTAGTTGTGTTTTAGTAACATAAAAAATATGGGCATACGCTTTTGTATAAAAATTGCACTGGCTCCCCTACCTTAACAGAAATGACGGTGAATGGTCATTTCGTAATTTTCCGTCAAACCCATTGTAAACACATTTTCTAGTCTGACAGCGATTGGGGTTGGAAATTAATTATGCTCTGCCCTCATCTTAAAGAAAGCGTTCCTTTTAGGGCTCGTTAAAGCAAATCCGCAAGAAATAATTTTATTTTTATTTTTATAATGACACTGGCACATCATTGCACAAGACCGCAAAAAATGGAAAGAGGGTAGGGAGGCCTTTGCCCTGCAGTGGGACACTATAGGCTCCTAATAATAATAATAACAAATATTTTTTATAATATGTCTAGGTATCCCTTGTTTATTTTTAAACTAATAAAATTTTGAAAAACAACCAAAAATGATTTTTCCTTTTTGAATAAATAGCCAACTTTTACATAAACTAAAGAAAAAAGTTATTGTATTCTACATACTAATACGATTATTTTAGTATTAGGTACGTATTACTTTTTTGTAACTCTTTAAAAAAGCAATGTTTTTCTACGGAACCCGGAGATATTTCACACCCTCAGTCGACTTTTTTGATCTTTCCACCAACAATGCGGATCCATTAGGTGCTTTCCCTCGCCTGCACTTGCAAACGTGTCAATGGCGACAAAGAAATAATTTGATGGACCCCGATTGTGGGAATGTTTTGTCGAGATTAAAATAGCACTTTTGTATTATAATCTATTTAATGTTTACTTGGTCTTAGGGGTTTGTATTCAATGTTAATAGAATTATAATAAGTCACACGAGGAAAGTCGTAATTATATTAACATAGAATTATTTTTTAATTATTTTTTTGTGAAGGGGACAGAATACCGCCATTTCTGTGACTGCCTTTACCGATAGATTTTTCTGTGATACGACAAGAGACTTTTGTTCTCTTGGAGCTTATAACAAAGAAACCTTGGTCCCATAAAAGTAAAAAAAGGCCATTAAACTACATTAAATTAAAATAAACAATCCAATAAATTCTTTTAAGTAATTATTATTTTTGAACTCTAGCAATTAATTTTAGATTGACAATGAATCCCGACGGTAAACCTCGTCGGTCCAATCAGCAGTATTAACAGAGACTGTCGTGTAGTATTAGCGCGCTGCAGTCGGGAAGTGGACCCTGGTCGCGAAGTTGCGACGTGACCGACCACTGTGCGGGAACAGTCGCCGACTTTGCTAAGTACTCGCCGAAAGCATCACTAAGACCACTGTGCAGAAACTTTAATACTTAATAGTTTCGTAGCCTGCTGTACAATGTCGCCGGAACTGGTTAAAAGGTTGACGTTTTAATTAGAGTATGCACTAATTTTGCTCTCGTAGAAGATCTTACTAATGTACCGAATTGTAAATTGGTTGAATTCTATGATATTGCCTTTTGACGTGACTTTTCCTTCCAATGTATTTTGTTTAATTTTTTTTATTGTTTTAATATTTTATTAAAATGTTTAAACTTGTTTGCTTAGTCAAATAATGAAGCACGTTGGTAAACCTCGCCGGTCCAATCAGCAGTATTAACAGAGACTGTCGTGTAGTATAAGCGCGGTGCAGTCGGGAAGTGGTCCCTGGTCGCGAAATTGCGACGTGACCGACCCCTGTGCGGGAACAGTCGCCAACTTCGCTAAGTACTTGCCGAAAGCATTACTAAGACCACTGTGCAGAAACTTTAATACTTAATAGTTTCGTAGTTTGTCGTACAATGCCGTCAGAGGTGTTTGTTAATTTGACGTTTTATTTAAAAGATGCCTTAACAGTAAGTGATAATTAAGAATGTACATAATCCTGTTAGATAGTAAGCGGTAAATTAACAACCGATCATACGTGTAGGGTGTGTTCATGGACGCATTTTTAGCGTTAGTTATTCTTACCTACGTCATAACTTGTACCCTTGAGGGACTTTTTATCTACTTTTACCTAAAAAAGAAACATTTCAAACAGGTCCACCCCGTCCCGACCTAAAAATAAAACACAACATTATTTCAAGTAAACAAAACAATACACCCGGTTGTCCACCCAGAAAATCTTTTGACATATACAAGTTACAAAGAGAACATCCTCATAGATGACAGTGTGTGTAAAAAAACACTTGACAGGATTACCGAATAGGAACCCGAGCCCTTTGAACAAGATAATAACGTTTCAAGCGCAGCCGTCGCCGCCGGCTCGGCCCAGGATTAGGCGGTGGAGGTATTATCAGATACGTTCGGAAATTGTCGTGTACCTATGAGTATCATTTTGCCTCAATGGAATATTGTTTGACTAAAAATAAAGATGAAACAAATATTTGTGAACGATCCATGTTATTTATCCCCTATTTGCCATCCATTCTGAAAAAATTCAGTATCAAAGCTGATTGCCATTAGGTAAGGTCTATACCCTAACTTACCCATATAAGTTTGAGTAGATGTCAATTTTCACCTAAGCTTTGGTAGATTTTTTACAACACTAGTTAAAAATATAACACACACACACACACACACACATAATCCGATCAATGTTTATCATCATCTGCATGTTAAGTAATTTCATTGCATTTGCGCATGAGCAAAAATAATTCAAGTCATGTTATTTCATTACAAACGTTGCATCTTAATATATTTTTTTAATTTTTAAGTATATAATAAAATATATACACGTATAATGGCCTTTATTTCATGGCACTATAATAATTTCTTTTGAATACTAAAATTATTAGCTTTTTCCTTATCAGACAAGCTGAATCTCGAGTGTTTCCAGAATACCCCTGAAAGGGCTATCCGTGTCCGCTCAGGACACGGGCCTTTGTTCCCGGGATTAGCAGCCTTATCTGCTCCCGGAACTTATCACCGTTGCACCTTTGACCGGCCGGTTCATAGTTCCGGGCAGAATAAACTTTAGCCCGGTAATGAACGCGATTATTATTTTAATTCTATCGGTTGGGTCCGGTGTTCGACTGTTCGTATCGATTGTTTTTTTTGGGACTACGTTTTGCTTTCAAATATATTGGTAAATCAAGTGTTAAGCTCGAGGGACGAGGTGTAATAACACCTAATTCAGAAGTAAAACGAAGAATGCAGCCAAGCTGTATGGAGAACCCTTTAAGCCTCATGGAGAGGCCTATACCCACCAGTGGACTAAGACAAGCAAATGTTTATGAAAGCGTTGGTTGCGTCTATTACTTTCTCAAAAACTGTGAGACACCAGCTATCCTACCCTATTCAGGATATAAACAGCGGAGTGCAACATACGAAACTTAGAACATAAACCATACCGTCAAATCCGCAAGATGCCTTCCCTACAAGTTGTACAATAACAAGTAACAACACCAACTCGTATGCAGTACCAGCAGAGAACCTGCTTTCATTACACGCAGCGAAGCAAGCACTGTCGGAGCAGTGCTCACTTGCGGCCAATAAATCATACAACTCAATTTAACTTTGGACCACGCGTGATGCCATTGCGATGGCGACCGTATGATCGTATGTAGAGGTGTTGTTCGTTTTAATTAATTAAAAAGCTTGGCTTCGTTTTTGATGCTCTGATTTCAAAAATAGTTAGGATTCAAATTAACAAACAAACGAGTGCAATTGAAGTAAAATTATCAGCTTATTACTTTCTCAAAAATTGCGAGACTAAGGCTCTCTTATCAGATCCTATTCAAGATATAAACAACGAAGTGCAACACACGAAACTAAGTACATAAACCTTAACGTCGTCGTAAGTTAAGCAATAACAAGTAACAACACCGACTCGTATGCAGTACCAGCAGAGAACATGCTTTCATTACACGCAGCGAAGCAAGCACTGTCGGAGCAGTGCTCACTTGTGGCCAATAAATCATACAACTCGTGCGCCTGTGGTTCGCCGACCGGTTTCAATTTAACTTTGGAACACGCGTGATGTCATTGCGATGGCCGAACGAAGCGGATTGTTTTTGTATGACTCCGTATGTGGAGGTGATGTTCGTTTTAATTAATTAACAGGTTTGGTATCGGTTTTGGGACTCTAGTCATCTGGTTGTTACCCCAATGGTTGTAAACTTCTGTCATAGAAACTGATTAATCAAAGGAGTTAAATTATTTAGATTTTCGTTTAGTACATAACGTACGGTCAGTCCAAAACATTGAAACTTAAGGGAACATGTTAATCCAATAGGTATTGGAGAATTAAAAGCAAGCCTCAATTATTCGGAGTAGTCCAACTTTGATTTAAAGGTACCGTAGGTATTTTAGTTTTACACCTAAATTGTTTTAAATCTGTTAAAATGTTTGCTTACGAGTACATTAGCACATTTAAGTAGTTACTACTTAACTAACCCTCTGTTCTACAGTGGATTAGCCCATTAAGTATCAAACTTTTATTTCTCCAATCCCTTCCAATCGATATCAATTACAGGTGATTACACATTAATCATTCAAGACAATGAACACGTACAAAACATCTAATTACCTTCGTAATAATAGCCAGCCTATTTACAGTGAGTATTGTCCTGTAAATAGTGATTAGGTGTTAGCCACGTTTCTATTGTGTTCTGACTTCTAATTGAGTTTTCCTGAGACTAATAAATATCTCATTAAGAATTTTTTACTATGACTAGCTAAGCTGTTTAAATAATGTCTTTGTCTGTTTAAGTAAAGTCACCAAATTGATACGAATCTATACTAATAATAATAAAGCTAAAGAGTTTATGTGTTTGCATGTGCTAATCTCAGGAATTACTGGTTCGAATTGTTTTAGTGTTGGATAGCCGAGGAAGGCTTTAGACTACATATTAACACTAGGTTTGTGGAAACCGATATCCATGCGGACGGAGTCGCAGGCGGCCGGTACATACAATTCTGAAAAATGTTATGGAAACCATAATAATATTATGGTTACTTCAACTTGGAAAATCCTACTACTAGTATAAAGGCGAAAGTTTGTATGAATGGATGTATGGATGTTTGTTTTGAATGAAACTTTACCACAATATGGCTTATACATCAGGATAACACATAGGATATTGGAAATCGAAATCCACGCGGACGGAGTCGCGGGCGGCCGCTATAGGATTATATTTTACAGTTGCACGCGTAGGTAACCCAAGCTACTTTACCTACAAGGAAACTTGCATAGCTCCGATGTTGTCCAATAGCTAATCTGCATCACTCGGAAAAGAGCAAGTTCAAATCATATAAAGGCAAAAAAGCCAACAGCCATGTACTAGCCAAAAGGTATTTTTAAAAGTATAGTGTAGCTTTTACGCATCCATCGCACGGCAGTAAAGTTCCATACAACCTTTTAAACAAAAACCGCGGCAATCTGTTAGCCCGGGATAACCAGTTCAGAGTTTGGGCATCAAACATTTTATCGCTAAGTTACTGTCTGAACTCAATTAGTTCGGGCTCGCTGTACGGGTAACGGGCGCGGCGTGGTCATGCTTTTGTTAGTAGGAATGTCGTTTTATTATGGAAATGGAAAGCGTATGATGTTTTCCTGGGAAAAGGATGAGGTTGTGTTTTGTTACATTCTAAGATTTTCAAGCATTTTTACGTGATTAAACTTTTTTTACAATTCATTTTCATAAGTATCATTAAACGAACGATTCTCTTGCATTGTAATGTATAATGTTAACTTGTTACACTTTACAGCTTTAATCTCATACTCGGTAGAACATACCCAGTACTTTAGAAGGGTAATATTTTATGAATTAAAATTTTTAATTATATTATTTATTATATTAATTTTTTTTCATGGGATTACTTGTTGTATTTGCAATGTCATTACAATAATAAAATACATACGCATTTCATTTTTTGCTGGGCTATAAAATACAAAAGTCAAAGTATGACTGTAACCTCACTCACTATTTGTACATACAGTAAACTGAACACACAGGTACACTGAAGCGCGGTGCGTGCGGATAAAATAATGCCTCTTGCCGCAAGCCGCAGCGAGACCGCGCAATTACACGCGGTCGCTGCACGCGCTGTGATGTAATGCGAGCAGCCGTTTGCACTGAGCTCACATGCTAAAATAGTGTCCCTTCAACGACACTCTTAAATACTGAGTTTTATAATTATCACCCTTAAGTCACTATGTGTACATACATACAGACCACTGAACACACAGGTACACTGAAGCGCGGTGCGTGCGGATACCAGTAAAACAATGCCTGTGCCGCAAACCGCAGCGAGACCGCGCAATTACACGCGGTTGCTGCACGCACTGTGATGTAATGCGCGCAGCCGAATGCGCTGAGCTAAAATGTTAAAATATTGTCCATACAGGTACACTCTTACAGACACAGTAGCCACGCTATGTGTATACATAGTGTTACATTGAAGCGTGGTGCGTGCAGATAAAACAATGCCTGTGCCGCAAGCTGCAGCAAGACCGCGCAATTACACGCGGTCACTGCACGCGCTGTGATGTAATGCGCGCAGCTGTTTGCGCTGAGCTCACATATTATGATAGTGTTTCCACAGCTATTCTCTCACAGACTCACTAGTTACACTATGTGTACACGTAGTACTACTTCGAAGCGCGGTGCGTGCGGATAAAACAATGCCTGCGCCGCAAGCCGGAGCGAGACCGCGCAAGTACACGCGGTCGCTGCACGCGCTGTGATGTAATGCGACCAGCCGTTTGCGCTAAGCTCACATGTTATAATAGTGTCCATACAGGTACACTCTTACAGACACAGTAGCCACGCCATGTGTATACATAGTGTTTTATTGAAGCGTGGTGCGTGCAGATAAAACAATGCGTGCGGCGCAAGCCGCAGCAAGACCACGCCATCACACGCGGTCGCTGCACGCGCTGTGTTGAAATTTGAGCAGCCGTTTGCTCTAAGCTGATATTATATATTGTCCCTTCAATCACACTCTAAAATACTCAGCATTATAACTATCAGCCCTACGCCACTGTATGTCAATACAGTACACTACACACATAGGTACACTGAAGTACGGTGCGTGCGGATTAAACAATACCTGCGCCGCAAGCCGCGGCGAGACCGCGCAATTACACGCGGTCACTGCACGCGCTGTGTGTCGTAATGCGAGTAGCCTTTTGCACTGAGCTGAGAGGTCACAATATTGTCATTCTAACCACACCGACAAATATTTTATATTAGACCTATGTATATCCCTAAGTCATTATGTGTTACATACAAACCACTGTACACACAGGTATATTAAAGCCGCAGCGAGACCGAGCCATTACACGCTGTGAGGTAACGCGAGCAGTTTTGGGTTGAGCTCACATACGTTGGCATAGTTTCCTTATAGCCGAATTTTTGCTCTGAACAAGTAACTAGGCTGGATATTTTACAACTCGCGTGTTCATTGTTACTAAGCTAGATTGAACTCGAGGTGGTTACTCAAGCCATTATTCTGCTGTTTCCGAGTACCTACAGATATAACTGTTACGCTTTTCTGGTTATGCCAATTATTGAACGTACATAGTCCATTTCCTTCCCAACAATTAACTTCCTGTCCTTCACTGTCAATTATATACCGATCAAGCAAAACCCTTACTAAAATATCAAATCACTCCACCTTGCTATCCTGACGTTACCGTGTGTAGTCAATTGGCCTTGTAAAAAGCACATAGTGGCAGACTGATGCGCGGTGCGTGCAGGTAAACAACGCAAGCCGCAGCCGCGGCGGGTTCAGCCATTACGCGCCGCCGCAGCCCGTGTGCCGGTAATGCAATGTCCACGCGATAAACAACCACTGCTATTTAAGTGTACCTTTAGAAGCCGACTATTGATATTTGGCATGGCATAGAGAGTCTTTTAGCTCAGTATCATCATATACGACTTATGAATACCGAATGTACGTGGTTAACAATCATGGTCCTTCGAGTCGGATGAATGAACGACGCTGACTCATATAGTAAATTTTCTTCCTAACAATAAAATTATTCACTGTCAATTTAATACCGATCAAGCAAAATGCGTACCTAAATATCGAAACGCGTGATTTTGCCAACCTGTGTAGTCAATTAGCCTTGTAAAAAGCACATAGTGGCGGGTTGATGCGCGGTGCGTGCAGGTAAACAACGCGAGCCGCAGCCGCGGCGGGTTCAGCCATTACGCGCCGCCGCAGCCCGTGTGCCGGTAATGCAATGTCCACGCGACAAACAACCGCTGCTACTTAAGTGTACCTTTAGAAGCCGACTGTTGTTGGCATAGCATTGTCATAAGGCTATAATAGAGAGTCTTTTAGCTCACCATCATCTGTCACTTGTGTAGGTCTCTTCCAAAAGATGGTGGATTGAGGATTAAGCCATTACGCGCCGCCGCAGCCCGTGTGCCGGTAATGCAATGTCCACGCAACAAACAACCACTGCTACTTTAGTGTACCTTTGGAAGCCGACTGTTGATATTTGGCATGGCCTTGAAAGTCTTTTAGCTCAGTATCATCATCTACCAATGTAGGTCTCCCCCAAAAGATGGTGGATTGAGGATTCAATGATTACGTAAATTGTACTTGATTACGAAAATATTTAAACAAGGTCCAATGGTGTGCCGGCCCAGAATACTACTACCTGCCAATTTTTTCTTACCACTACTTCACACACTTCGTGTTGTGATAATGTTGTGATTAGGACACAACTCTTGTAACGACAAGACAACCTTGCGAAAGCTCTCGTAGAAGGAGCTTTCGTAGCTCTCTACGAAACGTCCAACAGTGGCCTGCAACAGGCTGAAGATGACACATAATAATCAGAGACTCAAGTTTTCACCCAAACGTGTAACAATGTACTTCTAACTAAATTGTATACCAAATGTACGTGGTTAACAATCATGGTCCTTCGAGCCGGATGAATGAACAACGCCGACCGTAAAGCCATGACAAATTGCCCGTCCGGTGTCGGCTCGTTAATTACGAGTCGTAAATACACCGATTGGTCAATTGCATTTTGCGCTCGGTAAGACCGCTGCGTCGGGCCACTTTGCTGGGCTGAATGGAATTTGTAATTGGAGTGCTTTACCACTGGGTATAATGATGTGACAAAAAATTTTATGGTATGGATTCATATCGATCTTTTTGAAGTGTAGGAAGATCTTAATTAAAATCAAAAGTGGATCTTTCTCAAGTTCTTGTGTATACTAATAATATTTATGCTACTGTGAATTTTGAAATGTTGGTCCAGTACCCTTGAGTGTTTTTATGTTTGTGGCATGTTTTAAAGTTGATTATGTACAAAAACAGGGAACTGTCTTAACCGTCACGTTGAACGTGTAAAAACATTCGATGAGAACGTACATGACAATGCATGTAAAACCGAAACGTCAAGAAGTTGACTATTTGATCAAGAGGTCGCGGGTTCGATCTCCGCAAAGGACAAACATTTGTCTTCATGAACATGTCTGTTTATTCTGTTCTGGGTGTTATATGTATCTGTTTAAGTATATAAGTACAAATAAAAAGTATTTGAGTGTGTCTATCCGTTCCCTAGCATCCACAGTACAATCTTTGAGCTTAGTTTAGGTTTATTTATTTTTTATTAATTGCTTGCGCTAACACAAATACTCTCGAATGCGTTTAGTCATTAAAATAAGTAACCGGTACACAAACCCCGCAAAAACCCCGATCAGCAACGCACCCGTAAAAACAAAACACAGCACCTCTAAAGATTGAATCAGTATCAAAACAAAAGACATTGATGCACCGAAGTTTACGTCCGGCGTTTATTGATCCGCTGGGTGTGTACTAAATATAAAGTTCAATAAAAGTCCCCTCGCGATAGGAAGTCCCGGATTTATCGGACTAACCCCATGTAAATAAATAAAGCGGAAGAGTATGCATTTCTTATGAGAAGCGGCGTCGGGAGCGGGTTAGAAAAACTATTGATTTTACATTCGACAAATCGTGGTTATGATTGATGGGTGGACATTAGGTCAGTACAGTAAGGATTCCTATGATGTAACCAGTAACCACGTGTAAAGGATCTTCAAATAGTACTTTTTATAAGAAAGTATGAAAAAAGATATATCACTTTGACTATTTTCTTAGTATGAATATGTTGAGATAAATATTAAATTTTTGAATCAACTCAGTAAGCCATCTTTTATAAACGTAATCGGAAAAAGTAATTTTCTGAGAAAATCCAGTTTCTATCAAAAATAGCACCGACCTCATTCTGAAGCGAAAAGTTCGACAAAATTCACTTTGTTACAAGTCAAGACGTCTCTATACATTCCCCGTAATTGATGAAGGGCTCCACTTACCCAAAATTTCATTTCAACTCGAAAGGAGCATTCCCTATTAATCACCACACAAAACCAACCTTCGAGAGAGTCGACATTTTAAAATCCACGTCTCAAGGCCCCGCGATTTATCTAAGTCGTAAGTTCAATCAGATTAAAGTACATTTAACTGTAGGTAAAAGTTCAATTTGGGGATACCGGGAAAAGAAATATGGCGTCAGGTAGCGGGGATTCAATTCAATCAGCTCCCTTGGTGCCGCCGCCACAGTGATTTGATGAGATTGTTGGAAATCAGAATAGGTTGAGAAAAAAACTTGTGTACAACGGCCCTAATGGAAATGCCGTGTCGGGACATTCTGAGATGCAGTGTTTTTTTATGCGATGTAGTGATATTTGACGTTGCACATGTGATCTGTTTTATTAAGAAGCACTTGAGCAAAAAAACATTGTTTACAAAATTTTCGCATACAGCCACAGCAATTTTTGTGCATGATTATATAACACGTGAGGCAAAAATGTACATCACTTTGTTGTCTGGTCCTATGAACCTGAAAAATAAATTATGTTAGGTAACTCAATACTGTCACTCTTTCTGATTGATAGAGACCATTGGGCGTGACGAACTAAAGATTGATGAGGTTACTGCGATCAATCGATTTGTTTCAAGTTGTCAGATAAGGCATAGACTGACACGATTTTGTTTTTAGCGGTTATGTACTCATAATAATATGTACTGTACAAGTATTAAATCTGCTCATTATGCCAGGATTTGTCAATTCGAATCACGTCAGTTCAATACTTAATGAGAAGAGCGATTAAATTCTGTTCAGTACTTTATATTCATAGGTCAATATTTTCACGATTCGAGTATGCAAGGGAAAAATAAATAGATAAGAGGCTAATGAGAGGAGTTTTAGGTAGTTTCACTGATTTCCCTACCTCATGGTCACTATTAGATTACGAAACGTTGTAAGCTATATTATTTTTATATAAAGCGAACAATATAAACGCAGCGAAGAATTTATTATCAACTGCCTTAACCTATTACAGAATAAATCAATCTAACCCATCCCTCTTTGAAATAGGGTTGATATTTAT
This sequence comes from Nomophila noctuella, assembly GCA_958496325.1. Taxonomy (NCBI): domain Eukaryota; kingdom Metazoa; phylum Arthropoda; class Insecta; order Lepidoptera; family Crambidae; genus Nomophila; species Nomophila noctuella. Next base: position 15,514,858 of record OY292486.1, on the reverse strand, counting down.
AAAATTAGCATTAACATCGCGGGTAATTCAGCTCATTGTCCCCAGTTATTGTATCGCTCGGTATCGAAAAGATCAAACAGTGAAGAGGCGGGCCGGCAGCGCTCTCGATTTGTCAACATCGCTGTGGCTTGCCCGAATACCGCCCAAATAAATTGGATGGGGCTTACGTACTTAGTTACAAAGCATGACGTTTGTTTACATTTTATTATAGAGTGAGTGGTCTAGTCTGTGGGTAGGTTTTCGTTACATAAGTGTTTTATTTATATACTAGATAGCGGTTTCTGAAAATATATATCGTTATTTTGTAAACATCAATTAATATTCTAGTACAATAATTGGTTACAGGATCACTGAACCATATTGTGCCAATCTTTACTAGTAAGTTCTACCAATCTTTTGGTTGGTTACAGCACTGCATATTAAAAGCCCATTTAATTTGCCGTGACCCTACTCATCTTCCTAGTACAAGAATTCAATCTGTTGCCCTCCAGTATCTAATTTCAAAGAACACACCAATCCTTTGGGAATACTTATGTACGAATAGAAATAAATGTAACTAGCATTATCGCATTCCACACAATAAATACTAGGACGAAAATTAAAACTTCATACAACCAACCAACCAACATATAGAAGTCACTTTATGCATGCCGTTTCGATAAGACAACTGTGTATTTTCCACCCAAGAGTATATCTTTACAAAGTACACACCAATCCTTTTGGTGTGCAGACAACATCACGACAGACGAAATACTTTAGACTTTATATCGCTCTTATATCAGAGGTATATAAGTGCTACTATTAAATAGCATCTACAGATGTATCTGGCATTATCGCATTCCGCACGCATCGCGCTGACCGCGGGCGGTGCGGCCTCTGCCCAGGAGCGATACGCGCGCCATTGTGAATTTTAACATGCCTTGCAAGTTGGGAGTTGTGTCCCCTGTGATTTTGTGTTTTTGAAAGGAAGGAGGCTAATGTTTCACGTTTGTTTAGGTTAGGTGCTATATACCCCTGTGGGCCTGGTGGTAACGGGGCGGTTGGTAAAAAAGTGCCAATGAAATTGGTGAAATGAAATGGTTCCCGTTTTTAAAGGAGTGTAGGAATCTATTTTTTCAAATGGGACCAGTTGTTCATGAGATTTGCGCGTTCAAATAAACAAACAAAAAAAACTCTTACATTAGTAAAGATTATAAGATATCCAAAAAAACGCTATTACATTGTACATTTACTTTCTCATTTAACAAGACGAACTTTCGTCCAGCACGCAATTAACTATAAACAGTTACTACACTCGCCATTGTCCCAACTCCTTATAAATCCAGTTACAGCCCGTAAACTTGTTGTCTCTTGACGTATCCTTGTTAATTTGCCCAACCGTGGGCCATAAACCCGGGCCATGATGTCGTATAGCCGCCATAAGCGTGCTGACTCCTCCCGTCGTATCTACGCAACTCGGTGATGGGCAATTGTAGAGGTTTCATTGTTCCCTTGAGTCAGCTACCCAAGGCGGGGGAAGTACTCGTACAGAGAGCGTTTTTAAAACAGTTCTGTTTGGGTGATTCGGGATGATTCGGAGTGATTGTTTTTAAGTCATTTTGCCGTGGAATACTCGAAGTATTCGTAAAAGTTGAGAACAACAAGGTTTTTTTTGCTTTTACAACACTTACCCATAGTAATATTGATGAATAAAATGAATTTAAGTTTTCGTTTCCCTTAGCAACGTGTACCGTGGACATCAAAAAGAACTTAAGAGTCTTCTTTTTTTTTTTCTAACGAGTTAGCTTGAACTTGCTTTGGCTATCCAAATTGCCAGTCATTTGAAATTATATTACCCTACCACGTAAATAAACAAAAATGCTAGAAGGGGATTTTTTTTTGGGTTTGCTACTTAAAATATCAATCGCAAATAAAAGTAAATAATAATGACGATTAACAGTATTTTACTATTGGAACACATAATTCAATAACTGACAAGGTAGGTAATCGTAATACATACATAATAACAATTACAAGCATCTATTACAGGTGCCATGTAATATCCTCTACCTTGTACAACATTACGCAATTAACTAAGAGCATTAATCTGCTCAGTGAAATGAGTTATGTACAAACTATTGTCTTGAGGCGCTGGCAAAACATATTTCAGGTATCGTATGGGAACACCCGTATCATGTTTTCTTCATTGCGCCACTTTATCTTAAACTAGCGGCCTCCCGCGACCCCATCCGCGTAGATTTCGGTTTTCTCACACCATGTGTTAGACTCTTTAACCCAAAAATAAATTATCAATTCGCACCAGTAGTTCCTGAGATTAGGGCGTTCAAACAAATAAACGAACAGTCTCTTTAATCTTTTATGACATGAAGCGAAATTTACATAGAGCTAAACTTGTTATGTTACACGTCTAAAATATTGTTTTTTAATGAGGCTTATTATTAGTCCCTATTAATCTTTTATCTTCGTATATATTATTTTTAGGCATTGGTTATGAGATTTGTAGGTTATGAGTGAGTAAAATATCCCGTAAATGACCTTTTTCATTTATGACATCATATCATTTTCACCGATCATTCCCATCATAAAAACAAATGAGCTAAGCTGATTTCTCCTCTTATAACGAGATATTGGCCCACCATCGATAGCTGATAACCCATTCAGATTGTGGGTTAATCCACTAGTTCAGTTATCACGGGTTTGCGCCCCTATAAGCCATTCACATTAGTGGCTTACAAGCGAAAGCTCTCCCGTTCCTAAGGCGACCTGTAAGCGGCTTTCTGACCCGCGTAAATAGTTGGCCAAATATTCACGTCGTGAAAGGATTTCCATCCGAAGTATGAATGAGAATCGGGAGTAAATGATGCGGGTTTATTATAATTCTTTATGGGCGACGTGTTTAAAATTCAAAGTCGTAGGGTTGGTATAAGTAGGTTTGATGGTGGGACATGACGGTAAATCTTTATAATAGTTGCCGAGAACGCAAGAGATGAGGTTTTAAGAAGAAGGATGAGTAATGACGGATACATTATTATGTAGAAGGGTTATAAATTCATGCAACATTTTCATTATTTTCTGGGGAAATAGGCATCATCAGCTCTCTGCAGAATTAACGTTCAACATACAGGGTTTTAGATGCAAATTGATCAACAGCTATGTTTATCATACTTACACGGTGACAAATTATCAAGAATCGCTTAGTCACCCCTTTGTCAATAACAAAAAGTAAATTCTCAAGTTACATTTAATGCAACTCTTGCTGTGTTGCTCATGCGATTTTTGATTTACATTCTCGCACAAAATAAAGGTACAGAAAAGCATACTTTAGCCGTAAGAGACTACATTTAAAAACGTATGAAAAGAAAGAGGTTGACAACATTCGTTTACTTTGATTACAGATGTTTTCTAGATAAAGCCGATAGTCTATTCATGCCACAGGAGGCATAAAAGCCTGATACGTTTCGTTTGTTAACATAAAAAACGAACACATTTAAGTCACGCGCCACCTTCGTTACAATCTTAGCATGTTCTCCACATATTGTCCCGTAAGTAAGTAAGAAGAGAAATACAAATATTTGTATTCGGGCCTAGTTCAAACGCGAATCAAAGGTGCTTACAGGTAGTTGTGGAAAACACGCGGTAAATAATAAAAGGATCCGGGTAAAGTGAGGCTTTTCTTGTGTGTTTACCTTCCGTCGGTTGTGTGGTATATCAAGTAAAGTAAATGTAAGTTTGCGCTTGGTAGGTATTAAGGGCAGCGAAGGTATTGTAATACATAGTTGCTTTTTCTTGCCACATTTGACGTGTATTTTATGAAACACTACCGAACAAATACATTGTTTGTTTTTATACAAAGTACATCATATACTTACGTCAATATATTGAACTGAACTATCAAGCACCAAAGCCTCAGCAGTTGACCTTACTTAGTAGATTAATCAAATGTAGAATAGTCAGATCTTATACGAAAAAATATTTCTAAATCCTCTTGACTGACACTTTTTGTTTTTATGAACATGTTAGGATTGCATTTCGCCTTTGAGCCCTAGTACAATTTTCCCACTAATCTGAGCTTCTTGATCTGGTTCTAAAACTATAACATTTCAGTCAGCTCTGAAATAGTATGTAGAGTGGTAAACACTCATTAATGTTGCTCTTAATTTACAAGCAAAGGCTTCATATTTTATTAATTAATGGGGCAGTCATGTACCCGGCTAGCTATTACACGCCCAGAAATAGTAATTCAATTTGAACTGGACCAGAACTCCGTAGCAAAACCGAGCAAACTTGTTCGGACTGAACATCGTTTAAATCTGTTTTCCCATGTACGGGTTTGCAAATAGCATCTCCGTATATTGATCCAAACTAACTCGACTTTATAATAGACAACAGTAAGAGTAAACGAAACTAAGAGGTCTAGGGAAACTTCGGAAATTTTAAAAACAAAGTTGAGCGTTGGCGTGAAACTGCAAGAAAACTTAAAAGCTGGTTAACTCCGCGTACACACGGAGTTCTAGTCTAATGTACTACTTATTTAAATAATCAGTTATTTTTCGGCGGGCCAAAATACTAATAGAATAACGTAGTGCAGTAAAATGAAACTTGGACCTTCTCGAGTATCCACCAAAATCAAATGTTGATAACACGTTTAATTAATGTAGAGGTTAGTAAAAAATTAAGCCTCTTTGGAAAAAGCGTGTAACATTTCTTACGTATTATTTATGTAGTATTCCATTGGTACGTAGTAATCCTATTTTGCTAATTTAATAATTAAATTGTTATGCATTTAATTTCTGTCATACCAATATAATATAATCACTGCGAATTAGATTTTTCTAACCTTTCCACAGATTCTAAAATTAAATACTTCAAAACAATATTTTTTCATGTTTTAAAACTATAACCTCATTTGAAAAAAAATTGCTTGCTAAACAATCCAACCGTATTCCCGCAGTCTTAAGCCGACATCAGACAACACCTTGGCAGGCACTCCGACGAAATTGGAAGAGAAAATAAACAGAAAATTTCACGAAGCAGATTACACCTACGGCGGATGCAAACGTGATTTCCTAGTTCCCGCCTCGATTTCGGGCTAATATTCCAGTTTCAAGCTTTAAGAAGAGTTTTGATTAAATTTTAAGCAGAACTTGTGAAACAGTTTTGAGTTTTTGTCCGTTTTCACTTTTTAACTGAGCTATTCTCAATTAAATACCCATGTAGTTATTATGAAACTCCTACAATTTTATCAAAGACAGCCCCCTTTTTGAAATCTACTACATGGATTCCAGCGTTAGAGTATTTCCACATTTTATGTAAAATTGAAAAAAGAATTTCCGCAACACACTCCACCATAGAAGACCGTTAAAGCGTATTTTGGGCTCCCGCACAGATGCAGACCACTCGCTTTAACTTTTCCATCTATTTTTGATGGTGAAAATGAACATGGGAATATTGCAGGAACTTTGAAATTTATCCGTCCAGGTGAAAAAAGTCAAGAAACATTGTCATCTTTTTGAAGGTACGCAAAACCAACATTTTTCTGCCAGCTCAAAAACCGGAACCACCTAGTTTGCATCTACTACAACTACTACGCCTTTAAAATGCAGCGTTTAATCTCGCCTGAGCGCAAGGCTGAACCCAGGCAGCGGGATGACGACGGCTCGTAACTCACCGTAGCTCGGCTCCGCTGTGACAGATGCCCGCGTGTCGCCCGGCGAGGATGACTGTCCGGTCGGACTAGGCATTGTTCCGGAAAAGTAACAATTAGAACAGTTTAGAATTTCCAATTTGATACATTCGGTCACTTAAAGAACATAATGATTCTAAATTAAACAGTGTTCACTGCTCTTAAACTGCTGCGTTTAATCTCGCCTGAGCGAGAGGCTGGACCCAGGCAGTAGGATGACGACGGCTCGTAACTCACCGCGGCCGGCTCCGCTGTGACAGATGCCCGCGTGTCGCCCAGCGAGGATCACTGTCCGGTTGGACTTGGCGTTTTTTCCGGACCTATCAGAAATGTTCTTAATTTGAATTTTGAAGCATTTTGTCACTTATAGAACTAAACAAATCTAAATGTAACAATGCCCACTGGTCTTAAACTGGTGTGTTTAATTTAGCCCGAGCGCGAGGCTGCACCCAGGCAGCGGGATGACGACGGCTCGTAACTCACCGCAGCTCGGCTCCGCTGTGACAGATGCCCGCGTGTCGCCCGGCGAGGATCACTGTCCGGTTGGACTTGGCATCTGTTCCGAGAGAATAACTATCGGAAATGTTATTTATTTGAATTTTGAAGCATCTTGCCACTGATAAAACTTAATTAATCTAAATTAAACAGTGTCCACTGCTCTAAAACTGGTGAGTTTAATCTCGCCTGAGCGCGAGGCTGAACCCAGGCAGCGGGATGACGACGGCTCGTAACTCTTGTAACTCACCGCGGCCGGCTCCGCTGTGACAGATCACTCGTGTCGTCCGGCACGGATGACTGTCCGGGTGGACTTGTCATTTTTTCCAGACAGTAGCTATCGAAAATGTTCTTAATTTGAATTTTGAAGCATTTTGTCACCTATATAACTAAATTAATTGAATCTAAATATAACAGTGCCCACTGCTCTAAAACTGCTGGGTTTAATCTCGCCTGAGCGCGAGGCTGGACCCAGGCAGTAGGATGACGACGGCTCGTAACTCACCGCGGCCGGCTCCGCTGTGACAGATGCCCGCGTGTCGCCAGCGAGGATGACTGTCCGGGTGGACTTGGCATTTGCTCCCGGACAGTAACTATTGAAACTGTTTTTATTTCGTATTTTGACACATAAAGGACTGAAATATTCTTAGTTAAACAGTGCACACCGCTCTTAAACTAGTGAGTTTAATCTCGTCTGAGCGCGAGGTTGCACCCAGGCAGTAGGATGACGACGGCTCGTAACTCACCGCGGTCCGGCTCCGCTGTGACAGATGCCCGCGTGTCGCCAGCGAGGATGACTGTCCGGTCGGACTTGGCATTTATTCCGGGACAGTTTGTATTGGAATTGTTTTTAATAATGTCACTTTAGAACTAAATTAAACTTAAGATTCACAAATAAGTTGTATAAGGGCAAAAGTAAGTAGATAGTGGTTTTACATAGTATGACAAAACGACAAGGAACGCGCCGCACTCGATTAGGTCGGGTTGAACTTTGCATTTCTTCCGGTGTTAAGCCGTTTTAATGTATTTTGCATTTTGTTTTTATGAAGTCTATAATGTAGGTACTTTTATTTTGAAAAAAATATTGTCAATCAAAAACCAATATTTTGATCTACAATAGTCGAATCCTTTAATGATGTTATGAAGGCAATTTTCTTAACTCATTATATTATGTCATAATTTTTTCTCAAATTCAAATCATGAATATCAAAATATACCTCCTCCATTGAAAGTAGAATGCGCTCAGAAACATGTTTCGTAACTCCGTCAATTTAAATGTAGGCCTCATTTACTAAAATATCCGGACCATCTGCGACCTCATGACTATTTAAGGAGATTTATCATTCCAGGCACGGATATCTGGACCACGGAAATATTGCGGAATGGAGTTTCGCCCGATGAAATTACGTGTAAATTACAAACATGTACTACCTTCATCACTAAAATTTTAATAATAACAACATTTTTAATTATTTGCACACATACACACATAACAAAAAATAAGAGTAAATAAGCTTTCAGTCAAAAAAAAAAACTGCTATTTAAAAAACATTTATATGTGAATCACAATAAGAGTGATAAAAAATATCTCACTGACTACAACCAGGGTTGCTGTTTTTTTACATACTCGTACATGCAATAGTTATTTGAAGACTGTGTTTTAAAGTAGTACTGACTAGTATATTCCACTTAAAAATAGCACAAATAATCTAATGAAACACAAATAAAAAATGTATGTTAGGTTTTAATTTCGTGAACCTGCTCATAATCATTATAACAAAATATCGATAGTACTTTCGAAGGGAACAAAGCACTTCATGCTTTCAAAGCGATAAGCCAGTTATTAAACAGCCGATCCACCGTTGCTTTAAATCCATCCTTTTAAAGAAGATTACTGCGCTTTTGTTTCATAGCTCACAGTGTAGGCACATTCTAAGTGAAATCATTATTTAGTTTTGTTCTACTGGCGAATAACGTAGTTAATTATTAGTGGATATTTTTGACTGTAGCCGTGTCATAGTGGTAATGGATGCGTAAAGGAATGCTCATTGTTGCATTGACAATCCTCTCTATCTCAACGTTTCACGCGTAGGTTAACAGTGATTTCGCAATTCGTGGGATAATTTATTCATTAACTGTCTGTAAAGAGATGTTATGTAAAAGTTCTATTAAAAGTATAGTAAATAATGTAAAGTTTTGTTCCAAAGCAATTTGAGTGTATGATCTGACGAGACACCTTTTTTAAGATACATACTTTGTGAAGAAACTCATACATTGACGCTTACTCTTAACACTTCATGCATAGGCATAAGTTGGATCATATAGCGACTATGTGGAAGTGCAATCCCATTGATAAGAAAAAGTTGAATTTTTACCCCTATACTTGCTCCCTTCTACTGAACTGCAGTCCCCTGAGTAATTCCTAAAAGCTAGTTGCCATAGCCGAGTGGTAGCAGCCACGTTTAGATATATCTTAATGTGTTACCTAAACGATATCTCTACAGCCGAAAGTCGTCAAAGAGAACTTTTCAGGGAAATTCTTATGCACGTTAATTTTTTTTAAAACCTAATAACACTCTGACATGTACATGTCCTGCGATAATATTCAAAGTATCTGATTATTATAACCATTCGTTACCAAACTAATGCTCATCCTACTTGGGGAGCCCGATGCGAATTATCCAATAAACATAATGAAAATTTAAGCCCTGCGCCGAGATCTGGAGACGACGTCTGCGGATAATCCGCGTCTGCTCGGCCCGTGCTGTGTGAAATTGCCTTTATTATTGTTATCGGCTGTTTTGTAGACTGTTCTTGCTTTAAAAGCGTTTGTCACATCCGCTTTGTTTATCGAATGTCGAGTTTTTCATTGGTTTTAAGAGTACTTGGATAAGCACACACGTATGTACTCGTTACATACGGAGATTTTCTCTGAGAAAGGAAAAAGCATTCTAGTGATCATTTTACTATGTTAGTAGTAAAAATATCACGGATTTATCAATATTTTGTATGCAAAAAAATCAGGCTAGAAAAATTATTAATTATCAGACATTTGTTTAGATTTTTTGACACATGAAATAAAAGGTTTCTTTCAAGGTTTGCTTGCACTTACCATACCGGATTTAAGACCAATGAGAAGAATACCTTTATAATATGTAATGTTACTTATTACCAAAGTTGATGGTCATCATTTTCAGTCAGTCACAACCCACCGCTGGTCATACAAAGGCTTTATTTATTAACCGAGAGTTCTGTTAAACCTAAAACATTATTCCGCTCCAAAACCTCAAAAGAAATCTAAAGAGCGTGTGGCATGGTGACTTTTGCCGCAAATTGCTTGCTACAATTGAACATGCTTGCATGAACCTAATTGCACCTTATTAGCCTCTAGTTTCGTGCCCAAGATATGGGTCACCGAGAATTAAACTAGCGAAATAAGTGTGAAATTACGAAGCCCATTTAGAAACTGTTTAGATAAAGTCGCGGTTGACATTTCAGGATTTGCAAAGACTGGGAAATGTGGCCTAGTGGTAGAAATTTGTAGGCAATAATGTGTGTCAAGTAAAGTTTACATTTTTGTTAAAATAGCGGCGCAAGGTGAAATATTTTAAAACTAGGTGAACTGTAATTTAAGTGACCTGTTTTTTTTATTTTTATTCTTTTTGGAATTCATGCAAGCAAGTTAATTTTTTGTTGAGTGGTATGGCGGAATTTTCTGTTGAGTGGTATGTAATTTTAAATGTAGCTAGCCTCTCTTTGACAATGTTTAACACCAACCAGACTTAGAATAACTGTATTTTTTAAGTTTAAGCATTTACATAAATGCTTTTTATTCCTTAAAAAATGCTTAGAGCATTAAATGCTTATTTCTCCGGCACATCAAAAAGTAATTTTACTAACTGGTTAATTTATCACGATTTGTTTTAAACCCACTACCGTCTTACATCACTGGCCGAACAACTGCTCCAACACCGAAACAATCAAGCCCAAAATCAAAACCCTGTAACTAACATTGAAACATTCCGTTCCATATCGCCATAATGAAATAAACTTTCAGGTGGAGAAAGCATCGTATTAATATTCATAGCGGGTTCCGTCGCAGCCCTTGTAAATGTTTTATTCGTTAACGAGTTTGCCGGATTAGGGTAATCATGTCACGTCGTGTGTTAGACGAAGCCTCCGTTAATTAATACGCTGTGTAATCAATTTCGGTTTAATAAAATCGAGACGCTACCGAGCATATTCGTTTGTGGAGTACCGAGTTGACCAGACATGACTCGCATTTGAGGAAATGTTATATTATGTTTGAGTAACTTTGTGTGCTTCGTTAGGCCTTCGTGACGATGGTTTGGGCTTCATTATATTCTATGAGTAAGAAACCAAATGATAACTGGGCATGTCAGTAACTAACCGCTGGGAAAAGGCATGCAATGTTTCACTTTATTTTACTAGTTTATTAATTATCTGTTTAATTTGAATCGATATTTCATTAATGTTGGGTAATCCTGTAAATACTAGGGGGGATCCAAAAGTTCGTGGCCTAACATAGACAGAGCAATGCTTTAATTTTAAATCTTTTCTCTATCTTTACTATGGCTATTTAGTAGCAAATGAGCAAAGTTTGGTTTAGGTAGAGCAAGCAACTATTTTTTTGTGGTCATTTGTTTGAGAGTGTCTGAACAGATTCTCAAGAATGGACAAAATCGAACACCGCGCCGTGATGAAGTCCCTGCATAAAAAAGGTCTTAAACCAAAATATATTCATGAACACATGGTTAAAACATAGGGAGAAACTGCTCTATCCTATTCCGGAGTAAAAATGTGGATAGCTGAGTTTTAGCAAGGTCGGGAGAGCGTTGAAGACGAGCCTAGATGTGGAAGGCCTTCAACGTCTTCTACCAAGGAAAACATCGATAAAATATGTGAATTTATTCTTAATGACCAAAGATTGACCATGCATATGATAGCTGAGATCACCAGCATTAGTTATGGTCGAATTTAAACCACCGTAACTCAAAAAACTGGAATTCCAATGAGTTTCTACCAACTTGGTGCCCAGGTTGATTTCAGTCAAACAAAAACGCGTTTGATTCAAAATTTCGCGTGAATGTTGGAGCTTTTTGAGCTAGATTCCGATTATTCTCATACTGGTTCGTTACCATGAACGAAAGCTGGGTTCAACACCATACTCCAGAATGCAATCAACAATCGAAAGATGTAAAAAAATCTGGCTTACCTTCTCAAAAGAAAACTAAGGTCTATTTTCGGCTTACAAAGTCATGGCTTCGATATTCTGAGATAGGAAGGATTTTTTTTTTGTAGATTATTTATTAAAAGGCGATTCGATAAATTTTATTAATTATTCTTACATTTTAAGACAGATTCGAGAGGATATCAATTATAAACGGCCGGTTATGATGCCCAAGAAAGTTTTTTTTCCATCAAGGCTATGCGCGGGTTCACACATGTGCCGAAATAATGGCTCAGATACATAATTTTTGGCTAAAAATTATAGCACCAGCTACATTATTTACCTGATTAAGCCCTCCCGGACAAATATTCATCACCGATTTGCAAAAAAATACGGTTCGTTTGAAATTTTTGGCCAAAGAAGACGTGATAGGCGCTGAAAATGGTTACTTTTTAGGACCTTCCGGAATCGATTTTTTTTCGATGGAAAAATAAGTTTTAGTTCAGAGTGAATAAGTACGTTGAACTAGATAAGGACTACGTTAAACAATAAAAAATAATTTATACCCACATTTCTTTGACATTCATGGTCAGGCTACGAACTTTTGGATTTACCCACGTATGTACGTAAAAATATAACACGATTATATCCGTTTAAAAGTAGTTTTATTTCAGGAGTAAACCTAATATAACATTATTTTGTTAATTCTAGATTGTTTTTTATTTTATCTTAAACACTTTTATGCTTCACTGTATAACTTGAAAGTTAATCTTGTAAAACACAAAATATTATTATAATCATGCAGAAGCTATCTTCCTGAGTCCAAAATAGGGCACAAGCGTACGAATCATGTTTTCTTCTTGGCCAGCCCTGTTTCATCGTATCACAAATTATTATAACGTACCCTACATACATACATTCTCCCCTATATTATAATAATATCTCGTATACAAAATAGCAAACATATTTTAGTTGTAGGCAGCGCGGAGAATGTTGTATAGATATTATTTTCTCGTGAATACATAGTTTTTCGAAACAGTAAACGTTTTACATCGGTTCGTAGGTTCCATCCTCTGTTATAACATTCCATGTATAAATATTTCAAGCGGTTTATGCCTCCAATATTAAATTCTTGTTCACAAAATTCACATTTCTCTTCTATATTTTCTTACGGACCATTTTATTATTGGAAGTGTGTACGTTTATTTCTGGCAGGTTTTGTTTGTCTGGATTCCTATTTTATTATATTTACGGTTAAATTCTATGGAAATATTTTTAGTGTCTGCCTCTGAATTACGTGCCTAAGGCGTGAAATCGCCAACTATAATAATATAACTACCTAAAGATGTTTTGTTAAAGTCAGTTCACTAGAGACAATCCAGGACTAATACATATGAGTTACATATGTGTACATGACTGTTTGATGTGCGCTGTATGGTTTACAATAGAAGCGATATAATTTTTCGGTAAAGGGACTTAGACTTACATGTACTCTGATTTGTACTCAGAATCGGTGATTTCACGTATTTGTAACTTTAGAAACGTAACACAGAGTGCCATTTTCATGTCATTGAAAAGTGACCAACATTTTGTCCGTTTTGTACTATACGATACTTTTTTGAAATGATGGCTTGCTTGAGAAATCGTGACCACAATTTTCAAGAGGACTATAATATAAAACATTATAAAATTATTTTCTACAAAATTGACCAGCAAACCTATACCCGGATCAGTAACGCTGCGAAAACATTTTTCGTAACCAAAACCGAATCTCTGATTAGTATCCTTTAAACCCATTGTATCGAGGGTTTACCGGGTCCGCGAAAGGTTTTTATTTCCAGAAAACCGAAACGTAAAGCCTTTAGAAATGGAACACAACCTTACCCTCGCTTTACTTCTGGGATGAAATGTAAATACATGGTGATATGAATATAAATGTCGTTTAAGTAGAGGGGAGACCTCTCGTTACGTCAACCGGTGGTTGTTATTGCGTCGGTTGACATACATATGCCTCCTGTTAGGTTTTAGAAGACGTGACTAAGAGACTTTCTGGCTAACGGCTTAGCTTTGATGTACTATGAGGATTGTGAATGTGCGTAAGTTGGCTACGAAGCGATTGATGGCAGGTTACTGGTTGCTGGTTGAACGCATGAAATGCCGTTGGTGCCGATTATGATCCAAATGTCTGGTTTTCCCTTTCAAGAGTAACGCAGGTCAGACGAGAGTCGCTCCATTGTGATAACCAGCGTGGTCAATTCAGGATCGAGGTCGTAGCGTACCCTGGGCTTCGAGGCAATGTTCACGGATGCAACCGGGAGAGGCGCTATGATGATGATGATTATGATGGTGGTATGAAATATGTAAGTGTTGTTTAAGTAGAGGGGAGACCTCTCGTTATATTGCATCGGCTGACATATGCTGCGTCTTTTTACATAGGCTTGAGAATACGTGTTTTGTGGAATTATTAATAAGAAGAATTCCTGGCAAAAGACTAAGTTTTGACCTGATTTGATAAGTGAATATTTTGTTCTGTGCTTTGAAGCGCAATTGTGATTGCAGATTGCTTAAACTAGTAAAGAGCCATGATTTGACCTGCTTTGCGGTTTGTGAATATCTTGTGCTTCGCTACAAAACGTTGTGTAGATAGTAGATTGCTCAATCTAAATTCTTCTTGCACATTTTCACAAGCACAGCACCATCTATCCTTAAAATAAGTGAGGCTTGTATTTACGTAGCAGATATACATACTCGTATTACTTTATAATGTTATATGTATGGAAGAAGAAGTTGATGTTTTTAAAGAAGGTATTTTTTCAGCTAAGAATTTATAAGTAACTAAGATTTAAAATACCGTGTTGTAGGGTGTGTGATCCAATTTAACAAATGCGTTTTGATTTTACAAACGTGAAGATTAACTATTATTCTAATAAATATAATGAGAATGATGATGATGATGAATATTGGTGTAGAACAACATAATGTTATTTAATTTACCTTTGTATTTTTTTGTAATTCCTTTTTTTCTTATGAATAACTTTGAAAGCAAATAATACCTTTCTTTTAAGTAAACTATTTAAAAAAAAAAAAGTGTTTTTACAAACAAAAATGTTAGTATACGTACTAGTATTTGTTGTATGTATTTGTTTAAAACTACAATTTTGAACAACTTCATAAGCAGCTAATTACTCAAACATTCCCAACAATGGCGACGTACATTCCTCAGACTCTGAGTAAGTGCATCTACAATAAAGCCATAAAAACTTGAAATTACACTCGGTCTATTGTTGTCCCGGTGGAGAGCTCTTGCCTCCCGCGGATGCCAGACAATATGCATATTCACCCCCCGTACGTGAGTGCGTCGCTTTATGTAGCCGGGAGACTAATACGGGAAAATATTATTCTTAGATGAAATCTTATGGTTCCGCCGTAAACGCTTGGCAATAACTTTCACCGTTATAGGATGCTCCGTATTGCTTGTCGCTTCATATTGCTTATCTTATATCTTATGTTTTATGAAGAGCTTGGTGGATTAGTGGTAGGAACGCCGCTTCACAAGCTTGAGGACGTTTGTTCAAAACCGGCCAAATACGGGTTTTTGATTATCATAAAGATCTTTGTGCAATATTTATACAAGTTTCAAAGTAAAATAAAACATCGTGAGAAAATCTGAATTATTGAATTTTCGTGTAAAATGAAGAAATTAATAGTAAATCACTCAATTATGATGGCAAAGAAAGTTTTTGAGTGTTTCATTCATACAATGATCACGATTGGGTATTTGACTGCATACGAAATAAATTATGATATTCCAACATTAAAGATGAAATCAAAAATTAAGCACAATTTTTTATCCCACAGTTACTTTTGAGCTTTTAACTATTTATTACACCTAATTGAAACTAAAAGAGTATTTATTTGACAATACACAAATGTGACGTCACAATTCTCTATTCCATACAGTTTTTCCTACAAGTTTACGTTTTTGACATTTAATAAAAGAAGGTGATTTGACCAGTCAGTCAAATACCGGATTGTCAGTACTAAGGAACACGACTCAACAAAAATGTCAATGAGCGGGAGACTCATCATCATCATCAACCTAGAGCCTCTCCCGGCCATTGCCTCGGAGCCCAGGGTCGGGAGACTAATACGGAAACATATTATAATTCTTAGATGATATTATCATATGGTCCCGTTGTAAATGCTAGGCAATAACTTTTACCGTTATAGGATTCTCCATACTCCATATTGCTTATCGCTTCCGATTTATCTTTTGATTGTTGGTTTTGAATTAATTTTATTGGCTTGTTTGTGGTAAACAGTACGTGGTTTCGAGATAATAATATTTTTATTTATCTAGAACCAACCACTTAATATATAGCGTAAAGAATTTTCAATTTCTCTTGTTCGAAAGAATACATCTCAAAGTTAGATAAAATGGTTGGACGAAGTAAATTATCAAAAACGATCATAATAGGATCCAAAGATAATAATATTGCTTAAGTTTTCTCTTCCAGAAAAGAACCTGGCAAAAGAGGTTATAAGAAAGATTTTCATTCGAGAAAGCCGCCCTCGTAACGTGTCTCGTAACTAGAATGGAACAATAGGAAAAAAGTACGAACACTTGTTAATAGGCAATATGCGAAGCCGAAATTGCTTTCCTAACGTTGTTTTCCTGTAACTAATATTGGACTAATACTATTATCGGGGCTCCATTCCAAGAATATAGGATCTTTTTTTCTGTCCTTCCTCCGAGCGGGTTGCATTTTCTTAATAGATGATTCAATGCAACTGCTTTCTGTTCATGTGGTTGGAAAGTAAGTGTATTACTCGTATTATATGAGAATATAAATGTGAATTTTGATGAATTATTTCTTAATGTGTATTCGTTATGAAAACTAAAACGAGCTTAAAGTGATGCCTACGAACAAAAGAAACCCTATAAATGCTAATTAGTATTATTTTTGTTTCAAAATTAATTAGAGCTTAAGGAAACTTTTACCCCACATTAATTAAAAAATCCTTACTTAACTTCACGACATTAATTAAAAGTATGAACTAAGTAAATCACCTATATCTAAGAACTAGCGGCCGCCCGCGACTCCGTCCGCGTGGATTTCGGTTTTCGCACAGCTTAAAGCCTTCCTCGACTAAGGGGCTATTGTAGTGTGTGTACACCTCACCCACACATTAGGCTAGATTTAAGTTAGTATTTAAGCCATTGTATGTAAGTTTATAAGACCATTATAGTCGTGACATCGAACACAATAGTTGTTTTAATACTCTCCTGCGTGCCACATCAGTACATGGCGACCCTGCCAGTGCTGCCTTCGGGGCAGTGCTGCCGCAGCTGCAGTTATAGACCGGTCTGCGAAAGTAATAACTTGTTTAATTGATCTCCCGCGCGCCACCTTTAAACTATACAACGTAAAAAATATTTATCAATTCAAATCAGTAAATTCTCAGTTTATCTTTATTATGTTAGTATTGCTATAAGTAGTCAAAATAGTAGATATCAAAAAATGCGCAACCATTTTACGTTATCGCTGAAAGCTAGGTGTTAGTAATTAAACTTATCCTTTAAAAATAGCTCGCGAACTAGTACAATTACTTTTCCAGATGAAATATGTAAGTATTCCGGCGAGCTAATTACATTAGGCGCGAGCAAACATCGGTGCAAGTGCAAGCTGCAACGGGGACTTGCAGTAATGTGAATAATTGCTTAGCTGTGAAAATACGCCGAGATATATTTATCTGATAAAACTGAATATAAATAAATGATATTCCTGTGCGTGGATCGAGCCCGCTACCTCAAAGTCACCTTCTTGACCATTATAAGCGAAAGTTCGGCGGTAAGGTAATGCATTCTATACAAAATTACGCGACGCCATGTCAGCATAGCGTGTTTACCATTTATTAGAAATCTTCCAAATAAATTGAAATTAATTGGAGGCCTAGTCACGACGAACTTTGGTCGCGTTTTTTCCGCCTTGTGTGTTTCTCTATATATTTTTAAGGCTATGTGAGTGCCTCCACTTTATTCTTATTTACGAGCAATTATATGCCTACATACTCGTAATTATTGTTTTAAAATTACGGTAACAAACATTCCAATTCTATTATTGTAGATCATTATTTTATGACACATTTCAAGACTACAGTAAAACTTTAACCGAAATAAAATATTGTGTCTGAAAGTAAAAGAAAGTAACTCCTAAAAAGTGACTCATACCGACTGTCACCTACCTATGTTTACTTAATTTTTTCACTGTCGTATTTTTGCTTAAGAGGGCGCATCAATTTCGACACACATCGGATCGCACCCGCGCGCTTCCTCGGCCCCCTCTCGTCCTATGACTTCAACGCAATGAGACAGAGGTCGCCACTTCAATTTGTTTCGGGCGATTCCGCACAGTATTCAAAGTAAATCAGATAAAAATTGTCAAAGAGAGTATTGGAAGCAGGATGACGTAACTAAGCGGTGGAAAGCTTGTAATACATAAATGTTAGTATTATAATGATTTATTTTGTTTATGCTTTGAGTTACTTGTATTGTACTTTTTTCTGGTAGTTATTAATACGCAAAGGTACGCGCAAGTTATTTAATTAATAATTGCATAATATGTTTTTTTAACTACAAAATCTTTGTGAATTTTAATTTAATCTTTAAATTTTAATTACGTCTTCCAATTTTTGATTTTACTTTACATGTTTTAAATCTGCATGATTCCTCACACATGGCAGCAAATGGCATCTATGATAGCAACTGTATTTCGATACGTAATAGAACTGTGACTGACTCGGCTTTCTCGCTCGAGTATTGTTGTGTGTATTAAGACAAATACCCTCATTAAAATTGAGAAAAATGGACATAATACTTAAGAAAATACTAACATAAATTCAGATCTACTAATAAATAAATTTAATTTTATAAATTACATACATAACATATTTAGAAATGTCATGCTCGAGTTGTGTCCGTACTATAAAAATGTTTGTTAATCGTGCCTGGATTCTGCGATACAAGCTATAAGCTTAGTGTAGAATTCGCTAGATATAAGACATCATTGTAAAGTGTTTATCTGAAATAAATTTCTTATTTCTTATTTCTTATTTCTTAAATGATTTACTTAGTTACTACTAGTGCTTGTGTTAAACGTACAGAATAATTAAGTTTCTCAGTGAAAGTGAATAACATGTATTCTGTAATTGAGAAATAAATGTCTTAAACCGTAAACCGTAATTTTGCACCTTTACATATAATTAGACTTAAAATAAAGAATTGCTCAAAGAGGAAAGGACATTATAAGATACAAGAGTTTTTAAATAACGTCGACAATAATTTGTGAATTTATCAAATTCAAGAATTTGACAACAGCGACAAATCGCTGTGCACATGAATAAGAATGAGAACCATGTCATTCTTATTATTCTAGATTTTTAATTATTTAACTGACGTATCTGAAAACCAATGGCAATAAAAAAAAATTAAAAAAATATTTATTTGTATTTTCCATTTCCAGAGAACGGCCAGGCCCGTTTAAGTGCTAGTAGGTTTAAAAAAAGACGTGTTAAATCGTTGTTCATCAACTTGTAAGAATTAATGAACATTAATTAATTTACAATGTGCTATATTTACAATGATTACGGCCTGGTTAATTTTAATGTGTTTTGAAATAAGGCCCCATCTGCATCGCCACAATATATAGTTCCGTTACTACACCAACACAGTGTTGTTAGGAGCTCGGTACCCGAGCTGGATCGACCGCTCGGCAGAACTATTTCTTACTTTAATGGAATGGGAAGTACTCCTAAATTTCTTAATTCTACAAAATTATTATACTAGTTTAAAAAACGTAGGTAAACATATTTGAACGGGTCTAATTTAGCTTGCCTCGTTATAAACATTATTTTTCAATACATTTTCTTTCGTACTCTCACTATGTCATATAGTTCCTTTTGCAGAGTTTAAATATTAAAATATTTTATGTATAGATTGTCACGTTTCAAAGGAGCAAAACAAAAACTTCTAAATCGTAAATCTCTTATCTAGTAACAGTAATACACAAAATAAATTATTTACACATTATATTGCCGCAACACCTAATTTATTCGTCCATTTATTGTACACAGTAAAAGACTGATTATGAAAAATAAGTTTTAATAGTTTAGGCTGGAATTGTAAACTTTAAATTTCAAATTGCTACTAAGCCTTCCAACAAGCGACTATTTGAAAGCATCGTTCTTTCTTGCATATACTGCTCTCGGCCGATCCGTCATTCACGTCAATCCTTATAATAATTTTACGAAATATTTTTTCGAGCCGGGAGAGTACTGAATCATAGTCTTCTCGTCTCAACGGAGAGGTTGCGACTAAACGATGAAACAAAACATGCCTGTGAGCACGCGCCAGGTGCGACAGACGATAGCTTACTGCGCGGAATATGAACGTAGTAAGCGCCAAACTAGTTTTCTTTGAATTACTCGTAAAATATGATATTTTTTCAAAATGTTCTGTGATAAATATTTAGATAATATAATTTGATATTATATGCCAAAATATTGGTTCACCAAAATGCATCGTCTCGGAAATAAATGTAACCAAAAATCAAGTCAGACGCAACTTCAAGATTTTTTTTATCAATGAAAATTGCAATTTTTTCAATATTTTCTGTGATAACTATTTAGGAACGATGCTTGAATATCTACGATTTTTTTTTCGGGTCATTTGAAGTTCATTTTCAAGGTTTAAAATGTGTTTGAAAATACGCGATATTTTTTACACCCCCTCTTAAACAAACAGTGTTAGCGTCGAAAAAAGACTTATTAATTTGCCGCATTTTTCACCAATGCTTAACAGTAACAAAGCAGCAATGATCAATTTTATTCCGCCATCTCATGCTAAGATAGCGCGGTTGAAATAATGATAGTGCTTCCTGCTGGCGAGCCGGCCAACAGTTCCGGTACGTAGAGAATGGGTTCTGTAATACGGAATGGCGGTCGATTAACTAAATTTGTAGGTAACATGCTGGCTTAAATGTTTTATAACATTAGTTTTATAATTTGGTAAACTGCAGTCACACAAGAACGGAGAGAAATATGTATATTTCAAGAAACAATATATCTGTTTATTTTTGCTTATGTTTATGTTAATGTTTGTTTGTTTGTGTTTGCTGTACAGCTTTGTGATGAAAAGGGTCTCAGGTTCATAATTATATAACAGGTGACCCACTTTGCATGGAAATGATCAGATTTTTTTCTACTAAGATTGTCGATTTGTAACTTAGCTATGTGAAGTAATTCTCCCTAGGAAACAAATAACAACAAAATCCATTGCTGACTTTTAACCATGTTAGGGAATCTAGTGTCACATAATTATACAAACATTGAAAGCCGGCTTTCTTCAATATTGTGTTAAAAAATTGGGACAGTAAATTATTGAGACAGAGGTAATTTGATAGTTTTATTTATAAATTTTTATCACGATTAAGTAAAATTCTAATTTATACTAGTTTTGTTTTCTTAAGAAAACCCTTTACCCTTAAATACAAAACGAAATAGATTCCAAATATTTGTATCCAGCAATTTTCAAGCCCGAATTCTCCAAAATGGCAATCGAATACCCGGCCATTACACAAAATCAGCCGTCAATTATTCAGAATATAAATTCAGAACGCTTTGAATCGCTTCCTGATGGAATGTATTGAGCAAATATAATCTCTTAAGCCGTTCTGTTCACGGCTATGCAATTCATACATTGCTAATGCGTTGAGACAACGCTGCAGCTAATGTTTGCAATGCCTAATGTAATTAGCTCCGTGGAACTGTTTTATGTTTTAAAAGGAATAATAAAAGTGTAGTTTTGTGTTTGTTGAAAATGAGTACTGTTTGGCACGTAAGTCATTTAATCATGTATAGTTTTTTATGTACAATAGGGCATAAGCCCATAGAGAGTATGTGCGGCCAGTTATGTCGGTGACATGGTCGCCCCCCGTGTGGCAACACCGTAAATTAGGACCGACATAACTAACCGCACTACAAATAAAACAGAAAAAAATCAATTCACTGTGTGACAACAACTAAAAAAATAAACACTTATGACGGTAACAAAACTAGTTTCCGAGCTGGACGACGCAGCGATCCGGCCTTAGTAGCCACCTCAACCACTCTCACTACGCCGTCCTTGCCCGGGAACGTCTTCGTGACCCGCCCACGTGGCCAGACCCCACGTGGAAGGTTCCCGTCAACGATAAGGACTGAGTCGCCCTCCTTCAAATCCTTGCTGGAGGCAGAGAGCGTGCGTGGTATTAATGTCGGTAAATACTCTTTTACCCAACGTGACCAAAACTGATCCGCGAGTCTTAAGCCTCGTCTCCATCTCACCCTGCGTATTAAATCATCGTCACTTACCTGTGCGATGACAGAGTAAGGTGAAGACGAGCCCAGGATAAAGTGAAAAGGTGTGATGGCTTCCGGTTCGTTCGGATCGACGCTAACGTGAGTAAGAGGCCGTGAGTTGACCAGGCCTTCTGCCTCCGACAAGAAAGTATGAAAAACCTCCTGCGTAGGAGCGCGATGCACCAGAGTTGCCGAGAGAGCCGTCTTAACGCTGCGTACAAGCCGTTCCCAGCAGCCCCCCATAAAGGGAGCCGCCGGTGGAATGAACTTCCAAGTGATCCTGAGGTTCGTCGCCATCTCTTCCACAGGCTGCCCATATAATTTTGATAGCTCGCGACTCGCTCCAACAAACGCAGTCCCGTTGTCACTGTATATTGTTGTCGGGGTGCCTCGTCTGGCAACAAATCTGCGCAGCGCCATTATTGCTGAATCCGTACTTAGACTCTCCACCACCTCCAGATGAACAGCTCTGACTGTAAGGCACGTAAAAAGGGCCACGTATCTTTTCTCCGTGCGCCTTCCAACGGTTATTAAAATCGGTCCAAAATAATCAAGGCCGACGTGCGTGAATGGCCTGGCATGATGAGCTAGCCTCTCCGGCGGTAAATCTCCTACCGGAGGAACGTGTGGAGCAGTCTTCCGAATGCGGCACCGTAGACAGGACGACGCTACGGACTTAACCGCTGGACGCAGACCGACGATGAAAAACTTTTGGCGCAACTCGTTAACCACTAATTCATTGCTAGAGTGGGCCGCGCGTTCATGGTAGTAGGCAATCAGTAGTCTCACCACCGGCTCCTTTCCGTCGAGTACCACAGGATTCTTACTCATGCCAGGGACGCCCTCTACAGCGCTAATCCTGCCGGAGAGGCATATTAGCTTCGCCGACTGCCGAGTTAGTAAGACTAATGAGAGTCCCTTAAGGCGGCTACTGCTTGACGGTGGTTCGCCGCGTGCCGTTCGCGAATAGTCCTCTCGTAGCGAGCTCAGTTGCGATTGTAGCAAGAGTTGCATCTCTGCACGCTCCAGGTCTCCTGCGGCTGGCTCCCGGCGCTCTGGTGCAGAATTTAGAAATTCAGAAGTGCTGTCCGAAAGCGCCGCCTTGAAAATTCTGGCGCATACTAAAACGCGTGCCGTGGCTCGCAGAAGACGAAACCATTTACTGAACCGAGTGGCGTCTGGTACCACCGGCGATGGTATGTTGCTGACGTGAGTCAAAGCAACTGATTCTAAGAGAGGATGTTTGAGTTCCTCGGGAACCGATGGTGGTTCCTTTGAAGGCTCTGAAGGCCACTCATATTCGGAGCGAAACAAAAAACTTGGGCCAGAAAACCACCGAGATGAAATTTGGAATTTTGCATTTGGCCGCGTAGCGTCATCCGCCACATTCAGGGCCGTTGGCACGTACCGCCAGTCGCGAGTATTAGTTGTTTCGGCAATTTCGCCAATACGATGAGCGACAAAAGGTTTAAAGGAGCGAGCGTCGCTACGCAGCCACTTCAGAACCGTAAGACTGTCTGACCAAAAAATGACTTTAGTCACAGTATAGAGCCGGTGTGCCTCTAAAATATAGGCCGCGAATCGCGCGGCGATGAGCGCAGCTTGCAATTCAAGCCTCGGTATGGATTGCGGTTTCAAAGGCGCAAGCCTTGCCTTGCCCCCTATAAGACTAAGCCTCACGTTTCCATCTAAACATATAAATCGCCAGTAAGCTACACAAGCGTAGGCCAGCTCGCTTGCGTCGGCAAATACGTGAAGCTGAGCCTCGGGGTACGCCTGATTGTGCTCCAAATAATGTCTTGGGATAGAACCAGACATCAGCGTTTCCACCTCACGGTACCAAGCGTTCCATTTAGCGGCAAAACCAGCAGACAACTCTTGATCCCAACTTGTGCATAAACGCCAGGTATTTTGGAAGATAATCCTGCCGCGAATGGTTAATGGCGTTAGGAGCCCAAGTGGGTCATAAAGACGCATTAAGTGTGCCAGAACAGAACGCTTAGTTAGCTTGTCTGGAGGGTTCCCGAAACTATTACGTGTAAAATGTAAAGTGTCCGCGCTAGTGTTCCAGTTCACTCCCAAGACACGAACGTAAACCGTTGAAGCGTCGGCACGATTTTCTAAAGGGAGTAATGACAGAGCTTCTGGGGAATTGGACACCCAAGACCTCATTTCAAGACCGGCCCGTGAGTGAACATGGGTGATCTCATAGGCAAGTTTCTTCGCGTCGTCTACCGTGCCGATGCTTCCCAAGTAATCGTCCATGTAGTGGTCATTGACTATGGCATCTGCCGCTTCGGGGAATAAGTCTCTATGTTCCTCTGCATTTTTGTTCTTAAGGTACAGAGCCGTGAAGGGGCTCGATACAGCCCCGAAAATCATAGATGACATTCGGTACTCCCGCAGAGGCTGAGAAGGGTCGTCCCGCCAGAGGAATCTCTGCGCGTTACGATCCTCTCTTCTGATTTTAGTCTGCGGAAACATCTCTCGAATGTCACCGTTCATGGCTACTGAGCCTTCCCGAAACCTCATAAGAATGGCCAAAAGGGGCTTAAGTATGTCCGGACCAGAAAGCAATAGGGAATTGAGGCTTATTCCTCGACACATCGCGGCAGCGTCGTGGACGACACGGAGCTTGCGCTTTTGAGGATGGACTACACCAAAATGAGGAAGATACCACAAGACTCCATCTTTCGCCTCAGTGTCACAAGGCTCAGCATAATTTTTATTTATCATGGCCCGAATGTTGTCTTTGTATGACTCGGCATATTTTACGTCTCGTCTCATTTTCCTCTCAAGGCTGATGAAACGAGAACGTGCTAGTTCAAATGAATTTGGAATGGTCATAGTGGGCACTTCAGGACGCCAGAGGAGGCCAGTCTCAAACCTACCTGATGGGAGACGCTTCGTGGTATCCTCCAACGTCTGAATTGCAACCTGATCCCTATGGCAGACGAATTCCTTCTTTGTGATCCCAATGGAGTCCATCCGAAAATATTGCTGCAGCTGTGCGTCCAAACTACGATTGTTGCTTTCGTCGTTGTCGTCCTCACACTGCACGTGGTTAGCCATTACAAGGTTGTAGGCCTCCTTAGATTTGCATTTGAGCTTGCCGAATAATACCCAGCCGAGCGCGGTTAAGGACGCCACAGGCTGTGCAATGGACCCACGACGCACACTGTGAGAGACTGTAAGGTGCCAGTAGTCAATGCCTATAAGAAGCGTTGGCGTGGCATCTCCATACCATAGGAAATCTGCAATGTCGGCGAGGTAGTCAAAAGCCTGCACGTCCTCCCTTAACACCGATTGGCAACTAAGTTGAAGATTCGGAACGGATCTAATATTACTGAGTGAGTGTGAAACGGGGGAGTGACGACCCTTGACCACTACGTCGACAAAACTTGACCTGACCTGTTTTGACATGCCGCCGATTCCTTGCACCGTTACCTCACTAACAGTACCTTTAGCCCCAACCGCTTCACACACCGTAGCATCTATTAGCGTGGCAGTCGAGCCGTCGTCAAGGAGTGCGTGCGTATCATAACTACCTTTGGGTCCTGTGACGGTGACGGCGACAATCTTCAGCAGGGGCCGTCTACTAGCAGCTACGGAAGTGTGATTATGACCAACGACAAGGGGCGTTGAACTAGAATCGGCATCAATAACGGTTTTGTGGAGCAAAGTGTGGTGGGTTTTGTTACTGG
Source organism: Nomophila noctuella (assembly GCA_958496325.1). Lineage (NCBI taxonomy): Eukaryota > Metazoa > Arthropoda > Insecta > Lepidoptera > Crambidae > Nomophila > Nomophila noctuella. The sequence goes on along the minus strand of OY292486.1, from coordinate 15,489,387 downwards.
GACAGCTGGTCACCCCGCAGGAATACTTTCTGCAGGTGCGATAACTGTGACCACCCTTTATGAGGCACTTGTGACACACACGTGACGAATTGACCCATTTCCACCTCTCGTCTACGGGTAGAGCGCCGAACTTCTTGCACGTCCTGACGACATGCCCGGTAGACTCACAAAAAAGACAGGCCTTTTTGAGCGATACTGGTTCGGCGGAGGTGAGAGTGACAGGTGCAGTCGATGCGGCCGTGAGGTGTATTGGTAGTTTGTGCGGCTTTTCTCTGACCTCAGGGATAGTGAAGAGCTGAAATTTTGTATGAAGGTTGACCTCATGCATAAGAAAGTCTGAAAGGTGTTCCAGTCTGTACTTGTGAGGCTCCTCGATTTCCCTGCGGTAGGCGAAATCTCCCCACCTGGCACTAAGAATGGGCGTAAGCTTGCTTACCAGTTGGTTTGCGAGATCCGGAGAAGCTAAAAATTCGGGCCGCTGGAGCAGGCGTACAACCTCAACGTACGTGCGGACCTTGCAGGCGAAATCCTTGAGTTGACTCGCGCTCCCGTGACTGCTTAGCTTTGGGATTGCACGAGCGGATGCAAGTTGCGTCAAGATGATGTGCTCTGGCTGAGCAAAAGCAGTCTCGAGAACTCGAATCACCTCGATTGGATCCCGCGCTGCTGCAATGAGTACGCCTACGTACTCTCGTGCGGGCCCCTGAATAGAAGCGTTGAGCCTCACTAAATTCCCCCCAGGAGTGAAGTAAGGGCTTGTCTCGTCATAAATTTTCTTAAATATAAGCCAATCAGTTGGCTGACCCTGGAAAATAGGTAGGGGAAATTGTGAGTTATGTTGAGTGTGTTGCGACGGCCGCTGGTAGTGAGACCCAGCATAGGCGACGGCGGGCTCCTGCAAGGTGTGCTGAGGCTCAGCATAAGTCACTGCTGCCACAGGCGCGCTGGGCGCGGCAGCAGTGAGCGCAGGCTCCTGCGAGGCGTGCATCGGCCCGCAGTTCACCACGGGTGCAGGGGCGGGGAAACCAGGCCTCTGCGAAACGTCACGCCTCTGAAATGTCGCCCCACGGTCAGAAGGGACCGGCGGGGGCATCTGGCGGCTCGCTGCAGACGGGACGGGTTGTGGCACATGAGCTGGTGCGCGTAAACGCGCGCAACATAATGCCGCCGGGTCTGAGCACGCACCTGTACACGGAGAGAAAGGATGATTAGGGTTGGGATAGTGAGAGGTCTCGTCTAGCCACTCTCTCACCTCCTGGGTGCTGACTTCCGGTTGGGTTTGCGGGCTGGAATGGCGGCTAGATGGGCGGCTGGATCGGTGGCTAGAGCGTCGGCTGCTGGACCGGTCACTAGCCTGAATGGATGCGAGCTCCGCTTGCAGCTCGGCCTCAGCAATAGCGTGCTCCGAGTCAATGGCGCGTTGCTCAAGCTCGCGTTTTTGTTCCAACACGGCAAGGTCTAGGTCGCGTTTTCGCTGGTCCAGCTCCGCAACACGACGCACATGCTCAGCCTGAGCTGCAAGCGCCCGAGCTTTGACCGTGGCCGAGCTGTCCTTAGATGACCCCCTAGAGGCGGACTTCTCCTTGGCCTGAGACCGAGTCAGCATGTTTAAAGAAAAAGGGAAACGAGAAGGATTGAAGTGAATTTAAAAAAATAAAAAGACGAGGACTATAAATTAGGGCGAAGAAAAAGAAATAAGTAAGGAAGTAATTATACTTACCTTAATTGTACTTACCTGTAAGTGGGCGTGATTCGTGTTAAAATAACTTGAATAATAATTAAATTATTCCGTAAAATATTTAAAAGTTATTTTGAAAAAATTTTACACTTCTGACACCACTATTGTTTGGCACGTAAGTCATTTAATCATGTATAGTTTTTTATGTACAATAGGGCATAAGCCCATAGAGAGTATGTGCGGCCAGTTATGTCGGTGACAAGTACTAATTGAAGATTTGTGATTTTAACAGGACTGGAACGCTTTCTTGCCTTGTAGCTTAACTATCTTCGCGTAATCTAAGATTTTTCGATTTCTCTAATCACGTTGGTTTCTCCATGACAGCTTGTAATTGTCAAGCAACATTTTAGATACATCCATTCGACTAAAGTTGGAAGAGTGTGTAAATAAGTTTAACAAATATGAATTCATGTCATATTTAGATATAACAAAAAGAATCACTAATATTCTTTATAAACTTTTAAAAACTCTGTGTAAAATTAACCTAAATAAAAGACTTCATATCATAAAAACAATGACCCATTTCGGTAGTCTCTCGAAACAGTATAACGGGCAGACTATTAAAAATATGATAACAAAGTAAATCTGGTCTAAACCGCTATTAAACGAAATCCGACTGTGTTTTAATCAACTGGCAAACGTTGAAAATATGCGGTCAGCATTCATACATACATTAACGGAGATATTTTAATTATTCACTGGTATAAAGTGACAATTCGCTGCGAAGTTATTTTAAAGGGAATTCTGAACAATAACATTTTGAACGGACCACATTATGCAATAGCGGATGTTGTGAACCGTAATTTTTATTTTGAAATGCAATTTAATTTTTGTTCACTCGCATTTTGCGCATTTTGGTGTTTTAATTATCAGTGGATTGTTTTTATACGACTTAAACTGATTTTATCGTAAAGTTTGTGGTAAAACTGTGATGGTTGATTATTGTGGCTCCACTTTTAAACTTATTTGAAATACTAAAATACGAGTACAATGTCAGTTATATTTGGATACAATGTGGCTACTGTCTATTTTCAAAGAGATACTTTACTTGTCAAGTATCAGGATAAATGACGAATACAATATAACGTTTTTTAAACAAACCAAGACACTTTAAGTTTCCTATATATTTTTCATACCTATCTATATTTTAGCATTAAGGTGTTGAAGACACCTGACTTAAATGAAATAATTTTCCTCCAGACGAAATAGTAGAACAAAATATTCATGCGGATTCTTTCGAAAAGGAACCAAGTGGCACATGAATATGTTCTCAACTTGCTCAAGATTTATTAAACGTATTAGAGGAAATACGGAGGCGTTAGTCATGCGCAGGTGTGCTGATTTGCTAACTTGCCATATTTTTGTAAGGGAATTGAGTTGGGAATATTCTGGAGGGTAATGGATCGTATGGGTCCCATTCTTTTACGGCAATCTTACAGATATTGTTTCCTTAGTCTTGCAGACATTGTTCGCATAACATTTTGTTGTAGTTATGCGACTATGAACAGTGGATAACGTATCCTGTTAAGTCAAGGCAAACAACGTATATTTATATTTTACGTCTGTATAAATATCTACTGCGATGTTTTAAAAGTAAATCGGTCTGATTCTAAACATCTTTTAAAAACTGAAAAATTAGTAACAAAATGAAAATTATACAGTTATTAATTTTTCATCTTGTTATATCCAAATATTTAAACGTTTTGAACTCGTTTGAAGGGCAGTACGTCTTGATATTTATTTTTACAATTATTTATCATTGTCAGAATCATAAGCTACAAAACTTAAACAGTCACTTAATGAATTAAGTGCTACGTAATTCTCCTTCTAACAACAATGATTACACATAAGCAGCACAATTCAATTCGCAAACACGACACCCACTTTACATAATATAACACCGTTCAAAATAACACATCGCAAAACTGAATTAAAACCGCCAGTGCCACCCAAACGACATATTAATCAAAAGATATCCGCACGTTTTTTGCCGGCAAGGGTGTATTTCAATGGCACCCCTTCCAAATATTGGTTTTTGTTGCCCACACTACGTCCAGTAAGAGCAAACCCGTGTTTTTCCATCGCAAACGGCGTATCTTGCGTGGCTTTCACTATGACGTTTTATAGTGCCACGTCATTAATCCGTGAATATAAAGTGAGGGAATGACAAAACATGAATTAATTTCGGATGTGTCGTACGGTTCGGTGGGCACCCTAATATGTGTTACATACAGGCTATCCGGATAGTGAATGAATGTGCGACGCACTCCGACTACAGTTGTTTAATTTAAAATATTGACATAATTTCTAATTTGTTTCCTTTTTTCCGCGCATTGTTGAAACGTCAATTTATAAAGACTAAGTGACTAAGCTAAAAAGCCTTGTAGTGAGTCAGTTTTTTTTAAGGATTACGTTTATTATCATTCATTACCTGTGTCACGATAACTACAGACAAAAGTATGTGTTAATGTGATTAAAATTTATTTATTTGTAATCCGGCACAATTTTACAAAAAAATATATTTTTGTCCTAATTTTAATCCTCTGTTTGGCACAAGTAATAATAAAATCTTTTTACTCATAAATGATACATCAAATTTTGGTTCGCCAGTCGCCACAGCCGCATATCACTATTATTATCACTACCGGCACCTACCCCCTCTATAGGGAAAGTGAGGAAACTCTCCCAATTATGTCGCCCCGGCTTTTTAGCTCGTGTATCAATAGATCTCTGATGCGGGGCCGATAAACCTCATATCAACAACTCCTTACATCTGCGTATCACCGGACTTAATGGACTACGCTCTACTGATTACTATTGGGACTATAAATGGATTACTAATCATATTAGTGGCGACTCGTGAATTATAGAAAATTTACTTATTTACGTCATATATATTGAAATGAGCAGTAGACTACATCATCATCATTATTGGCATAGAGCAAGTTTACTGCTGTATATGCCCCTCAAATGGAGAGTCATGTCAATAGGGATGTTGACAGCAACAGTCATTTAACTAAATGCCATCGACAAACAAAAAAATAAATGTATTAACTGACAAAACGATTCTAAATTAAGAATTTTGTATGAGAACAGAGGTGCAATTCACTAAGCGCAAATGTCATAATCTCAACGCTGTGTCATCGGCGACAGTCGTAATTTAGTATTAATTTTGTACTGTCGCCGATGACACATTTATTGAGATTATTACATTAGCGCTTAGTGAATTGCACATCAGCACACTGTGAAGTCCATATTTTTAAAGTCAATTGGGTAACTTGCTTCATAATTTTATTAAATAAAAATGCTAATCTTACATTATTAACGGCAACAAACCACTAAAAAGCGTCTTCATTTTGTAGAAAAGTGTTATGAAATTTATAGTAATATATGTCAACATCCCTATAGTCACACTCACCATACTAGGCAGGCAGGTTCGGTGAACGCGCTGCGGTAAACAATAAAATATACAAGGCCGCCACTACATGGTTTTGTAATAAACCGCAAAAAATATAGCCAGGAATATTTTTTACGCAATCGCGCCGATTCATCTCGCAACGCCTCATAGACTTTACCACTTCACCTCTAACAAATTGCCAAAAAGTGCACTCACAGCGGCCACTCGGTGCAACACTGCACCGCTCGGGTTCACGGCACGCGCCGAGCACGTGTCTCGCTAGAACACGTCATTAGCCAGCGTCTCGAGGGAGCGGTTATGAGTTGAGCGATCGGAGAGGGCCGAGCCACAAGAGATCAGTGGGTTGAGTCAAAAAAGATCAGTGGGTTGAGTCACAAGATATCAGTGGGTTGAGTCAAAAAGATCAGTGGGTTGAGTCGCAAAAGATCAGTGGATTGTGTCACAAGATATCAGTGGGTTGAGTCACAAGATATCAGTGGACCGAGTAACAAGAGATCTGTGTGTTGAGTCGCAAGAACTCAGTAGGTTGAGGAATGACAAGACATCAGTGGGTTGAGGCACAAGAGATCAGTGGGTTCAGTGGCAAGAGATCAGTAAGTTGAGTGGCAAGAGCTGTGGGTTGAGTCACAAAAGATCAGTGGATTGAGTCACAATAGATGGGAGTTGACAGTTACAAGCCTCTGACTTGCTTGAAACTCAAGACTCCTTAATAGGACGAATAGATAAAAGTGTTTAGATTTTTATTTTATGCAAATTTAATATATTTGCAAAAAAATTATGGAAATAAAAACTTGGACCACATTACAACAAACATTTTTACCTCTTTCTGCAATGATAGAGGCGAGGCAATTATACCGTAATTTGGAATATTAATTTAAATCTTTGACCGCAAATTAAGTCATAACTACTTTAAAAAAATAACGTGGTCATTAAAAAGACTCTACTTTACTCTGACTTCATACTTCTATAACTCGCTCTACCCAAAACATAGCCTTCACTGATGTCACGACACAAATGTCAATACCTGTACCGGCGTGGCGTAGATACTGTGTAGGAATTAAAATCTTCAAGTGAAGTTAAAACTGTGTTTACAATTAAATTAAATGAACAAAATAAGTTAGGATGAAGTGATCACAAGAGGCAGAAGACAGAAAATTTATACAGAGAAAAAACAATGGACGCGAAAATTTTGATATTGGAATGTGCATGCCGCGTTCTTCATTATTTTTCATTTTCAACTAGCCAGTACTTGGCCGCGAAGGTTTCATTCCTCGAATAGGAGACATTAACAGTTTACAGCCCATTATGTTTTTAATGAAACCAAATGCCCAGGAGTGATTGTTTCCTTAAATATACACGTTCTCATATTGCAATGAATAAACATTTATTCCTTCCATAACAATACAATCAGCGACCCATTACCTTCATTTATACAACGCGATACAAAACATTAATAACCATCTCACCTCACTATCACCCGACCTTACATCTCGAAATAATAAGACTAGTTCATAAGTGTGACATCGGAAGGCTCCTTTCCTGAATAATGGCCGCCGACTTCCGGCGATATATTTCCGCTATCTCTCCAACATGGCGGCCACACATCCGGTTGACCGTTATGGAGTGTTAATCGAGCATTATGTCTGCAGATGAAAAACTATCTGAGGACCGTTTGAGTGAATAATTTTCGTATAAGGGTCTACGTGAGTAGCTTCTATGAGTAATGGGGGTAGAGTTTCCTCGTTTAAGTAAAAGGTTATGCCTCTCATAACTGTTGATGGAATAGAATATGTTTCCACTATCTTACCTCTCTAAATAGTAGTGAACTTACCTAACGTATTCAAAGTATTTTATGTATAATATAGTTATATGCTATTTTGATAAATGAAGAAGAAGACTTTAGAAGATAACGTTTCTCCTGTATGGGTTTCAATACATTTTTACTACCATCGTGTTACATGATAAAAATAAATTTAACTAGCGACCGCCCGTGACTCCGTTCGACTGGATTTCGGCTCCCGCACACAAAGTGTTATATAGCTTAAGGGTGAGACTCCACTAACGCTAAGATGTGCGCTGTGTGCTGGGTCGTAAGTAGCCAATAGGATTTCAAACTCTGCTTGATCATGTGTTAAGGCCAAATTCCTTTTGGCTGCTTACAACTCATCTCCGCTCCACAGGTCACATCTAAGCTTTGGTGGAGTCTCACCCTCAAGCATTCCTCGACTAATGGAACCGCAGCCACATAGCTCTCCTACGATAAAGAAGTACAATACCACGAAATCAATTTAATTGCGAGCTATAAACAATATCTAAATATGATCAATACAAAACCAAAGCAGGGCATAAGATACTTTAAAATCTATCGATTGATAACCTCAATGGGGAACGGGCAGGTATCTCAGCTCGGTACTTCAACAGACATCATTGTTTGCGCATCCGTTGTCTGGCTCTTTTGTTATTGTTCTCGCAAACAAAGCCTTCAGCCGCCCACAATGACGTAATTACACAGAAGGGTTCCCAAAAGAAAAATCTCGCGATTACCTTTAATTTTCCGCGTCAGAATCCCAGGATTTTCACAACAATATTTTCTGGAGAAGAATAGATTCATTAGACACTTAATAACTGAAATAATATTTCTTTTCGACGTAATTTTCTTATTAGGGTAATTGTAACGGTTTTCTTTTGTTCTTTACCATTGTCAAGATTAGGGGGATTTCCCGAAGGAATATTGAAGGTACGGCCACGTTTTCTCTAACGACATTGGTTTGAGATGTAATTGGAATGTACTTTAAAAAAATTGCCAATCAATTGTAAGGCGAAAGTTTTTTTACTGGAACATTAAACGAATTGTAAACGAACTTCATGCTACGCAACTTCCCATAGTAGAACTATCATTAGTAAATTTTCGGCCAACACGTTAATTTGCGCCCTGAAACTTGTATATTTTATTTCCCTAGGGATCATGTAAAAAATCCTTATATTTTACGGACACAGAATAGTTGCAACTACATATTTTTTATTATTACTTAGTTAAAAAAAATCAATCCAATTAGCACAAAGTTCAACAGCCTTTAACTGCCTGCTGATTGAAAGCGCGCATTTCTCACGCCCCTCGCGGCCTAGGGCTTATTAGCCTGCAGAAATAGTGCATTGGAATCATACGAGCTTGATGCGAGGGAAAAATACCGTCAGGTACATGTGACGCTAGTTTAAGTAGATTTTCATGTGAAAGGAGTGGATTATTTGTTAGTTAGAGTTTCTTATTTATTGTTTCTGAAAAAAAGTAGGTATTTAAGTAAGTGTATAAAATAATTCCAAGTTTTGGATGTTATCATTCCAATACAGATACATACGTCACAATAATAAGTATTAATAAAATAAAAAAGTTTGATGAATTCATGCACAGCAACTTTTAGAACTTAAGAACTTGTGTTGTGCTGTGAACTTTTTATACAACTTACTGCTGTTACATACAGACAAGTAGTTAATAAGTAAAATTAAGATAGAAAAAACAAAATAAAACAAAATGATTCAACGAAACCTTATAACATGGAATGCTCTCATTCAATATCATTTCATTTGAAACTGACCAATGAGCACAGCTCCTTATGATAAACGATTTCCACAATTACAATGGAAATAGCTGTACAAACTCATACCTTTACTTGGCTGCGGATTTTTTCCCGATACTTGTCTAGAATTCTTAAGGAGTCAGCCGTACCGTTCCCATAATTTTCTTCGAACAGCCAGGAAGTATTTATTGGCTTTCAAATCACAACTTGCTTTGAAGGTAATTCCTGCGAAGATTGGAAAATGGAATAAAGGAGTAGTTTTGTTCTTGTTGTGTATATTTGTTTATTAATTTAAATGGATTTTTTAGGACAATTTTATTTCGTTATTTCCAGACGAATTTGGTTAATCTTAATTATACAAATACACTTAAAAAAATAGTTTCTGTTCAAGTCTTTTCAGCAGTTTTGTTGTACAGATAATTAAATAAATAAATGCCTTGGACTTACACACCAATTGCCTAGCCCCTAACTAAGCTCGAAGCTTGTACTATGGAAGCTAGGGAACGGATAGACATACTTAAATACTTTTATAAACATCCATGACTCGAGTACAAATGCCGATGTTCATCACACAAACATTTGCCCCTAGCGGGATTCGAACCCGCGACCCTCGGTTTTGTAGCCAGGGTCTCTGACCACTCGACCAACGGGCCCATCAAATTGCCACAATAAATCAAAAATTAAATCAATAACTAAAAGCATACTTATAGTTAAGTTTCACGTGAAACGTTATTACTCGTTTACCATTTAATCAAAGATAACGTTTAGAATGAATGTGATTACCTAATTAGTATGTTCGTAGAATATTTTGTGAAACTCCACCCATCAAAATTAACAAAGCATTAAGTTTGTTTTCGCCTAATGCTGTAACAACAAAGAGAATTTCCCACCTTTTCAATTCGTCACAAAGTCAAGGGCCTCTTGCAAAGGTCCTGTCCTCGCAAATGTATGCAAATATGGTCTACTTTCATCTCTTATCATTAAGTACAGTCAACAGCAAAAGTACAGTGAACTGGTTACGAGTCGCTGAGGATCGGACTTTATGCAGCAGTCCAGCAGTGGAATGCGATAGGCTGATGATGATGATGAACAGAAAAAGTAGATAAACAAAATCAGCTATGATTCCTATTATGATCATGAATTTATGGAAAGTGTATACTTGGTATTGCAGTAAATGTTTGGCATAACTGACAATCAAATTCTTTTGTATCAGTTTAAAGCCGCAAAGTACTGATGCAAACTCTGTTCATTAATATTGAATTTCTGATTTTGATCATCTACTTGAGAGGCCCATTGGTCTAACTAATGGTTACAAATCGAAGAGGTCGCGGTTCCTGCACTATAAGCATTGTACCCGAGTCATGGTTATTTTTTAAGTATCTAAGTATGTCTATCCGTTCCCTAGCATCCATTGTACAAGCTTCGAGCTTAGTTTGGAGCAAGGCAATTGGTGTGTAAGTTCAAGAAACGTATTATTTATTATTATTACCATTTCTGTTGACTGTACATACCCACTCACGTATTGCCCGTACCTCTATGAATGTTATATCAGTGCTGTCCGTATGTGCGTATAATTTGTGATTCCGTTTGACCCCGTCAGGTTAAGCTTGTAAGCGGGGCGAAAGAAACAATTTACGTAATTAGATACGGCTGAAGACTGTCAAGGCGTTTTAGCTGGCAACTAAATTCTTTAACTTTTCATTAGTTTTATAAAGGAAAGTGAATTGGTTTCTTATTGGCTGGTAAAAGAATGATTTTTTTTTGTTCTAGGTAAGCAATCGTTCTATCACGAGTTACATCTGCTTTACCAAGGTAAGTAACGGAGACAGGCACATACGGCTAAAGTTATGAATAGCATCATGTTATATGTTACTGCAAGACTTTATTGATTAATTTTTTAATTTCAAGAATACCCGCACCATATACAATTCCTTTTACGCCATTAATTACCTTCCAAATCGTTGGTAGATATGTACATATATCATGTTGTGATTTTTGCCGATTTAATTGACTTCTGTCGTAGAAGTAAAATAGGCTTCGGCCTATTTTAATAAAGAAAATTTGAGCTTGACTTGAGTTGGATAAGCAGCTTTTCACTTTAATAGATTTAAAGTAAAGTCAGGCGCAAAATATAAAATTAAAAATGTTTTCTTCGACGAAAGACGTCAAGTAGAACCTTTGAGATGGTCTGCTCAGATTACGTTCACTACATGAATTCTTGCCTTCATGAATTCCTGACTCCGTAATTAACTCAAAACATGGGTTTACAGAGAAAACACGCGTGTGAAATATCCAGCAAGGCATGTACGGAGAGGCTTAATTAAAAGCTGTCTTAATTAGGCACGGGGCGGCAGAATGCGCTCAAAAGTTTATAAGACAATAAGAGGGAAGTAATTAAAATATTACCGTACAAAGTTGGATGTTTTCCGTTTATTGCGCTGCTCAACAAGTTTGTCTTAATTTCGGCGGATACGGTTATGACAACATTTGGAAGGTTGAAGAAAAATAAAAAGTTTTATTTTCTTTTGAGTACATTCAATACCTCGAGTGTGCGTATAAGTTTCTGAAAAGATTATCATGAGAACATCCTTTCATAAGGAAACTTTATTTTAAGCTACTGTAAAAATTAAACTTTGACTAATAAAGACTCATTTTAATTGACTTTTGACCAATAACTTGCTCATTGAACCATGCTAGCGATACCAGAATACGATAAATCATTAAATTATGTCACAAAAAAAAAAAAAAACTTTTGGTAGACCTTTCTGCCAAAAGTTTACAAATATTTTCCTACGTTAAATTGTTTAAAAGATTAACTCAAGTGTTAAGTTACACAAACACATCATATTCTTACCAAGAAATTCGGAATACGTAATTATATTATTCTTACGCGGTAAAAATATATTCCGCTTGTACAGTCAGACGCACCGCTGTCCCGATGTTTTCTCACATGGCCCGTTCCCACTTTTGTTGTTCCGCGTCGTATTATGTTAATAATGACTAATATTGTTGCCTGCTTTTGTGCCTGACGTTACCTCTGTGTTACATATTAATTGTGTTTTTGAATTCAATTCTGTTTGATGTTACGTGCGTGTTTTAATTGACGTTGGGCAAGCATTGTGAGTAGATTTGGATGAAATAATAAAGTTATAATGTTTAGAGAAAGTACTAGTATACTTGTATCATGTTGGTTTTTGAAACAAAAGCATCGATATTAACGAGCAGGTTTAGAAAATTTCAGTTGACAGAATTATTCTTAAATACGAATCTATGTACAATGCTGAAAAAACTTGCAATGAAATTCTCAAAAGATAGAAGATATATTAAACATATTTGGTAAATATAAAATATAGTAAATATACCTATTAGTATAAACGTAATATTATGTACCTCAAGAATATTATACTAACTTTAACATACATGCGATCAGGCAACCTGTAAACATAGTTGATTATTGAGACACCTTACGAAGTTTCCAGCGGTTTATTCGATAGCTCCGAGGAAAACTCTCGAAGCTCGGCAGTGTAGATAGCAAACTTCAGTAAAAAAGTCAAAGTATTCTCCTTAAGAAAGAAGAACATCTTTAGTATAACAAAAGTTTATTTTTGCAGATCACAATTGGTGGCCACAAAGTTTTAAATATCGGTCAAAGTTTTCTTTTAAATAATATGGTAATTTATGGAAGTTTTATTAAATCTGCTGATCGATTTGGGGAGATTTTCTTTTGAAAGGGATCAAACTGACAATATTAACAAAATATATTGCGCCTTCTATGGCGTCGAATTTATGCAACTTTTTGTTGAAATATGGAAGTAAATAACAACTGCTAAGTTACTCAAATGTATATATGTACTTACTACTAATATTTTTATATGTGAACAAACAGACTCAAACCATAATCAAACAATAACAAGTTAACAACATCAGCCACTTGAAAAGGCTCAAAGGTCAGTCCTGAAATGGCAGCTCACTTAGCGAACTCTGGTGGAATGGTATTCCACAGTGTGCAGTAAATTTCTACCTTTTCCAGGTATCTCGCTATTTTTTCCTAGTCACAATCACAGTCCAGTCCCTTTGCTTTGGAACTAGCGTGAGGGATATGGGGTGAATGGGATTGTAAAAGGAATAGCAAAGTCGAGAGTAGGACACTATCGCGAGTGCAACGATGAGTGCGTTTCCAGTTGTAGTAAGTTGAAAAACTAGCATAACGCACTTTTGACAGTAGTCTTTGTATTTGTATGCATAAATTCATACAAACAGCGTGTTAAACTCAAATTTAGGAAACTATAAAGAGCAAGAAATGAAAACTGTAATGAAATTCTATAAAAATGCACCTCAATCCAAGCTTTCCATCATCAGTTTAAACCAACGTCAAAATTAAGGATTTTTTCCATTTCTGTCCCTTTTACAACACTAAAATGATATGTACCGCTTTTCGAAAAAAATGATGTATATTTGTATCTCAAAATTAACACAAGATTATGTACATTTTGCCTACGTATTGCTTTGAAGTAGTCTCCGTCTAGAAAAAATAGCCTAGTCACAAAACAAGGAATAAACAAGTATGCAATTGCCGCCAATTCTCAATTGTTTTAGTCATTCAAAAAGCGCCCTTCTGTCAATTATCCTAAATAAGTGGAACCTATGACGTCACGGGAGATAGATGCGGACCGCCTCTTCCCTGTCTGCGGCAAATGAGACGGGCTCCATGTGCCTCTATCATCTGCTGGGGCTTCGGTGTGGGGCAAGTGGGAAGAAGGAGCGGATGGGAATATTCTAATGAAATATTTAAATAAAATTGGTAGGGCTATAAACATTTTGACGTGCAAAAGAATTTACTAAATGAATCTTATTGCCGAATATATTCTTTCATTTCATTTCATAACATGGCTGTGAAAAAAACACATTTCGTGAATTAGAAAAAAATTAGCCCGCAGCAGCCACCTTTTCCTCTGTGAATACATTTTCTTGGGTAATGAAAATGGACACGGCGATTGTTTATAGAAGGAGAAGAACGCCATAGCGTGAATACGTAGTTAGTCTGCAAGCTGATTGCGTTCGCATGGGACAAAAAAATAACTGTAACAAAATAAGTTATTTTAGCAACATTTAATTAGCGGGATTCGAACCCACGACCTCCGAAGTTTTTGAGTACAGTGCTCTAACCACTACACCACCATTCAGTTACACGGAAGCAACCAGATCACTCAAGTATACAAAATTAAAAAATATGTTATAAATATCGGTATCAGTTTTTAACTTAACCACAACCTATGCATCTCTGGATTGAGAGGATGGAGGATTTCGACCTATTCAAATAGTCATCAGATGGTCTTAGAATATGTGATTTTGGTACTACAAAGGAATACCGATTCAGGTTCTACCCATAGCATGATCACACAGAGCTTGTGTAATGGCTCCAACATTCTGTCAAGTAACTTGGTGTAACTAACAAACCCTTAAGAATAATTGGGTATTTGACTGACAGGTCAAATCACCTACTTTTATTAAATGTCAAAAACATAACATTGTAGGAAAAACTGTATGGAATACCGAATTGTGAAACTTTTAGTTTGTTTGTAGCTGTAATAATTTGTTTAAAGCTCAAAAGTAACCGTGGGATAATAATTTGTGCTTAATTTTTGATTTCGATTGAATGTTAGAATATCATAATTTATTTCGTATGCAGTCAAATACCCAATTGTCTTCATTGCATTATACAGATTCAAAAATATTCCTTTTACACTGTTTTACAGGATTTGTACAATGCCTTACAAGCATTATATTCTGATGTTTCGGCTATGTTACAACAATCGTGGTATCATGCGAACTACCAAAACACGTTAGTGTTAGTTAAAAGCAATACTTGTACGGATTGCATTTTTGTTAGTAGTCCTGCATGACTTTTCTAAAACTGTGATTATTGGTTTCCAAAAGCCTATAAAGCCTTTCTCGTCAGATGGACTACCTGATATAAAATATTTTTTTCGAATCGATGCAATAAATCCTGAGATTAGCGCGTTCAAACAAACAAACAAACTCTTGAGCTTTATCATATTAAAATAAGTAAAGATATAAGTATATCTATCCGTTCCCTAGTTTCCATAGTGCAAACTCAAACTTAGTTTGAAGCTAGGACATTGGTGTGTTAGACCAAAATATATAATTTATTTATTTATTTAATTTTGGAATACTGTATCCCAAATTCGGCTAGGAGGATTATCATAACACATATCTGCGTACATCTGCGTCCAAAACTGCCACAAACTACTGCGTCAGGAGTCATTGGACATCGCTGCACGCAAGCCACGTCCAACGCACACAGATTGCGTCTATTATTTATGGCAAGTACACGGCCCCTGTACCCGATGCGAAACTTTCCCTTCCCTTTTATTCCAATTTCGCAATGCTGGGAAAATATGACGATATTATTGGACGAGTCGAGTTATGAGGAGCGCGGTCAAGCGGAAGGGGTGACTTTTTATTTGGGCCGTTTGTATGAGATGGAGGAATTTGAATTGGACAGTCTTATCAAGGTCAATAAGAGCGCTTATGTCTTGGATATGAGAACACTGTCCAATCTGTTGTCTTTTTCCCTGGGATTACTATTTTTCCCATGAATTTTACTAGATGTTGATGTGTTTTGATGTAAAAGTTTATAACAATTTGCAGGCAGGTTAAAACTGAGACAATTTTCATAATCACTACAATTCAAATCATTTCTTATATACCAAAATATACGCGTTTTTGCCAGGCACTTTTTTCCATTGTGATTTTTTAATGTTTACGTCTTGAGATGGTCAACTCTTTAATTTACTTTAGTAATATTAAAAACAAAAATTCCTGCATTCACTTTTCCCCTTTGAAAAATGATGGAACTATTTTCTCAAAAACAAAAGGAAATAGTTATAAAGTTATTAAAAACCGGCCCCCGATGGTAAGTGGAGCCAAATGAAATTCCAAGCCATCCTTGTTCGCATACGACGGGCATTTTTTGTCCAGCTGAAACATATTTTAAGATGAAATTTTTCTTACGGAATTTAATAAGTGCATCGTAATTGAACTGAACTGGGACTATTCAAACTATGTTTCAATTTAAATTGTGATTGAGTCATGCACTTGCTTTATAGAATTTCTAGAATATACTTTTAACATTTAACCGATCTGAAGGGGGGAAAATTACAAAAAAAAATACTTTAATAAACTGGGTTTTAAATGCAACTGAAAGTATATGCTTTGTAATCGAAAATGGCATTTCTGAGATGTTCAAAATATTTTTTAAATTGTGTGGAAGTGATTTCAGAATTTCGACATATAACACACTAGACAGCTCTTTATCACTACAGAGTGTCAAATAGTCTGTTTCTGATAAGGTCAAGGAGCTTCTATCGAATCTTAGAAAGCCTTCAAAATATCACGTAAATGCTTCTTCTATAACTCAAATAACATTCACCACCATATTACGTAACGATGATAACAATATCCAGTATTCCATCTTATCGCTTAACTTGCTCCAGATTTAAATCTATGAAATGTTAAATTGAAGTTGACCTGTTTAAGGGCCCGGCGAATTTTGCATAGCCCGCATTTCAACGCCCTTACATATTTATGAGGTTTGTTTCGAGAGCGATCGCGCAAAGAAAGTCAAACATTAATGAATGCTTAAATATTCCGTACATGTAAATGGAGAAATGAATTTTTACATCATGCTCCGGTGGTGATGTAGCGTTATTGGATTTCGGTACGATGATTTGTGCGTTGTCGTTATCATTTCATGATTGTGATGCGTGATTTGAAACATGAGGAAGTTTTATTGATGTACTTGATGTTATTGATGTTCGTACGTAGGTAAATCAAAATTACATCAAATAATTTAAGATGTTCAGTTGAAACAGGGAATCTGTGAAACTAAACAAAACCAGAAGTACTCAGATAGTAAAGAATCCCTCTTTACTATTAAACTTGATTTATTTGTCAATAGTGCAGTAGGTGTTAAGATGAGGTGGTTAAGATGTTCCCTTGTTTAATATTTTGAATCAATGAAAATGATGATGAACGAAAAATCCATAAAAATATTTTACTGTATTTCAAATACGGTAATTCCTCACCGAGAATTTACTACCTATACGCTCCCATCGATTTCTTGTTACTAAAATTTTACCGGCGAATAAAATACATGCGTGCAGACATTTAGACTGGAATTTAAATCGAGTTAGGATAAGCTGGTTTTATGTTCACGCTCGTAAACACAACTCTTGCGGTCGTAAAGAAAAAGTCAGTTACACGAACGAACGTGCTTATGTCTTCATTAAACGCACGTTAACCGGCAAGCATCAGCTGATCGTTGATGTTGCGATAAAGTTTATTTTCTTTTTGTGAAGCTAGTTCATGCCTTATCGCGTCAAATATCGGATAGTGATCTGAACTTATCATTTTATGAGTTATGTTGCGTTGGTTTAACGGTCGAAAGGTGAGTTCATATCGCATCATGAACAGATTTTACTTACATGCACAAACAAAACAAACTTTAAAATATGAAAGGACATTAAATATTAGTCATTAAAATAAAACCCATAGCAACCCCATAAACCCATGGCATTCTGTTGAACTGAACTTCTCGATTACCGTCGATATCACTTTTGGTCCTTCGATCATCCGTAGTCGTTTTATCACTGAACATTAAACCATTTAAAACGGATGACCGTTGAGACAATACTTTCAAATGCAGTCTCTATAACCCCCGATAACCTTTAAACTTGACGCAATGATTCATCGAATGCGCGGCGCGTGTATCGCGCGGATGTGCCGGCCGTAACTCAGCGCGCGGAACCGGACGCATCCGATAGCGACTGCACTTGACCGATCTCTAAGCGGTCAGAGAGCGGAGGTACTTACTTGGTGGGGCAATAAAATCACCATTTAGAGATGTTGGAAGATGTTTGGCTTAGATTATTTGGGAGAACATTTGGAAGCCAACGTGGAGTTTAATTAGCCGGAATTTCCCTGACAAAAGGGTGGTATAAAGTGTAAGCTGTTACATCTGATGTTGTAAAATAGATAAATATTGTCATCATCATCCTAGCGCTTGTCCCGGTCGCATCCTCGGCCTTTGCCTCGGAGTCCAGGGTCCGCTTTCCTGCTCTTTCTCCTCCACTTTGCACGACCTTCGCCAAAACAAAACAGATAAATATAGTATATCTCCATTTAGCAGAGTGGATTATAAATCTATTTTTAACGTGACAACCATGATGACAATATTGCACAATAAAATCGGCTATCGGCATTGGTACAAGTGGGCAATGCATCTGATTCTTTAGCTTTCAAATTATCATTCTGTCTTATTGTTAAGATATTGCTTAAAGGCAAGATTCTGGGAAGCAACAGCAACGTGTTATTAACTGACATCGAAACACAGTTAAAGCAATTATTACGCACGTTTAAAAAGCGTGAAAATTTCACCACCACTACACATTTTCCTGCAAACTTTTCCTCACCATTCGCAACATCTAAAAATACACCGTCTAGCCGCCCCGTCACTGCATTTCGAAACGTCCCGAATCCGTGGAGGAAAGCGACTCGCGTTTTATTGCGAAAAAATCTTCCCTTTCAAAATGTTTTACGAGGTCATTGTTATAAATAATTACCTACGTGCAAGCTGACCCTCATTTCGATCCGGTCCGTCCGTGCGAAACAGCTTGCCGCTACAGATATTTATGGGACTCCCCGAGATTTTGGTAGTTAAAAAAAGTTTTTCCATTACGAAACTTAACCGACGCAAGGTGGGGCATGAATAATAATTAACAAGTTGAGTTCTCGGGCTCGGATTGTAACTGTTATTGCGTAAAAAGATAATTTGGTACGTAATAAGTTGAGGTTAGGATTTAATAATTTGTTAAGAACCCTCGAACCCTTCTTACTTTACTGTAAATGCGGTTTCGGAAACAGGTTTGGACTTGTTTTTATTTTTTTTTAGGTCAAATAAATAACGAGTCAAGAGGTTTTTGAATTTTCAAAGAGTGTCTATATATATTATTATTTTACATTCTAATTTCATTTGATATGCTTTATGTTTTCTCATTTAAGTAAATAAATCGATAAGCGCTCCAACACGCGGCTAGACTCTTCAGTACAATGCACGCTGCTGGGAATTTGCTATGAGCATTTTTGTAGGCGTTTTGTTTTAATAGGAACATTGTTATGATTATGATGAACGATATTTTAGTGATTTTTAAAGTAAGTTTTGGAGATATGTACTTCTCATGTGTCATTTCTATAATGTTCCTGGCGTAATTGCTTCATTTGACAGCTATTTTGTTGAGTATACGTTGTAATAGTCCATTTTAATTGAATTTAATTTGAAATATACTCCTGTTGATTCCTATACATACATGTAACACAAGTGCTTAAGCTACATATCACGGATTCAGATCAATGTGATGTTGTGAGATATTTTTTTTATTTTATCATCTTGCACTACATTAAAATCTGCATTGCATCTAACTGTCTCAAAAACGGGTGCAATTAAACCCGCATCTGATTAGACTATCACAGTCTATCTCCCTTATTTAACTTTCACTTTAAAGTCAGTACTGAGTTAGGTGTCGCCGAGACGCGAGCCAGATGTGTCCTCCGTCCCATAAATTATGGTTTTCCTCGCCCCTCTTCACCAGGGAAAGCTCTGAACATAATTCTCTTACTGCGGCCTGTGCAAGAAACGTGACGAGACGAAGGTAAGATGATTAATCACTTGCATGGGTTCAAATAAGATAAAGTGTATGTGTATTATAATTTACAAAACAGATCTAATGGACTGACACCCTTTCTCTAATGTTAGGTATAAGTATTCTTAAGACACCATGTTCTATCCAACTGAGCTCTGGCCACCTTACTCGCCAGCAGAACTATAGCACAAAAAATCCAAAGTGTTTCTTCACTGTGGTCTTCTGTAAGGCACACTATCGCATTTTATAATGTAAGAAAGTAAACGAGCAAGCACGCCAACTGACAGAAAGTGATCACCGTTGCGACGGGGTGCGATCTCAGGGTTCTCAATGCGTCTCCCGTCGTAGGTAATTGTAGTGGTTTAAATAAATATGGGTATGTGATCTCGATAAACTGGTTTTATTTCACTCAAACAATTCTCACAATTTGCAACACTTTTCGACTGGTGCAGATATTGATTTTTAATATTTAATATTTATAATTTATGTATAACTATTTATAGTTAGGTATTTCTAGAGCTGTGTCTAGCTACACGGTAGCTCTAGGTTTGCATCACTCTTCAAAAAATGCGATAATAGAACATAATAGACAAATTTTGAATTTTGGAAGGTACTTTATTAGCGGCCAGTAGGCGCGCAGGTTAGATCTTTCCAGCCATCATGGAGGCTTGAACATCCATCAAGGCTGGAAGGAACGGCACCGTTACACCGTCATACATGGCCACTTTACTAGTGAATAAAGTGCGTTGTCTGCCGTCGAAACCTCCTAATCTCTTAAGACCTACACAACTAAAAGCCATACAAATAAGAGCGCTATTATATAAAGTTATGAAGAAAGCCGACATTAGACGACAAAACTTGTCAAATGTGGTGAGACAGCGCTCGGCTCAGGGCGGAATGCGCCCTAATTGTGTAGAATAAGAGCGAAGATTGGGTTGGCTCATGGCCCCGGGTTCGAGCCAACTCGGAGTGGCAAGTTCCGTACAAGTTAGTTTGCTAACATAACACTCGAAGAGTTAGAGTAGGGGATGGGACATTTTGAATAAATTTAATTTATTCTGAAAAATTCAAAATTTTCATATTTTTCGTTTCATCGAATGTAAGTACTAACTTCATATGTTAATTTTACTTTGGCCTGTTAGTATTCATTTCATAAAATATATTATAAATCTAATTTCTAGTTGTAATAACTTCATAAGTATATAGGAACAAGCCAACAAAGTACCCCATCTCGCATTTTAGCAAGCGTTCTAATGAGGCAAGCACTTAAATAGTATTATCGGATCGTAGATGTCTTTGCATTTCAGTAAAGTATGTTAGATTTCACAACTAGTATCTTTACCAACTCTGTAATATGAGTTGGTAAAGATACTAGTAGTACACCTTTAGGATGTTTGTTAGATTATCGCGCTAATCTCATGAACTACTGGTTCTAATAAAAAAATATTTTTGTCTTGGATAGTTCATGTGACGACAAAGGCTTTATTCTATAGTATAACACTAAACGGAGTATAACACGTGCGGAAACCGGAATCGATGCGGACGAAGTCGCGGGCGGCCGCTAGTTATTCAAACTCAGGAAGCCACTTTCAGTATCCTATACATCCCTAACAGAAATAACAACATCTTGAATTGTTGCTTACAGTTTGCGGCTCAATTTGGTACTTAATTTGATAGTGTACTACAATTGCGCACTTTATGGCGTAGAAGTCGAATGAATGGCTTCGTAATATAACGCGGAATTGCTCAACTAAACCACAGTCCGCTTAATACAAGTTGCCTTGCCGGGACAATTTGGGCGGATGTTATGTATGGTTAAAATAAATCTTTCGGAGATATAATCATAAGACTGTATTCGGCTGATTTTGTTTGTGGTTTAAAAAATATTACATTGGCAGTCATGGAAATATTTGTTTTTATATTTGTTCAAAGATGTTCGTTATTTAAAATAGTACTTACGAATTTAATTTGCATACAAGGTGTCTTTTTTTCGTCGTACATTCCATTAAAAATTACGTCTTCTTAATGCCTTAAATACTCACATTTAGTGAGAACCAAAAATCACTTGCCGGGATTGCAAAAGGCGCTTTCATTCCCGCCTGAGCCACCTAAGATCAGATGATTAGACCAAAGTTATAATTTTAAAAATACTCACATTTAGTTTAATTCGATTAATGTATTGTTGTAATGGAAATTTTACTTAAAAGTGAAACTTCAGCCTACCTTTGATTTCTCCTCCACATGCTTAAAAGTATCAAACCCACCCCATACTAACTAAAAAGTCCAATAAAAACTCCCACTTTCAAACAATTTCCAAGCTCAAAGTATTAAAAAGTCTCCTGAGCAAATTGGCCAGGTTAAGATACAACCTGGAAAGTGATCTAGGAAATAATAAGGAGCAGCTTAGCCGCGCGGAGGCAGCCATTGTGCGTGCCGTGTCTCCGGGGAGCCGTAGCAGCTACGGCGGCCGTAGCAGCCGTAACGAACGTAGAACTACGACGGTTTTAGAATTGCTACGTGTATTTACGGTTTTGGTTTAAGATAATGTTTGTAAATTCTGTTTTCTTAAATACGTTCCTCTTTCAATTATTATACTTTGTATTGATTTACTCTCTTTGTATTGAGTCTCTTATTCTTTGAATTTTGAACACAAAGAATTTCGTTAGACTCTAAGTCTCTGTGAGTAAAGGCTTTCATGCTGGTTGCTTCGAAAAAGTTACAGTGATTTACCTAACTCAACACATGAGAACATGAATAATTACTTACTTAAGTAAGTCAGTTTTGTCATTTCACTGTAACATTATCATAGCAAAATATTTTCTGTTAAAACAAAATAAATAAAAGGTAATATCGTTTACTTCTTTTCCCTTTTTTTTAATCTTAAAGTTATTTACTTTTAGATTTGAATTAAACTCGAAATTCTTTACTACAAAAGTGTGCTGTCTACCCATTCATAGGTCGATCTGTTGAGACGAACGTAATCAGTATCGTTCATCGCCCCACGCAACCGGTAGTTGGATTTCTTGAACCGTGAAATTTTATCAAGAGAATTAATCTCGTGAAACTTTCCCCTTGGACACCGTACTCCTTTATTTTTAATTCAAACGAAATTGATTTCGTACTTTTTTCAGTATTTGACCTTTCAGCTTTGATCCCCGGACAAGATTTGGATGCCGAGTTTGTTTTTTATTAAAATTGTAAATTAGATAGATTGGATAGTGAAAAAAGGGTTTTGAATAATCATGAATCAAGTTAAAATGTGCCTTTGGTAAAAAGCTTAAGATTGTTGAAATAAGTTTAATTAAAATTGCTTAATGAAGGTATTTAACGATTAGGTTTCTTCCAAAAATGCCTTCCTAGCCAAAAAGCATGATTATCCCGTGGAATTGGTCCAATCACACAGGTATAAAAAGCATTTTTCCTTATCTACATACTAAATTCCAACCGAACTAATTGTCAGTGTTTTTACACCAATCAAAAGCAATTATCAATAGAACTGCGAATCAAACCCTAAGTTTTCCAAACAGGAATTATCCAGGAAGTCGATGCATAATAACAGGTTTACTCTCACGCCTACGGGAACTATCCACAATGGGAATGTGAAGGGGTGCTTGTCTTTATTTAGTTATCGTTTCTTTGATAGAAGGAAAACACCGATTTTTTAACATATTTACTAAGATATTGTGGCGACACCTATCAACATCGCCACAAAGGAGTAGTTCCGAGATAACTCAACAGATGGCCCTGACACGGCAAAACGATATTTCCATACAAACCTACATCGCGCTAGCAGAGTTTCCGCCGCAACTTAGCATATATACGACTACACCAACACAGTGCAGTAAGGACCTCGGTCCCCGAGCTATATCACCCGCTCGGCAGAAGTACTTCTATATTTTAGGGAATGGGTGATTTTCCTATAATATTAAGGACTTGATTTAAGGAATGAAACTACATAAATATTTCATCACGTCAAGAATTCTACTTCGAACATGGTATCCCTACTAATAATATAAATGCGCAAGCAACTCTGTCTGTCTATCTATCTGTCTGGCTGTCTGTTACGCTTCCCCGCTTTAAACTCCTAACCGATTTTGATGAAATTTGGCACAGACAAGCTTTAGACCCTGAAAAATAACATACATAGGCTACGATTTATTGCGAAAAAAAGGGTTATGAAATTCACGCGGACGAAGTTGCGGGCGGGAGCTAGTTAAAAATAATAAAAAAATATTCAGTACAGACTGATTTCGTATATTTTATGAATGGTACAAACTTAGTTTGTATAAAAATTTGTGATGTAATTTGTATTTAATGTTTACATAATATGTCATTTTATTTCAAAAGATTTTAAAAGACATTTTAAAAGATCAGCCATTCAGTCTGTCCGTCATTTCTGAAACGTTAGTCAGTTTTGTAAAAAAAGTTAGAACAATTTCTTTACCTTTTATCGTTTCCGTAACGTCTCTATTGGAAAACACCGCATACGCCTTTTGCATGTTGCAAATAGTAATTATAATGCTTGCAAAATTGATTCATAGGGTTTTATAAAGATTTTTTTCTGTCCCTGTACTCGGTTAGTGTTTCAGCCATACGATACCTGAGAACCATCTCCAAATAAAGACGTCCATAATAATTGGTAGGTTTACACGACTAAAGAAAAAGTTAGTTAGGTTGTAGTATTGTTATTATTGATTTGACAAGTGTCGCATAAACGTCGGGTTCCATGGTAAATATGTAGTTTTTATTAAACCACGAGTTTATCCGTTCAAAAGAATTTGACTTATAAAGAATATAAAGATAAAAGATAAAGATATTTATTCAGCAATTAGTTTTACAAGGAAATTCTTTTGCACGTCAATTTTTTTTACCCTACTACATATATGTAGGGGAGAGTGGTCACCCTTCGTACACTTTTTACTAAAGGATTTTTTAAAAAATAACTTATTGCTATTTCCCAAAAATACTTATGCTTTTGCATAACCTAGTTATTTGCCTTTAACAATAATATAGCTTAGTATTGATTTAATGAGACATAGAAAAGATACGGCCTATATTCCAAAAAATGGAAATAGTACGAAAGCTCCCCACACGTGGGGTAGCTTCGTACAGAGGGGCACACCTTCGTAAACAATTATTTATATCCAAACCACTAAATAAATCACCTCAAATGTCATTTTAATTAACAATATAATGCAAAACAAACAACTTTTACAAATACACATTATAAAATCAACATTTGAATTTGACCATTTGGGTACGTGTTTAAAACACACATAACGAGTCTATTTTTGCACATTGATCATAGTTTGATCTATTTTAAAAACATAAATAATTGTTTTTCTTGCTGTAGCAGTATGAATATTTAAAATGTGTCCTCATTTTTGTTATTAGAAAACATAGCATTTTTTTCTTATACTTTATTATATACGAATCTACCCCATTAGAAACTGAACGAAGGTACCCCAACCAACATTTTTCATGAAAATATTTCAAAATAAAAAAACTATTAAAATTACAACCACATTTAAATTAACATAGTAATATATGGCTCATATTCAATGGATTTTACAAATTACTTTAACAATACGAGCAAAACTTATTGGGAATAAATGTTTTCAAAGATGGATCGAAAAAAATCTTATGCGGGCCATAAACTCATATCGACTTGTCCAGGTGAAGCTTATCGAAGCAGTGCTATTTCGTTTAGTTATGAGTCTTTGGGCATGAGGGGCCTTACTAACACACAAATACAAAAGCATCAACATTTATAATTGTGGAGATATGACTACTGTACGAATGCTCCCACTGTACGAAGCCTGACCACTTTCCCCTAATATGTTATTTTGTAATGTATGCTTTTTGTGCATCTTCAGTCAATTACATTTGAAAACATAAATGCAACACGAAATCTTGCATTTCCCATGTTGACTCTGCTCTCAGCACTTTAATATCACAAGATCTTCTTAGATCCTTTCACCGTGCTATTACTTACATTATCGACTCAAAATATTTCCCGTCCCCAAACCAGCAGAGTATCGCAGACATCCCCTCTCGCGACAGACGGCATCTGAATGGAGGTCATTCATTCGAGGCTCATTCCACTAATGGCGTTGCGAAGGTGCAAATGTATAGACGGCCGTCTGAGTCTGCTAATTAATTAAAAAGACAGGAGACACAGATGATGTGCGTGAACGTTGCCTTTGAAATCGCCGGTAATTATGTGATTGAGGCAGCGATTCAGCACGTGGCTTGGGAAAAGTTTGGCCGTAGGTATCGTTTTTGTTGGCTTCGCGTCTCATATGATACAAGTTTCGATTAATCGTAATGTTGCTTTACTCATTTCAAGGGAGGGCACGACGTCTTTTGAGAATGTGACATGTGACATTGTCATGTGGTAAGATTATAGTCCCTATTGGTGGAAGTCCAAATTATGGTTATTGCTGGTACTATTTTTCACATTATGTTACAACATTTGCTTACCACAGGCAGAGTGGCGTCAATGTACCGTGCCAAAATAAACAAGAAATAGTTAAAATCGCGTAAGTATCATACTGAGTTTCGAGTGTGAGAAAAAATAGAAAAAAAGAACACCACTATTTTTTTCCCCTATAATAGCTATATCTTACAAACTTAGCTGAACTGTAAAGATAGACCATATTCATTTAAAACTCGGGTGTGCAAGAACATTCAAACTACATTATATCTTTACTAAAATAATAAAGCTGAATTTTTTTTTTTGGTTTGCTTGTATGATGGTGCTAATCTTGGAACTACTGGTGCGAAAAGTTTTTTTATGTGTTGGATAGTCCATCTGACGAGCAAGGCTTTAAGCTATAGTATCACACTATGTGTGCGGAAACCATAATTCAGTGAGTCAGATATTTTTAAAAACTGAATTGGAAGTGGGTGCGAGAGGTATACCAGCGAAATCTCTCTACAACCTACTGAAGGACTTAGGATTACCAAGATCTAATATTAGCTCGTTACTGGAAAGAGCAACTAAAGCCGCTTTACTCGGCTCATACCAAATATGGTTGGGAAGGGAGAGGAATGTCATCGGTGAAGGTGATCGTTAGTATACTATAAAGGGGCCCCTTAAACCTACACGCTGGGTCGAAAGTCCCAGGCACCGACTGACTGATTCCTCTCTGTTCCACGCGATGGACCCGGCACCCGCACGGAGAATCCATGGATAGCTAAGAAGTTCGTCTCACATTTTGTTTCTCTATTTTTGCCTGTACCGTATCAAAATACATTTTAAATTCCTCACCAAACCGTAGTAAGCAGGACAATAACGTTTCGTTTAAGAACGCTCGTTCGATCCCCCATCGAGATTTGTGGCAGCCATGAATGAGTAACGATACAGGACATGAATGTTTTATGTCCCGCTTCCGTCCTAGATCGATGGACATCGGAAGATTTGCGACGAGAGGATGTAATCGGTGGGATTGATAGCGAAGTTTATACGCGAAAGAAGTTTGGTTGAATCGGTTAGTTGTGTGGTTTAGGGTTTAATATTTGATTTGTTGTTTTTCTAGTAAGCTAAGAGTACCTGCAATTCGAGTAATTTACTTTTATTGCAGAAGAAAAAAATATAATATATATTAGGTGTAGACGACAGTCTGCGTTAAAATTTTTGACCAGGAATCATAACCCAACCTTTTATAGATACAAGAGTTTTACCAGCTTTGGCGAACATTTTTAGGTAACCTGTTTTCTTTTACTAGACAAAAACGTCTCTATTTTCCAGTAACATCCCAGTAGTCACTGATTTCCTAGAAAAAAGGTTATTTTTCCCGTAATATCAATTAGTTACTTATTTCTAATGCGTCGATGGTCAAGTGGTTTAAGTACCGGGCCGAGATGGTCCTGGGTTCGATTCCCGGGTCGGGCAAATTTGTGTTGATTTTTCTCTACACAGCCAAAACCCATCTTTGTAACGAAAACATGATTTCAAATGATGGAGGCCTTTGCCTTGCAGAGGGACATTAACAGGCTGATTTACAAATATTTTTACCAAATTAATTCCAATCACAAGAAATCTGATCAAAACACAGTCCAAATCCAAACCCGGGTTGCGTGGACAGCCCTCCGTCCAGTAATGGCGCTGGCTCATGAAATATGCACGCTCCAGCCTTATTTACGAACACTTCGACCGAACAATAGCAAGGCTCCGTTCCTGTTTGAGTTTGATGCTGGAGAACCTTCTCGGTATTGTTTTATGGAAAACTTCATTGTGTTTTAACTAGTGTGATTAGGGTTACTGAGTTTATGAACTTTAATTAATGTCATTTTATGAGACGTGGCGTTGAAAACATCTTTTAGTATAAGTAAGCTGGGCAAAAGTGACATCAAAAACAAATTAAAAACCTTCTTTGACAACAAATTATGGTATCATTACCATTAATTATATCATTAGCAGCCTTCCAGTCCACAGCTGGACGCACATAGGCCTCTCCAAGCACTGGTCACATAGCCCGATCCTGCCGCAAATCCGCAAATTTAAACAATTAATTTAAAAAGGTAGCGTATAAGCCTATTATTGTCCAATTTCAGGGCAAATGCTTCAATCATTTGAAATCATGTTTTCGTAACAAAGATGGGTTTTGGCTTAAGCACCACGTTTGCCATATTCTCATTTGGTTAGTTGGCGATCACAACCCTGACTTTGCCTGACCCGAGAATCCAACCCAGGACGATGTGAACACGGCCCGGTACTCAAACCACTAGACCATCGACGCGAAAATTATTATGAAACCGAAATATAAAAATGCTATGTTATGTATTTGCGCACTTAAACTTTTCTCAGTAACATCGTTCCTTAACTCAAGATTTGACGAGAATGTTCAATTACTCCCGATACCCTCAGACAAAACGCCAAGAATGCCGGATGCAAGATTGGCGTTTGGCGTTTGGCATAACGGGATCCCGCCCCGTCTATGTGTATTCAAATTATACCGAACAGATTATTCAAATACTTTTATTTACGCTATTTTGTGTCAAATAACGTTTAATTTACGAGGAACCCGGATTCCAGGCATTCGTCGCGATCAGTCGAGGATTAAGCTTGGAAATACGATCTATTTGCTGTATTTCTTGAGCGTTTTTGTGAAATGTTACGTAACTACTAGCATAACATTTAAAATCTATTGTTTCTGTATCCGTTACTTTTCACGCGGATCTTTTACTGATCTTTGCTTTACTTTTCAATTTATCGGATGAAATTATGTGAGTAGGAAACGAAATAGAATTGGAAAAAAAAACTTAAAATATATAAATGATAGTAGTGAACTTCTGAGTTTTATTTTATTTTACCAATACTTAACACCGTTGCGGCGGGCAAAATGTCAATTATCGTTTCAGGGTCACGTGCGTCTATAACTGATTGGATAAAAACATAAAAATCCGTGTTTGCATCTGCGCATCGAATCTTGACACCGAATATCCGTTTTCGGATTTGTATCCGCCGACTATGTACATTTTACATGTATAAATTGTTGCTCACGACGTTATCAATTTAAAGTCGTTCTAGTATTAAGTTTAACCAAATTATATGAATTGGCGAAAATGACTCAAATTAATCTAAAAAAAGCTTAATAAGAAATCCAATAAAACAATTTAAACCTGTTCAAATATATACGAACATACACTTAACTGCACTGTATTGCAGTTGAATGCAGTAAAAAGGGGGTCCAGGCGGTAGTTAGGTGATAGATCCGGGATCAGGCGCGCGCCTAAACTGCTCACGGACTTGGAAAATTGCAGAAATGACATAAATCTAAAACACTGTAAAAACCTGTGCAAACATGTATATACTAGCGGCCGCCCGCGACTCCGTCCGCGTGGATTTCGATTTCCAATAGCCTTAAGCCTTCCTCGTCAAATGAATTATCCAACACAATTTTTTTTTTTCAAATCGGACCAGTAGTTCCTGAGATTAGCGCGTTCAAACAAACAAACAAACTCTTCAACTTTACATATTATTATTAGTATAGATGAACATCCACTTAACTGCACCGTATTGCAGTCGAATGCAGTAAAAAGGGGGTCCAGGCGGTAGTTAAGTGATAGATCCGGGATCAGGCGCGCGCCTAAACTGCTCACGGACTTGGAAAATTGCAGAAATGACATACTTAAATCTAAACCACTGTTAAAAACTGTTCAAATATATACGAACATACACTTAACTGCACTATATAAACTGTTTTGCAGTTGAATGCAGTAAAAAGGGGGGTCCAGGCGGTAGTTAGGTGATAGATCCGGGATCAGGCGCGCGCCTAAACTCCTCTCGGTCTTGGAAAATTGCAGAAATGACATACTTAAATCTAAACCACTGTTAAAACCTGTCCAAACATATACGAACATACTCTTAACTGCACCGTATTGCAGTTGAATGCAGTAAAAAGGGGGTCCAGGCGGTAGTTAGGTGATAGATCCGGGATCAGGCGCGCGCCTAAACTCCTCTCGGTCTTGGAAAATTGCACAAATGTCATAAATCTAAAACACTGTGAAAACCTGTGCAAATATGTATATACTAGCGGCTGCCCACGACTCCGTTCGCGTGGATTTCGATTTCCAATAGTCTAAAGCCTTTCACGTCAAAAGGACTATTCAACACAAAAATATTTTTTTCAAATCGGACCAGTAGTTCCTGAGATTAGCGCGTTCAAACAAACAAACAAACATACAAACAAACTCTTCAGCTTTATATATTAGTATAGATGAACATCCACTTAACTGCACTGTATTGCAGTCGAATGCAGTAAAAAGGGGGTCCAGGCGGTAGTTAGGTGATAGATCCGGGATCAGGCGCGCGCCTAAACTGCTCACGGACTTGGAAAATTGCAGAAATGAATTACTTAAATCTAAACCACTGTTAAAACCTGTTCAAATATATACGAACATACACTTAACTGCACTGTATAAACTGTATTGCAGTCGAATGCAGTAAAAAGGGGGTCCAGGCGGTAGTTAGGTGATAGATCCGGGATCGGGCGCGCGCCTAAACTGCTCACGGACTTGGAAAATTGCATTCGTTATCGCATATCCGTATCCGGCCGTGTACTTCTGCACTGCGGGATTGTTGTGGATACGCCTTGTTCGATATTCAAATAAATAAAGATACTTAAATAGACGGGCCCGTTGGTCTAGTGGTCAGAGACCCTGGCTACAAAACCAAGGGTCGCGGGATCGAATCCCGTTCGGGCCAAATGTCTGTGTGATAAACATCGGCATTTGTACTCGAGTCATGGATGTTTACAAAAGTATTTAAGTATGTCTATCCGTTTCCTACCATCCATAGTACAAGCTCCGAGCTGAGTTCGGGGCTAGGCAATTAGTGTGCTAGTCCTAAGAATTTATTTAAACTTATTTAAGTGCTAGAATACTGTGTTTTTGGTTCCGTAAGCATGATCTTGCGTGTTCTTCATGAATATTTACTATAGTTTTTAAATTAAAAGCTTATGTTCTACTTTAAGTGGACTGGTATAGCAACCTTATTTTATGTTTAACAGTTTGCGATGACGATGAACATTTATTGAGATACTAAATGGAGATTGTCATATCGTATGAATTGTAATGAATTTTTACCATATTTTATCGTACATAATTATTTATAGTGTGAAGAATTTGCTTCCTACATGAAATAAAATTATTAAATTAACAATACGCTTTTAAAGCAGACATAATAATAATATTAAAATATTTCAAGCTTATCCACAATTAATCAACGTAGCTCCTTATCTTTTATTTGAGCCTTCGAGAGAAGTTACATTATCAGTCAGTGAAATTCAATAAATCCCTACACAATTGTATTTACTATTTTTCTTATTCACATTTTTTCATTCGTTGACAGACAATTTAACTGTGAATGGAATTCGTAAATCTTGTTAAGTGCACCAGTGATAGTCACTTAAGTTGTATCCAATATATTTTATTAAGTTGAATCAAAATAAATGTCCAGTTGTCTGAGCTAAAACTAGTTGGAATTTTTCTTAATCAAATATCTGTTTTGATAGCTATTCAATTGTTATAAATAGTCGTAATGATAAGTTACCACTCTGTTATACTCTGCAACTTTTTTTGAATTATTCACTACATTAGCTACCAAGCCCCTTTCACTTGTGTGTCTCTACGTACCTATGTATGCTTTAATCTTTAAAAATACTCAATACTTCATGCGGTTTTTTATTGGATAGAGTGATTCAAGAGGAAAGGATTCAACATAATACATGTATAATATGATAGTAGAGGAACACTGATAAAATATTAGTTTTACCCGTTTATTATAATTATTAATTTATTTGTTACTAGCGGCCCGCCCCGGCTTCGCCCGTGGTACTTGTCCACTATTTAATGGATGATATTATACATAAAAACCTTCCTCATGAGTTACTATATCTATTAAAAAAACCGCATCAAAATCCGTTGCGTAGTTTTAAAGATTTAAGCGTTCATAGGGACATACAACAGACAACATGACAGAAAAAGCGACTTTGTTTTATACTATGTAGTGATACGTTCCAAGGTAAAGACCACAAGTCTATATTGTATTTCTATTGCCGAAATTATATCGAATTACAACGACCCAAGCCAATACTTTGTTGCTAAAATAGAAAGTGCGAAATAGGATCGGTGTCCCCTAATGACCCACATGTGGGCGTCAGAGGATTCCACAATAGAACAAATTCCCCAAGGGTTCCGTCTAATCCCCTTTCATAGAAATATGAACAATGGCGTGCACTTTTATGTAAATTAAATGAAGGGATCGTATGTGCACATTATCCCGGATAAGCAGAGATCGATCGCCTCTTTATAAAATTAAGAGTGCATCCTTTAATACCGGGCAGCTGTGCAGTGTTCTTTCTTCCTAATGGATGGCCTAGCTGATGCCATTCTCTAATATCAAAAACAATATTTACGCACATGCCAATGGATTTTATTCAATTAAAAAAAACATAAATGTAAAGTATATTCATAGTGGCTTTTTTGCCGAGAACTTATAGCTGGTAAAAAAATTTTGAACACAATCCCAAAAATCAAGCCAAATTCAGGGACTCAACTTTAAAGTCCTGCCTAAAACTAATATGAATGTATCAATAATCATTCTTAAAAGAACCCCAATTTGGTATCTACTCGTATGTCTATTAATAGGTATTTTCTGAAATTTCATGACATCGTACATGCATCTTCTGATCGACAATAATAATTGCAACAAAAGTCCCAGACACATCGAACCATCTTGACACTATTAACAGCTATATTTAGGCGCTACACCGAAAAATCGATGGAACCTTCCCACCCTCCACGAAACTTTCTAACGACATAACCGCATGCAATTGATATGCCCCAAGAGTAGGCCCATTGTAAAGAAAGGAAAATCCCGATCCGAAAATCTTGGGTGAGTTAGGAGCAAGGCTGCATCAGTATTCGCGAGGCGTAGGCCCCCGGTGTGGGTTCCTCCCCCGCGGTAAACTCCTTCGGTAATTTGACTTTGTTGTTATAACTCAGTTTTAGTTGTTTGTCGCCGGATTTATTGGTTTAGTGGAATGCGCTAAGTCGCAGTTGATACTGGTGGTAATTGCAGTTGGTATTTGCATTGGGTGTGGGTTTGTTTCTTTGCAGTGTAACACACCTATTTGGGTTACCTGAGTGAGCCCTCTATATTTTTTCAAACCAGCTGCAAGCCTTTCAAGGGACAGCAGATTGCCAAAAAGTCAGCTTGTAAAGCTTCTAAAGTATGTAATAACAGCGTCAATATTATTGTTGATTCAACTAACTTTAACTTAAAAAGTATCTTCATAATACTTTTCAAGAAGTGATTGTGTCAATTCAAAGTGCAAGTATGAAGCTTCTACGCTATGAATTCTATCAAAAAGATTTACCTTATTGCAGTCTATGAAATTCAGAAAATCTACGAGGACTCTCCAATATTTAACAATTCTCCAGGCCCTTGCCCGGACCGATTGCATTTAATCCGGAAATCCATTTTGACAAGGCGCTTGCACCATGTAAACGCATATTTGGGAATGGTTCCATTAAATCACGGTATTGTCGCGGCCAATCCCATTGAACTTGAATGGCGTACACCGTTCTGGCTTCATCAAATTGCACTGAATGCCCGTTAGAGCACTCATCGACCGTGCCGTGTTCTGAGGGTAAAAATTTGAATGGAATATACGCAGCTCAACTAATCCCATTGCATTTTCAGCCTTATTTATATAGAGTTAAGTGCGCACTCACCAGTTTTGATATGAAAGGCTGACCACCGTGAGCGTACTTCCGACCACTCGGCGATGGTCACAATAGATCGGCACGACTCAATCTGATATTGAAATTGGAGCTGAACTAACGCTGGTTTTCTTTTGCGTTTCGTTTTTGTTTTATGTGGAATCCAATCAGTGGAGGTATAAAAATGTGAATACTGTTGTAGCTCTGCAAAAGGGGTGCTGTAGGGGTTTGACGGGTACGGTACGTACAATGTACATGTATCATTGTGCGTCTGGTAGGAGAACGGACGTATTTTTGTTCGTCAAACATTTTGGGGTTTTGTATTTTGATGCTTGGTACTTTGACATTAAGATCACATTACGTACGGCTCAGTTTATATAGCTTGATTATTTCAGTAAAGACATGCAACAGTGATTAAATCAGTATTACTAATGACAAAAGAAACAAATTATGAATTTAAAATACATCGACAAACTAAATCTCTACAGCAAACTTTGTAATAAAATATATATGTTTAGATATATGTTTATGGACTTGCTTACGCAACGTCTCTTTTTGCACATACACGTAACTTTATACAATAATTATAATTTTTAATTGGATTTTTATCTCAAACTACCACCATAGTTCCTGCGACCGTTACCGCCTTGTTCAAACTTTGGAACAAACACTCGAACTTCACCAAAGTTTTCGAGTCT
Source organism: Nomophila noctuella (assembly GCA_958496325.1). Lineage (NCBI taxonomy): Eukaryota > Metazoa > Arthropoda > Insecta > Lepidoptera > Crambidae > Nomophila > Nomophila noctuella. The sequence goes on along the minus strand of OY292486.1, from coordinate 15,455,005 downwards.
CGTTCGCGAGTTCTCGAGTCCTCATCTTGAGGCAATGCATTCAGAGTCACGGAGGGACGGTCCCCCGAATCATGTCCCGTTCATCACTGTTGGATAGATATGTGACGAAGTAGGTTTGAGGCTATAGTGCACAATAGGTATTATTGCACTATGTGTGCAGAAAACGAAATCCACGCGGATGGAGTCGCAGGCGGCCGCTAATTGATTTAAATAATGTAGTTTAAAAATTAAATCTATACTAATACTAACATAATGAGGCTGAAGAGTTTGTTCGTTTGTTTGAACGAATTAATCTCAGGAACTACAGGTTCGAAATGAAAAAACTTTTTGTGTTGGATAGTCCATTCGCCAAGAAATGCTTCAAGATATAATATAACACTTAGTGTGCGGAAACCGAAATCCACGGAGACGAAGTCGCAGGCGGCCGCTAGTATTTTTATATCATCTTGAGGGAAATGCATTCAGAGTAACGGAGGGACGGTCCCCCAAATCATGTCCCGTTCATCATTAATGTCGTCATCCCGTGCGATGTAGGTTACTGTGTAAATAGAACGGGGGTGATTGCCCTCTCAGTATTTGGGATGGGCGCTGATCACACGTGAATTCAAACCACTAAATAGAGAAATTAATTACTGGCTGTCGCGAAGTAAATTAAATCTATATAAAGTTCAATAATAGTTACAATTCAAGTCAAATAAATAGAAGTCAACGTCACTTTCCGCATCTAAGATAGGTAATTGATATTTGTCCAAGACAACATGATTGTAATAAATTCGTAGGTACTTTGTTCTATCTAAAAGTTCATTCTCATGTATATGCGCCTAAATTTGGTTTGCTAGCAAGCACTGAACCAAACATGAATTCGTACTCTTATTTTGTATGAAAAATATATTTACAGAAAATCATAACATAATTATTTTAAAAAATAAGACACTTTATTGCATAAAATAACCATATTAAATATTTGCTTACTGGTCATAACAGCTTAAACAAACGACAATATTTACAGTACTTAAAACTAGTAGTATTAGAAACACCCTTAATTTATGAACATTACGACCACAGACCATAAGTAACAGAAGGGTTTGCCACAAAACCCTTTGTACGATATCTTGAGCTGCGGCGAAATTTATGGCCATTCGAATAAAAAAGAGGTTTAATTGGGCATAAAATATGTAAGATATAGTTGACAATGGATAATCCTCTCCCTTCCTTACATGACCGTAAATTAAAAAAATTGGTCAAGTGCGAGTCGGACTCCCGCACTGAGGGTTCCGTACAAATTCTATTTTTGACGTATTAAAAAAACTACTGAATAGATTTCGTTCGAACCAATTTTCGTTGGTAGTTTTTATGGTAATATACATTATATAATTATTTCAGTTTTATCGTCCTCTTATTTTAGAAGTTAGAGGGGGGGGGACACACTTTTTTCCACTTTGGAAGGGTCTGTCACGCAAAGTATTCACTTTAGAAAAAAGTGATGTTAAAAACCTTAATATAATTTTTAAAGACCTATCCATAGATACCCCACACGTATATGTTCAATGAAAAAAAGTATTTCGAATTTCAGTTCTGACTATGGGGACCCCCCACTTTTTTTATTTTTTTTCTATTTTCGTATGAAAACCTTGTTGCGGTTCACAGAATACATCCACTCACTAAATTTCAACAGTATAGTACTTATAGTTTCGGAATAAAGTGGCTGTGACAGACTGGCGGACAGACAGACAGACAGACAGACAGACAGACAGACAGACATGACGAATCTATAAGGGTTCCGTTTTTTTGCCATTTTGGCTACGGAACCCTAACCAGTAGAGTACTTTGCAGTCACATGCTGAGGCCGTTAGCATTGCAATAATGGCTTGCACAAATCACTTACCCTTGCACTGGCAATTTTTATAAACATATCAAGCTATTTCCACACTTATGCCGATGATTTAAAGATCAAAGCGGCTTGGTAGTTAGAGTTTTTGGCATTGAAAATGCGACTTTGTGTGGGTGTCGAAGATAGTGTTTTCGGAGAGAGGGAGAGAGATAACACTGACCTACATCTCCAGAGAGAGTAAACTGCATTAGGCGTCTATTGGGAATAATATTTATGGGGTGCGTTATGCAAGTGACATTTTTATGTTTTCGACGTTGCGTCGATGCTATCGGCAGACTTCTGTTGCATTTGCGAAGTATTGTGTTGCAGAGCATTCTACGCGTTTCCTGATTAAAATCCGGATGAACATAAATTATGATGTGGTTTGAGTGTGTTATCCCAATTTTAACTATCGATGGGCACTACATAATGAAGTTCTCAGAGTTGTTTTGGTGGAAAAAATAATGTTGATTTTTTCGTTTAAAAGTAACCACGTTCGTTGGGACTAAAATATAAATGCAATATTTTCGAGTTCAAATCAATCAAGGGTGTAGTTTCTCCAGTAAGTTACATTGTCCGTTAATCTTTCGTAAGATGACATAGTTGTGTTTATTTTTAATTTGTTTGATTTACACATCACGTTACAAATATCCAATATATTGGCCTGTATAATGGCTAATCATTACGCTCAATGCTGGTCACATTTTCTCCAGCGACATTCATAATGTCCAATCTATAGCTTCTTCCAAATTCCAAGAAATCCTGACAAATAACAGTCTTCGTAATAACTCCGCCCGCATCACTCGCCTAATCGGCTGTATATCAGCTGTTCTCTTAATCTTCATTATTCACGTCCATTGTATCAAAACGAGGGAAACTCTCGATGGCTGTTCGAAAACATTCCGTTTTAGAAAGGACAAGGAATTATTGTTTAATTCTTGCCCCTCCTCGGCGCAGCTGGCTGTCATTGTGTGCCAAATTGCTGTTTGGATTTCGCCGTGGTGTTATTTGCACATGCAAATCGGAGTTTTGTTTTCATTCGCCTATCAAGGGGAATCTTTTGCTTAAGTTTGATGGTTATTGGTTTATTTTGGCGACTTAATGTGAGAAGACGTGCTCCTATTCAAGAATTATCAGTAAATAATATGACGAACATTCAAATATTCGTATCTTTCTGGCTACGTGGACTTTAATCATTTTTTATAAAATATCAAATAGTTCAGTAATTAGCATCTTAAGTTTGGCAAGAGAATAAGTGTTTATGCGTGTGAATGTTGCTTTAAATTATCTTCCTACTGTCAATTTTTTACATTAACTGTGCTACGTCAGTAAAAATACAAACAAAGCCTACCTTATTTTCAATTATTTTTGAGAATAATTAAAAAGACATTCCGACCAACTTACAAAACCCCTTTGAACCTGACGCACGCATCTGAGTCTGACTCACTCTCGTTTAATTGACGTTTCTCTTCTCTTATTTGCGTATGCTAATTCCCGTTTTGTTTCAGAACGAGCGCGCGACAGAGAAAGCTATTCCTCTTTAGGTCGACATACATTTGCATAAACTATTAAGAATTAGCAGCTGGGTTTAATATATTCCTCGCTGTTTTAACTGGCAGTCAATTTCGGGTTAATTTGAACGGACGGTGACATACGCGTGGTATATTTAACGCGCTTCTGGTGTTATTATGGGAGTATTAAAATTTTGACTTGGCTCGGAAGATGGGAATGTGGGACGACAGAAGAAGACAGATTGAGGGAGATAGTTTGGAAATTGGATTTTTTAGAGAAACCCTTTTATCTTTACGACAGCATGTTAATAAGTCACTTTTGTTTGTAAATCTCAATCACTGGTTCGTTCGTTTTGTTTTGTTACATTATAAATACTAAAATTATTGTAGTTCGTTTATATTAGGGCTTACTAGCTCTTCAATTCTGTTCTGAAGGTTGTTTCACCAACCAATAGCAATTCACATGAATTGCTATTGGTTGGTTGGCTAAACAAAAGTGACTAAAATTATAGGGATTAACACATGTTAATCCCTATAATTTTAGAGTAAGCTAGGCAAAGTATGCAAGCAGACCGATTATTACCATGCTCCCCCATACGCAGTGAATTCTAGGAACCCTAATGTTAATTCTTAATATAAACGCTATATAATTCCACGATGCGTTTCCGTAAAACGAGCCGTATAAAAAAACCTGAAGGAAACTAATTCATCTCAGAAACGCATATAAAACCTCACGATAATACACGGCGTCCTGAACCCGGAGTGCTCTTAATACTGTGCTTAAGTGCGCGGTTCAGCGATGTTCAGAGGCTTTTCAGACCAACACTCCTAAGCCTTTTAATATCGCACCCTCCACGCTCTTATCGGATCCCTTATGAAGTTGCCTTTTTAATAGCGAAACCAGTAAACTTGGCGGTTTTGCTGTTTGCGGATCTGGATCGGTTTAGGGAGTTTAAGGTCGATTCTATTCATGATGGGAAAGTATGCGTCAACGCTCTAATGAGTAAGGACTCGCGTTTAGTTATTTGATTTAAATGATTACCTGCTGTAGCTGATGTAATATAAGTAGGCGGACATTTTTAAAATTGTTTTACTTACGAGTAAGCAACACATACATAAAAACATGAATTGTATCAAACTGAACCATTGGCCATTACTATTGTAATCAGAAATAATACCTTAATCACATAAATTTTCTTCAATACACCAATCATCTATACTATCTATATGCTAATATAATAAAGCTGAACAGTTTGTTTGTCTGCTTAAACGCGCTACTCGCAGAAGCTACAGTTTGAAATAAAAAAAAAGTCCATTGGATAGTCTATTAGTCGAGGACGGCTTTAAGCTATAGCATAACAATATGAGATCGGAAACCAAATTCTATGAGGACGGCCGCTAGTATTATTATTATAGCAGAATCACGAAAATTTCCAAAAGCTGTTAATTTCATTAGCCACAATACACAATCATTAAATCTAATTCACAACTCGTATTAAAGCAGATTAACCAATAATGTCACCACGTCATCTCACGTGATTCGCCCTCATACATCCAATCCACACGCAGCCATTGTCGAAATGTGCCAACTACGAGTATAAAGCTGCGACAAAATGTCCAAATTTAATTAAGGCCTACGGCAATGCATCTTTTGTACGGAAGGGTTTAGGGTCCGTTTGTACGGATGGGCCTTAAACATGGCACATGGGGAGTTTTGTCACTTAATTGGTGTTTTATTGTTAAACCGGCAGATACTGTTCTGTTTTAACTGTGAATATTCACATACAGCGACGTCAAACGATTGACGTATAAATGTCAAATGTCAACGAAACAGACAAGTATTTTGGGTTTGATAACTTGATATTTAGAATGTATTTAGAATTTAAATCTAAGTAACAGATATTTTAAGTCATTACAACTATAGTATAGAAGTATCAGCCTATTAATGTCCCACTGCAGGGCAAAGGCCTCCATCATTTGAAATCATGTTTTCGTTACAAAGATGGGTTTTGGCTTAATCACCACGCTTGCCAAATGCGTGTTGGCGATCACAAACTCGGGCTGTGTTCAGAAAAATCAACACAAATTTTGCCCGACCCGGGAATCGAACCCAGGACCTCGAGATCACGGCCCGGTACTTAAACCACTAGACCATCGAGGCGCTACAACTACTATAGTATAAGAAAAGAAAATCCGTGATCGTAACAATCACATACAAAAAGTAAGTCATAAAGTAAATTAATCGTTTATGCAATAGTAAAAAAAGAATATTCGAAAGTGTGCTTGTAATTCGTAATATTGTAACACCGTTGTAGAGAAAAAATATCTCAATATTTTTAGGTAATATGTGAATTTGGGCGTATGTAATATTTTATGTCAAAGATATGGATTTGTTAGTGGAAGAGTCGAGATTTTTCAGCAGAGCGGTACATCACACGCAAGGATGCACAAGATATGTCAGGTAAGCAGTAAACCCCTTTTTTCCCTAATTTTTTTTTTACATTTAATAAAACAAGCACTTTTTTTTTCTTTATAACTCTAAAATGTTAAAAAAAATACCTTAATCCGACATTTGCGGTCTCAACCCATGATAATTAAACTAAATTTACGAGCAGGACCTGGATTAACCAATCGTAAAGCCGTCAGTGGCTGCACCGCGAGATAAACTCATCCGACGTGATTCGGCCTAATTCACTCAATCCATGCGAGGTCATTGTCGGGACGTAACGTCTAACTGTGACTATTGCCCAAATTTAATTAAGGCGCTAGAGGGTTAGGTCAGATGTTTCCAAACTTTTTTCTCCAAGATAATTTGGAGACATGTCTTTTATATATTTTTTAACTGCTTTCGAGAGTTCGGTTACTTACTTAATATGGAGAAACTGTTACGATAATAAAACTTATGTCGGATGACTTAGAGTCATAATAAGTCATCTTACCCAATATTTAGGATGAAGGAATTTACGGGTTTCAATTATAGAATGACCAGTATTTTGGTTACAAATATTTTTTTATGATTGTAAGTAAATATAATTTATAATCTTTAGTTACATTGTTAAAAGTATGTATTTACGAGTAAATGTTTATTAACCTACATTATATGTTTTACAAAATAAATCAAAAAGTATTTGACAATCAACAATCAATTCATTTTGATGAAAGAAATGAATGATCGTGAAATTGTCACCGTTACCACAGTTTGAGTACACCCGATTCAGATGCATCTAACCCTTCCATGCTAACGGCTCTAAACTGAGGACACATGGGGAGTTTTGTAATTTTATTAATGATGTAATAACAGTACTGTCACTCGCATGTGTGCCACTGAGCGATAGTGAAGTCGTTAGTTGCGACCGGTTAATATCAGGGGGTTGAGCCCATGTCAATTCTGATGCGCCGGTGGAGGGTTGAATCTAGATTTCAATTTACAATGTAATGGTTATGTATTTGCCAAACGGTGGAAGCGATTATTTGCATTCATTAACGTGTGTGGTTTGGTCTTATGCCCTAGGGGTTGCGGGAATGATTTCATCCGGGATGAACTAATTAATGTGTTAATTTGTATTTCAGTAGTTGACATTCTTTGATGACGACTATTTGTGATTAAGCGATATAAACTCAGTTTTAAAAATCGAGTTTTTTAAAAACGTGGATAGTAGTGGGCTTTCGTTTTCTTTTACAAAAGTTTCCCTTCAATCTTTGTACTCCAAACAATATTATAAATGGCAAGTATTGTTTGCACGCTAGAAGCTAAGATAACTATAAACAACGTGTTCGAAAGAAAAGGTTCACATAACTTGTTTAAATCTCGAAGATATAGCGTTTAAACGAACTCTGTATAATTCCACTCATCAGTCAACCCGGAAGTATTTAAAGGTTTTGTGGACGTCTGATTACAATGATAAATTGGATGTCCACAATCAAACAAAGCGCCAGTATAATAGGTAAAAGCAAAGATACTGGCAAAAAACAAGTACAAATCAGTTATAATACTGAAACCTTACACAAAGTAATCCCGCCAAGCGTTTATACGAACTCTATGTCATTCCGCCCATTGCTTAACTCGGAAGAACTCCGGAACAAGCAACTAACAATAAATGGGCAGGTTTGGTCATCAAATAAATCTTATACATCGGTTCGGTTGTCCTCAATCCAGTACTTAGGCTCAGCGATATTCTGTTACAGTTATCTTATAGCGGCAGAATATGACTTGATAAAGCAAAACTAAATATAAATCAGTCTAGCTTACACAATTTAAAGTAATCCCTTGCTAAGCATTTATACGAACTCTATGTCATTCCGCCCATCGCCCAACTCGGAAGAACTCTGGAACAAGCAACTAACAACAAATGGGCAGGTTTTGTCGTCGTCAGATTAAACTGGTGCGTCGGTCGTTGACAACAAGCCCCTATTACTCACAAACTTGATGGCATTAAAGTTTACCCACTGAAATATGAGGACAGTCGGCAAACTCGGAAATTTAACTAAGTTTAAACTGGCTTGTTTTATTGCTTCATCAGTTATGGAAGTTGCGAATTGTAAGAAAATTTTAATTAGTTGGTTCAAGCGTCACCACGCCACAATATGGCGCCAAATGTAGGGCGTACATTACAATGTGATGTGTAACAACTTATTTAATCATAGTAATTAACAAAAAAAATTTTTTTCTGTACCAATGTTATATCTCTGATCATATGATTATATTGCTTGGTTCTAACGCTATTTAAAATAGTAATAACTATTGAAATAAATAGTGAACTCCGTCCTAGCAAATTAACTTCTCTATTCTCACATGCATTACGTAGTGCATTATTATCATTTCATTGAAGAGTTGGAATTGTATTGTCAGTTCACCAAAAAATCTTTGGTTAGTAGGTTATTCCATAAAATAGTTATTTTTCATAATGCAAACAAACAACTTATATCGTATATAGGCACTCGTATTTTCAAGCCAAGTTTCCACGTAATCTGATATAGTTAGATTCGTGTCTAGGCACCATCGCGACTGGCCCCATAGAGAACTGTCGCCGTGATAGATCGGCCGTGATCTATGGCAAACATGGCGATCGGCGCCGTCTTATGAATGGATTGCGGGAAATCGATGTGTGCTTTTATGTGAGCAAAACAGGGCACCTTTGTTTATGTTTATCGGGTTTTGGTGCAGTGGTGAAGATGTTTGAATCAAATGGGAGCAATTAAAAACACCAACCGATTTTCGTGTATACCTCATATTATTACACATTTACATCACACTGAGAAACTTAGGTTAAGATATTATGAATAATTGTAGACGACCTTCAGACCTTCCTTTCATTCATTTATTATAAAGTACAATCTAACTGCGCATAATTTTCTCATAATATGTATTCTTGCTCATCACTGTACTAGTGAGGTACAAAAGTAAAAAAATACATCAGGTTTGCGTTACTCGGGATTTAAACCCACTTAGCGAAACGGCCCTTTTGAAATAAAATATATGTTAATCAAATAAAATATGCAGTTACATGAATAAAACCAACAACTGCAGCGCATTTGTCCATTTTCACAAATTTTCATACGCCATTGTCCCACTAACAATCGTATTGTTTGTGATAAAATTGAGTTCAAAAACCGACTTAACTCAAATATCAAAGTTTTGAAATATTTTTGCTTGAAAAAATGGGTTAAACCATTCCTTGTATAGGTAGATAATATTTGTCTTTAACATTAATGGTCAAAACACCTTAAACATACTGAAATATAATTATTGAACAAGAATGTGAAAGGGTAACACAAACTAAAAAGTTCAAAATGATTTAACACCAAATATTAAAAGTTATTTACCAAGTGTAGTTAGTTTCCGTGTGTCAAGTTCAAAACTCAAAGTTTTAGTTTAGCAATATAGTCATGGCAATTAGGGCTCCTCCTTTTGCTTACCATCAGGCATAGTGGAGCCAATGTACTGAGCTTTTATAATTTTTCTTTGAATATTTCGTCTTTAATAGATTTAGTAAAACCCGAAACACGAAATTCAACTCTACCCCAAACCCGTCTAATTGGTGGACGATTCTTCCCTATTCAGATGAAGGGTCCACCCCTGATGGATGTAATCCAATTACAGGTTAATTGCTAAATTAAGTTGTGTCACCAACATTGAGGGTTTTATTTTGCTTGAAATATGATTTCCGTGAGGTGCGCCGAGCGCTGTCAATTAATGTAATGGAAAGCTTTTTTGATTAGCCCAGTGAAGTGGATATGCTGGCTGGATCGGTCCGATAAGTGAATGCGATAGGTGTACGATAAGTATAATACTTTCAATTACTATAGAGGAAAAATATTGCTTTAATATGAAACAAAACTAAATTAAGTATCTGTTTGTCTGTTTGTTGCATAAAAACTAAAGTTTTAATTATACGAGTATATGCGTTTTTGATAGATTTAGAATTCTATAAAACTAGTAATTTGGTTTTTCTTAAAACTCTATAAGTATCACTTAATCTTCTCCTCATAACAATACATTGAATAGGAGATATTAGCCATGAAAATAAAAATATTAATAAAAAAAATTGAGTCCTTTTAAAATTAATTTAACTGTAATAGAAAGTGATGTAACTCGACATTCAAAAGATTTTATGGACTTAATAATCATCATGAAGAATTCTAATTTCCCACCTGAAATCTAAAATACCGCTCATTCCATCACCCACTACCGCCAATAAAGCGTGGAAACGAGAGCGCCCTCATACTACGATCCTATTGAATTAAAAAAAAATCATTTCAAGTCGAGCACATGCCATTCTCTACGCTCCTCCGAGACCGAGGACGAGTTAACTTTTAAAGCTCATTAAAATAGATGGTTCATTCGAATCCTGTAAATTCCACCGCGGCGGAAAATTAAAACGATACCCGCGGCAAACGGCTCCCACACCGCGCCGGCCATTGTAAAAATGCAAAACTGGGACGCGGAAAACTTCGCCCTCACACGGTTACTCGAAAGTTTATCGGCAGTTACGGGTTTGTATTTCGAACGCAATAAATGTATTTCAGCGGAAAAAATCCGCTTTTTTCGGACCACCCGCGACCTCGGTACTTCAGTTTAAAGCGCTCTTTTGCAAGACAAAGCGCTGTCATTCAAAGTACGAATATGGCGGCTGGCTGTTATCGGGCGGGAACAGACAGCCGCTGACCGCAAGCCGCTAAACACCCGCCAATAACATACTTACGACGAGTGTAGGGCAGAGATTCGATATGAATTGCAACATCGCAAATTGAATGCGACCCGGCGACAATACTACCGACCTTTATTTATAGCGTGATTAAAATTTCATTCATTACAGCTGCTCATAGGGCTTTTGTTAATAGGTGCTATTGTGAGTCATTCCAATTTAATTGGTAAGCTAGCTGCAGGCCAACACTTCCTGATATGTATGACAATGTGCATTATTGTTTAAATCAAAATAGTTTCAACTAAACCTATAAATCCTTAAGTGTAGACGGGTGTGTTTTGAGAGATAAAGAAGAGCAATGTTGCTGTTGTTAGATCTATGGTAACTCAGCCATGAATTTACCACAGCTTATACACATATTAATTGTGTAGTACACGTATACTACTTACTGCATGACGTTTCAGCTTCAGCTGCGTTATAACAACCGTGGATTCTGCTTGTTACATTCATGATGTCTTTCGCCGTGTAAGCGGTATTATAATCTTTTATGACTGATGATTAGCTATGCTTTTCTGATTTTTTCTTGAATGCATGTGTTTTGCAGACGGTGGTATAGATACTTACTAGTGACAACGATTAATTATTTTGTTATCAGCACGCGGTATTAGTTTAAAGGGGGATCAGCCGTCTATAGACCAATTAAGGGTACCAGTAAGTGTGACCAGTGTACACATTTTATAATACTTTGTACCCAATGTAGCATGCAATGAATAAATGAATAAGTAAACCTTGTCCGACTTTAACATGTATTTGTTCTTTTTCGTTTTTTTTGGAAATATGTGGACTTGTAACTTATGTTAAACGCTTTTAATAATTATCTTTTACATATCCAACTTGCAATATGCTAGAAAAATAAGGTAAAATTTTGTTTGTATTGGTTTTCATTGTACCCGAAAACTTATCCATATCGGGATTTGCCCTCCATTACCAATCCACGTAGTAATTTAGTGTTTTCAATGTTTAATTCAAAGTTTTGCACTTAAGTCTTATAGGTATTTATTGCATAGTACAGAAAGAATCAAACAAATATTTAATTAGTAATTCAAATTATTTTATTAAAAATAGGTCGTCAAGGACTAATACAAAAATTAAAATCCGTCTCAGGGTTTTCCATAGTTTCAAATATTACAGCTATTTTAATAATGTAGTGGTCTTTGTGCATAAAAATAGGCCTTTTACAGATTCCATTATATTTTACCAAAAAGTATTTTATGGTCCAAAAACCCCTTTGCAAATATAAGCACTCAATCATTGAAAATGTTTTTTTTATTTGGAACAAATAAATTAAGCACCATTATCTTATTATTATAAATACAAAAAATTGTTATAAAATAACAAAATTTGTATCAAAATGCTTGACAGAATATTATGAAATTTAATATAACTAGACCTCGTAAAGCCCGTTTTATGAGAGAAATAGTTTCAAATGAATATGTAATTGGCCCGGAAACTCCATTTATCGGTAGGTATGCTAAAAGTTTAATATTCCAACAAAGGGGTTTTAGACCACTTTTATTCCTTGCATTACTTTAAATGCAAAGCGAAAACGTAAAATATACATTTTATGAATATTTGACAGTTTTAATATTACTCTGCGTTTAAAACAGAATTAATAACATTCAATACAAACAAATGAGACTCGGTTATGAATAAATTGCAATAAACAGTAAGATGTAATATGTATGACTACAAATAACATGAGATTCTGCTATATTTAAAATTTGCGAAGCTATCATTTGAGTAAATACATAAAATTACAACAGGAATAGGGCTGTATTTATACTAAACGATTTTGCGAAAATTACAAAAGATACAAACTTAAATTTTTGTCTATAACTAAAATCCAATTTATTGTTTTATACTTGTTGGTTTATGGCAAGCCAATATTGTAACACTATTGAAGCCAATACAGTGCATGCTTTATATAAAATGCTCTGCTTCTGCAATGTATATAGCACTTTTTTGCATCAAATTAAGCGAAGTTTTCCTGTGAACGGTGTTAAATAGTAACAATCGCATGTCGAAGTCTTAAAAGGTTTCACGTAATTATAAACACATCAAGTAGATACAAATAGCTCTCATAGTAAACAAAACAATACAAAAAAGTCGTCACTGCTCAATAACTTCAATGCTTTCAACATATTTAAGGTATATCTAGTAAAAATAAAAGGGATATTGCAAGTCTAAGTAGGTACCAGTCAGTGTTGCGTAATGAAGACACAGCCATGATTGAATCTTAAACTGTTCTATTGTCTAGTTATCGATTGAAAACGTGTAATTAACATATTGTAACTATGTAACATAATAAAGGTAACGGATAACAATGAATACTAGTATTGAGGAGCTATCAAGAAATCATTGTGCGCGTTGGTATTATTAATTTGATCACTGAACTCCGTCCGCGACTAAGTCTTGGATGTCGGTTTCCACACATAGTGTCACACTATAGCTTAGAGCCTTCTTCGACAAATGGACTATGCAACACAAAACTTTTTTTTCAATTAGACCCAGTGGTTCCTGGACTAGCTAGTTCAAAGAAAGAAATTCTTCAGCTTTGTTTTATTAGTATGGATAAGTCCCGCATTGTCATAAAAACAGCTAAATTGTAACTGATAATAAAAATACAATATAATTGACTTATACTCATATACGTGTAACTTGAAAACTGGACATGTTTTCTTTAGTTATTATGACTAAGTACAAATGCAGAATTGCAGTATTGGATAAATAAATAAATTCATTGGACTAACACCAATTGTCATAGCCCAAAACTTATACTCGAAGCTTGTACTATGGATGTTATGGAACGGATGGATATAAATAAATACTTTTATAAACATCCATGGCTTGAGTAAAAATGGCAACGTTCATCACACAAACATTTGCCCCGAGAAGGACTCGAACCCCTGACCCTCGGTTTTGTAGCCAGGGTCTCTGATCACTATACCAACGGGATCTTCAATACATGATGCCGGATAATAAATGATGTACTATTTCCTGATATTCAAGCCTTTTTACGTCACTGATTTTTATAAAAACGGATTGACTGTATGTGATAAAGCAACTATATAAAAATTACTTTAGTATGCTCTATGATTCACTTTATCTTTGTAGTCACACTGAAAATAATAGCGAGGAATAAAGATCTTAAAACAGAAGTCATTTGTCAAAGCACCTATTCTCTACTGTATCTCACAATTATCAAAAGCTTGCGACTTGTCCTTCAAATGGAAATGTCTAAATAATTTTCCCGGCTTTACACTTTGTATCGTATCGTAATACCTTAGTAGGGACCTCGTTATTGAGACCAACGAAACTGCAACATCGCTGCATCGGAGCATCTGCATCTTTAGATATTTTTGCATTGTTAAAATATCTCTAAGAGATATTCTATTGTTACGGAACTGTTTTCAATAATACTGAGTCGTAAGATGTTTGAGATTTACATTTTTATTGTGATTTAACGGAACAGGAATACAGTTGAAATCTAGCTTTTTCCTATTTACACAGAGATTGAAGATAAATACGTTTCAATATATGTGACGAAATTGTAAGGTCAATAATGAGATGTTGTCATAAATTGGATATTACTCATTTGTCGTTATGTTGTAACAAATAAGGATTTATTAACATAAATTTAAATATCTTGATTCCAACTAATTAAAATCAATCTTACTCAAATGGCTTTTGTTATGATGTTTTAGTCGTATTCCAACGAAAAATTGAATTGTGTTTTATACAAATTACTAAAGTTTATTAGGCGCTATTGAAGTTTGTTTGTTTTAATTTATAAAAAAGGTTTTATCTACTTTCAACAGTACAACAAATTAAGGTATTGATAGTTTCGTATATCAATAGTTATTTAACTAGTTACAGTCCTAATACAGATGATATGCAATTATACAAGTTTGTGCTATTTAATCGATATAACAAGTGGCTATACTTTAACTCATATCACATATCTTACGTAGATTACAATTTTAGATTTTGTAAAAGCTTTATTTGAATTTCATTTCACAACTCGAATGTTACTTCATATATTTATTTAGCTATAAACAGCTTCATATGGCACAGTAAATTAAAATTAAATCAAACTTGTTACTCTACTAATCTAATCTAGGAACTAAAATAATTTTATACCAAAGTTTAATATAAATATGAAAAATTATATAAAATTAATTGAAAATCGAAAATTGTCAAAATCTAGTCAAATCATTATAGTAGTTATGTACAATTCCTACAACGTACCTACTTGTAGGTATGTTAATCATATTATTGCCAAGCGTGAATTTGTTTCAGTTTCTATTTGGGTTCGGCTACACTAGCACAAAATTACATGAATATTGAGAGATCCACTGATGTATTTTTAAGATGACACAGAACAATTATACACTTGCTTGGTAAAATGTTTATACGTTTTCGTGAAAATATAACAGATTATGATTGTCAAGAAAAAAACTTTCAAAGAAAGAGAAAGAATGTCATATGTATGAGTGTATGTCGTCGATGAGACCATGTGGTACTGTACCCGAACCATTACTTACACTAATGATATATTATGGTTACAAATTCGTTTATTGATATTCAGACGGACATATCAATTGAATCCTATCAAATCCAATAATAATACTTTAAACATTTATTAGAATCAATAATTTAACATGTTACCAAATCAATTAATCAGACCTTTTTATCGTAAAGATTAAGTTAACCATAGTGTTATTTACAATATTTACACTATACAAAGGACTAGGTTTAAATTTACATTCCGAGAAAAATATATTAAACTATGCGAAAATAATATCGCCGTGCGTTGTCAAACAATTATAGGCCTTAACGTTAGGCTTTAAAGTTCATTCACAAAGGATAAAAAACAGTTCACAGGATAACACTGACTAAATGCGACGCGAGGAAGAACTGCGATCTCGTTTTAGTGACGTCACTACACTAGAAGAATCGGTCTATACGTCCGTTTGGCACAAGTCGCCGAATACCGGCAGAGCGTGATACTACCGCGTCACGGAGTCTACTCGTAAGTGGGGGGCTGGTGCTTGCGTTGGCGCTAGGGATGCCTGCGATGTACCTCCTTGCCCGTGCCTGAACGAAGTCAGCCTTGCTAACGTCCTCGCGCTATCGTTGTCGAAGTTAGGCCGTTCGTACTGATGCTGCGGTCTTCTCTGAGGCTGCATCGCTTGCAACTCATCATACCCACCGTCCTCTAAATAATTATCATCATCAGACTCTTCCTCTCCGAACGCTCTGTACGTCGTCTCCGATTCGGAATTCTTACGGGAATTTATGCCGTATGTCCTTCCTATTAGGGACTGAGTCGCTTCGTTCTTCATAGCGTCTCCTTTTCTCTCATCGAGACTCTGGTTGTACCTGAGCTGAGCTTTTTGGGTTTTATCTAGCGATGGTAAGTCGTAGAATTTGAGTACGTTCGGATGGCCTTGGAAATATTTTTCGCTGTATACGTTTCTGTTGTAGTAGCCGCCGTTGCTGGCTGGATAGAGCTCCTCGTCTGGTGCGTATCGATTGTCAAATGTATCGACGTTTTTACCGGCCGGTGGGAACCATCCCTGTCACAGAAGACAAATGTGTTACAAATACTTTCAACGCAACTCTACACATAAGACTACTTAAAATTTCTGCTTCGAAATTCGAGCTTCGTAAGGATTTTAATGAAGTTAGGTATAAATAGTATTGATTTTCCAATGCAGAGCAAAGGCCTCCATCATTTGAAATCATGTTTTCGTGACAAAGATGGGTTTTGGATTAATCACGCTTGCTGTGTTAAGAAAATCGTCACAAGTTTTGCCCGACCCAGGAATCGAACTCAGGACCTTGAGACCAATTAAACTACTAGACCATCGGGGCGTTAAAAAAATTGTATTGAATTATTTTAAAATATTTGCCTTCCAGATAAACTATGAAAATGTCATTATGCAATAATCCAATACATATTATTATAGGCAAATATAATGAGTAGGTAGCTAACTATGAATAAAATATAAATCAAAACTATTTACGAACCGAATCTCTCAAACTGTTTCAATTGAACAGCACAGCAAGTTTCGAGTAATAGGATTAATAAACGAACATGATATGTTATAACTTACCAGGGAGCTGACGCACTGCCTGGTATTAGCCACAAGCGTAACCGAAGCGTACGCTGCGGGCGAGTTGGCCGTCTTGCTCGTATTCCATTCATTTGCATTAACTCTCGAAGACGTAACTTCCGCATACTCCGGCAGTTGCGGAGTTACTTTGTCATATTCAGAATTAGTTTTCTCTTTGCTCTGCGACGTTTGATTACCGGACATGCACAATCCCGGCTGATTCTCCATCCACAGCAGTGATTCAGTCTTTGTCACCGTGTTCTTATTGTAACAACTGCTCAACGGATGCGACAGCGACACCGCCGCCTTTATATTCATCTGTGTCACTAAACTCGTCCCGTTCGAATCTAAACAAAAATAAACACAATTACTCACCGAGACCCCGATCATAATTTGCATCAATAGCATAAACAGAATGCAAATTATCTCGTTTACCGAAGGCTTAAAAGATGTAAACGCGAATACAAACAAAGCGAAGAAAATTGGCTTAAAGGTAACTGGGTGAGTCGACAAACGAATCGCCTCGAGAAAACAAAATAGAAAACATTTACATTTACTGGGTCTTTATTTCTCGGATTTGTATCATTCCTTTGTGCCTCGAACGTGAATGCAAAGTGAAAAAGATCCAGTGCGCTCACGAGAGAGGGCTCGTGCTACCTTTCAACTCGAAAGTAATCTAGCGCCCCTCGTCGTCGCATGGCAAAGCCTCCATCAAACAAACGCTGGCACCCTCCCACCCCAGCACACCCGTGGAATGTTTTTAATTTTGAAATTCTGATGCTGATTCCGCGGAAAAATGTAAGCAGTACAGATAAGCATAATTATTTACGATTCAACAACGCTTATCTTTTTGTTTCATTGTCACATTGTCTGCACCCTTTTAAATGACCTGCTGTTGACACAGAACTCACCGTATATATTCGGAAGGGCTGACTTTTTCGCAAATATATTGTTCCTTCGCACGTAAATGATTCCGCCAATCACAATTACTTTGAACAATACAATTGCGCCAATCAAAAAGTAAAACCATGTTTCCATTACGAAGTCCCCAGCCACTATCGACACTTCCCCATTCACTGGATATCTGAAATCAAATCAAAGTGTTAGACAAAGTCTCTTATTCGGCGCGAAAGTGCTTTTCGATATTTATAGTTTCTTACCTCGATAATGGATCCAGGCCCACTGATCTTGAATCGATATTGAGATATATTTTTTGACTGAATGGCCCCAACCCGACAATAGTTTCTGCAGCTATTTGAACTGAATAGCTGACTCCAGAAGTGAGGTTAGTCATAATCAAACTAGTGGCCTGCTGCACAGTTGTGTTAATAGCCACCATGGATTTGTTTGCCGGTATGTCCAACCAATTCACGACAACGTTGTAACCCGTAATTACGCCGTTTTGTAAATGCAGTTCAGGAGGGGACCATTTCAAATGAACAGTTGTTATGTTCAAAATGTACATTTCAATGTTCATAGGCGGGCCGTCGGGCACTGAAATGAAATAAGTTTTTTATAATTTTGCACCATAAAGCTGCTTAGGTAGAACTCATTTTAAAATGTAATAATATTTACCGTCGTCCAAAGTTTGAGCCACCCTGGAATTGGATGGCTTTCCCTCAAATCTCTTGTAAAAAGGTATAAGGAAAAACTCGTACTTCGTATACTTTCTCAAAAATGTTATTTCATATCCCGAGACGTCGTTGGAATGTAAAATAGTTTTCATTTCATATTCAACCGTCATGTTATCTAGGGGCCTGTAGTAAATAAACAATCCTTCCAAATAGTAGAAATTCAGTATTTCCCACATGAGTTTTATTGTCTTTGAATCTATCGGGGTTGCTTCAATCAGTTCGACAATGTTGTCAGTCAAAATATTGTTTCTGTATTCGGTGTTGTTTGAGAACACGCCGGTTTCCCACAAGGAGTCGGTATCTTCGCCGACGGTCGTTGAGTCTGATATAGGGCTCGGGCCCGACAAGCCGTGCGAATTCTCAGTTCGAACTATAAACATATACGTGATACCGGGGACTAGCGATTTCACGACGTATTGCGTTTGATGGACCTTTTTAGCGACAGTAACCCAGCCTCTGGAATTTCTCGGAGTGCTGTTCCCTGTAAGGCTTTCTCTAGAGAACACTTCTATTTGGTATCCCACTACGGACGATGATCCTATCTTATTATTCTGATTCCACGTTAGAGTCACGCTATTGTCTGTGACGTTGTAAATCTGAGGTTTTGTTGGCGGTCCAGGTAAAGCTGACACGTCTGCAGCTCGGAAAAAGTGTATATTGGGATTGATGGGGCTGTCGACTAATAAAGTTCCGCTCCACACATACTTGCCGTGGGGTGAAGACGCCACGCACGTGTAAGTGCCGCTGTCGCCTTTATCTAAATCCTTCAATATGAGAGTGCCGTCATTAGACACATTCCTCCTATGATTTTGTATTAATGCTTCCCCCTCGAAATACCAAGCGATGATTGGCTCAGGTGTACCGATCGCGGTGCAGGGGAAAACTGCCATCGATTTTATAGGTAACGTTTGGTTAGAGGGCCCGTTCGTTATGATTGGCGGTGGGCGGTCATCGTCTGACGTCACGCTTAGTTTCCCTCTGACAAACGAACTGCCAGCGAAATTTACCGCAGAGCAAACTATCGTGTTGCCGGTATCGTTTTTGTTGGTATCGTTGATTGTGAGTATAGTGACGCCACTTATCACTGTTGATGCGTAGTATCTGCCTCTGGAGGTGCCGGGAAATATTATGGTTCTGTTCCCTTCGAGACTCCAGAACATGGTCGGTTCTGGTCGACCTGATGATGTGCAGGTGAATGTGGCTGCGGTACCACTTTCCACCGTTACAGAGGTGGGTTGTAAACTAATTGATGGGGGATCTAAAACAATAATTTATGTGTAAATAATGATACTGGTATAGGTATAGTTCAATTTTATCACAAAAATAAAAACCATAAATATTTATTACTGTTATCAAAAACCATAAATATTTATTACAATCTTCCTTTTGAGAAATTATTAATTTTAATGCTTTACGAAAAAAAAATTTTATGCTTTAAATAAAATTACTTTTTTTTAAGCAATGGAATTGAAGAATCTCGTATTATTTTCGACTTAGTAACAAGTAAACTTTTTTCCAAAAATGCACAGTTACACTCACCGTATACTGTCAAATATCCGCTAGCACTAACAGCACCAACCGAGTTATCAGCTTCGCACGTATACTCGCCCTCATCGGCCAGCACGACGTTATCCAACCTCAGGCTCCTGTCATCGAGGACTTTGACGCGGCCGAGAGGCATGTTCCCCCCCCCTGCCGTGCGTCGCCACAGCACGTCGGGGAGGGGGTCTCCCCCCACTCGGCACTGGAACGTCACGCTGCCCCCAGTTTGAGCCACGACGTCCTCCGGCCCCGTGATTAAGTATGGCTTAACTGCGGGAGAAATGTGAATTAGCTGACGTTTTGAAATTGGAATTGAGGATTCTGATATTGATATTAGGTTTCGGTTGTTTGCAATCTGTAACTAATTACAGACCTACGGCTATTTGGAGAGGGAATTAAAAGTACGATGGGCTTTTTAAGTCTCGTTCTAGAGTTGACCATTTATCGTGAGAACGGCAACGTTCAAATAAGAACATACCAATGGCTAGAACATTAATGTTTCTTAGAAAAAACGAGATATCTAATATACTTTCTGTCTCATCATTAAGCTGTTACAGTCCTTTGCTGGACATGTTTTACATTAGCAGCCGCCCGACAGACTACCCAACACATTTTTTTTCAATTCGAACCAGTAGTTCCTGAGATAAGCGCGTTCAAACAAACAAACAATCACACACACAAACTCTTCAGCTTTGTTAGTATAGATATGAAAACTCAATCGAGGACAAGACTTATAACGTCTTATTCGGCAGACGCAGAACATTGCCAGGAATTCAACTCTTCGTCACTTTTTGAACAGGTGAACCATCCACTCTCTTTATGTCACTATCTAAAAAACAAATGCAAGTGCACTCACTGTGTATTTTGAGCGTGGCGATGGCTGACTCTCTGGTCCCGGCTGCATTCCGAGCGATGCATTGGTATCGGCCAGCGTCCGTCTGTCTCGCGTCTTGGATCACTAGGCTTCCTCCGTCGACGAGATGCATTCTGTAGGCGAATTGCAATGGTTAGAATGTGTTGGGCATGTTGGTGCAATGAGGTATGTGAATTATGTTGAGTGTTATCAAGTATTGCTTTGTTACATCGTGTGAAATTGATTATATATTTATTCAAGAAAGTTTAGTTGCTAGGTAACAACATCATAATGATAGAACTTAGATAAAACTTTATTGTTTTGTTTTTGTTAAAGGCACTCTTTTGTTAATTGGAACAAATATTTTTAATTCCGAAACTAACAAAATCATGCACACAAAAATAAAAGCTTGCCTATTTTCTAGAAGAAACTAATACTGTTTAGCGTTTTAGCAACTTAATCAAATTCGCTTGACGTAAAATGTAGTAACATGTTATTTTTTCTTTCCAAATCAAAACGGTTTGATCATTACCATTTTTCGTCATCCGATCCCCGATATTGAAATGAAAATGAATGATTAAGAATTTCATTACTTTGAACAAAGTGCATTGCAACAAAGTGATTCAAATGTGGGGCGGAATCTCAATAGGAAATTAACATTTAATAAGGGGCCCGGTGAATCAGAACTATTCACATTTTTACTTGATTGCTTGTTGAGCACTTCAAACCCCTCATATAACTTTGATGCACCCCTGACTCCCTACGATGTTAATTATTTTTATGCTTCAACATACGAGACGCGATCCCTCAAGATGTGACGCTCATAAAAAATCATAGACGCCCAACTGAAATGAATTGCCAATATTACTTTTAAGCGAGATTCAATTTTGACGCCTTACCATTGTGGAGGTAAACAACTTTGAATTCAGAACTTTTGAGACCAAATACTAGTTACAGTTGTTGTTTCAAGTGTGTTTTGTTTTAAACTTATTCAGTGCTCAATAATATGTAGAATCGTCTAGTATTTCGTTTTCGGTTATAAATGCAGAAAGGATTCAAACTTACTAAACTAGTATAATAAACTATGTTCTTATTATTTATTTACTATTACACTTTTTAACATAAATAAAAACAGTTTACAAGGCTTTACGAAGCTCGTGCCAAACACAATTTACCCCGTTACCCAGTTTTTAATTATTTAATAACACAGTAATAAAATGGTATTTTTTATTGTTTACATAACAATGTTATTATTTATACAAACAAATATGCATGCATTAAAGGTACCACCTACTCGTACGATAACCACCTCGTGGGCGCATTAACGATCGATCGTGTGCGTTTAAGGCTCATAATAAAATGTAAAGTCATCTAAAACTGAATTTAACCTTTCCTAATTTACACGGGAACATCAACTGGTGCTCATTCGTGTCTGGTATCAAAGGGATGGGAGCAATCCACAGTGCTATCGTGTTTCAGCTTCCACTTAACATGGAGAGCTCTTACACTACCTCCCCTTAAATTGACTCTTACATTTCTATATATCTTTTTGACTATCTACCAATCTTGATATTTATAGGTTTAAAGTTTTGTTGACGAAACCATCGTACATTAAATTAATCGAAACGATATTTTTTGGCATTTTATGTCATGTAACAATTAGTTAACTGAAGACTTAATTGATCGTGATAGTTAAACAGTTTGCTAAAACCCTAATAATTCATTCTCAAATTAAGATAGATAAAATGAAATTAACGCTTATATTATTAGAAAACTTTGCGTAAACTCTGATTTGTAAGTTGAATTACTTAGCATTAATAGAATTTCCAAACTGTCCACTTTTTAGGGTTCCGTAGCCAAATCGCAAAAAACGGAACCCTTATAGTTTCGTCATGTCTGTCTGTCTGTCTGTCCTGGCTCGTTCTCCGCCGTTTCTGAACCGATTGCCACGAAAATTGGTGGAGAGATGTATAGTGATAATTAAAGAATTGGTTTTTAAAATAATCAAAAAATAATTATTTTTACCCCCCCTCCCATACATAGAAAAGTAAATTCGAAAAAAAAAAACGACTAACCCCATCGTTAGGGGTATCGTTAAAAAGGTATTTTTAAATACAATAAAACTTGCCTTGAAACCATGTGGATCAAACACCCCAGTCTCGAGATATATTAATACAAAGTTAAAATTAGAGCGTCCCCCCCCTTAACTTTTGAAATACTATTACAATAATTCTGAAAAAAAATGTCCTGTATACCTCCAAGTAAGTACTTTCTACGAAAACTATAGCGAACTCTGTATCATACATAGTTATTTTTATACAACTCGACCAACTTATGACGTGCAGTTGCCCTTACTAAATGGTGTCTTTAGCGGTCGGGCCATCTTTTAGCTACGGAACCCTTTCATGGGCGTGTCCGACACGCTCTTGGCCGGTTTTTTCCTTATTGATTTCACGTCATGATTTTATTCTATATATAAGTAGTCTCCTTTAATAATTATAGTACAAAAGGATAGTATGAACAGTATTGTACTCACCTAGAATCTCCATCGAAGTGTAAAGTCTGACCATTCTTCTTCCAATAAACCAGCGGTTCTGGTGACCCTCGTGGCGGCGAGCATTCTAATATCACAGTCTCGCCCTGTGCCGTCTGGGTCGACACCGGTTCCAGTCTGAATTCCTCTCGGAGAACTGTTGGAAAATAACATTATTAGTTATCTATGTAAAATTAAAAATAATAATTTTATTTGTGAATTTTTATGCAATTGGTCTAAGTATAAATTGGTCCAACGGTAAAAGAAATCATATTCGTCCAATACGCGTTTAGCAAACAAATTTACAAAATTTAGATCAATTCATTGGTCCAATGAAAAAAAACATTTTGGTCCAATACGCGTTTAACCAAATTTGCCATTACTGCGAATAAATGGACAAAATTAATTTCGATTGTCTTAAGACTCAAGAAATATACCGACAGTCTTCAAATAAAAAGAAAACACAATTAAAATTTTCATATGATGTTAATTAAATTGTTCTTCTAAAAGAATACCTAAGATTTTAGCAAAGTTAATAGTTTAGTTAGTTCGCTTACCAGCAACATGTAACGTAGCATTCCTGCTCCTAGCAGTGCCGAACGGGTTAGTCGCTTCACACCAATACACCCCCGCATCGGAGTGTGCCCGCCCATGCGTCGCTCTCAGGAAGAACAACCCTCCCGCCGGCAGCAGGCTCCTATGCGTATCAGACACCACCAGTACCCCCGCCTTGTACCACTTGATCATAGGCGTGGGAGAACCCCCCGCCCGGCAGTTGAGAGTCGCTGGTTGGTGTCGAGCAACGGTGACGTCCAAGGGCTGTTCTATGATGTACGGCGCCTCCCCCCCGCCCACGTAGTCATCGCTTATCCCGCCCTCTACTGGACCTGTTGACAATATTGACATATGTTATTGCTTATCGATGTAAGTGCCTCCGGGGTGTCGTGGAGCGCTGCGCTCAAAAAACACGGAGGTCGTGGGTTCGAATACGGCGGGGAACATTTTCACTTTGTGTTGGTTTTGTCAGTTTAGGACATTGGAGGTTTCACCAGTCTTGTTCAGTAAGAATGATGATTTCATGCTTCAGAAGGCACGGTAAACCGTCGGTCCCGACTATGATCCGAATGGCCTGGTTTCCCTTGTTAGGGTTACGGTGATCAGCTGACAATCGCTCATCTGCAATTACCAGGCTTGTAAATTCAGGATCATAGTCGCAGCGTTCCCTGAGCTCCGAGGTAGTGGCCGAGGATGCAACCGGGAGAGGCGCTAGGATGATAATGATGATTGTGTATCGACACCGGTCAACTCAACCCTTTACTTCATGCAATGTAATGATTACTACATATGTAAACACACGGCAGTCTTACAACGGTTAGCGTGCTGGCCGTCTAATGAAAGGCGACGGTGCCCTGCGCCACCCACTGCAATTTCCTGTGTTCAAGCGTTATTTTAAAGCCGAACAAAAGACTTCAGTACAGTTTATTATAATAATAGGTTAAGTATGTCATTTGCAGCTACTCAGAGCGGCGCAATAATGAACCGTAAACACAGGGTTGCCGAAAGTTTCGTCCCCCAAGGATGCTGTGGACCCCTGCACTATTTTACTATGTTTACAACGAAGGCGCAGATGTTAGTTTTTGACACTTGAATTGATGTATTTCCATTGTTCAGCCCGTCTATTGTAGCGGCGTAAAAATCGATCGGGGAAAAAAATTGATTCGGTGTCCGATTTTCGCTAAAATGAACATGGTCTCCGACTCGGTTTTAGGGATGGCCTTATAGCTCAACATAATCAATAGGGATTACTCTTTTGTATGGAGTAATTGTGTTTATTTATTCACGTGTCCCAACGCTGTGGATGCGGTTCGATACAAGGGCTAATCTATAATTGAATCTCCATTCGATTTGCTATCGTTCGATTTTTGTGCTCAAACCCCTGTTTTATATTTCCAATATTATGCCAGCTTTTGTTACTTATTTTATTAAATTTTGGAAATCCTGAACAATGAAAATCCCCGTTACTCCGCCAAAGGTGATTACGTTTGCATTTACTTTACCAAGCGATACCTATTTAGATTTAAGTATCCATTGTTACTTAGTTTGTACCAATATCCTTATATAACTAAGTTTTGTACGAGTATCAGTATCAAAACCCACAATGCTGAATGATTTTTTCAAACTGTAATGATGTAAAATCATTAATATTCTACATATTATTTTGATCAACATTAGGACTCATCAATACATAGTATAAAACAAAGTCGCTTTCGCTGTATGTCCGTATGTATGCTTAGATCTTTAAAACTACCCAACGGATTTTGACGCGGTTTTTTTTAAATAGATAGAGTGATTCTTAAGGAAGGATTGTATGTATAATACATGTAAGTAAGTACCACGGGCAAAGCCGGGGCGGGCAGCTAGTGATTAATAAAATCGAAGTTGACTGAATTCTTTCGTCAGACCACACTTTTTGCCAAGTTATCAATGAAAGACATACGTTTAATAAACTGCAACGTTGGAACAAAAATCCATAAATCACACATTTGTGAAATCCACGCATCATTTTAATTCACAAAAGAATCAGCTGCATAGATAATTCTCGTGAATGAATGATTCCACAAAAAAATATTGACCAGAGTGACAGTCAATAAATTATACAAAGGCATTATTGATACACCATATTGTATGGTGATGCTATATTATAAATCATTGACATAATTTTATTGTATTCTACATTATATATTAAATTAAGAGTAGGAGAATTAACTATAATTTCCTCTGAGTTGTCGTTGTCACTAGTCGGGCAATTCTCAAAACGAAAATAAATGTTTTTTCGAAAACAAAATCAAAACAATTAGGAGGCATGTTTCAGAAATAAGAACTTTATGCCTTGCACTTAGGATATCAATCTATTTAGTCTCTTTTAACTCATCAAAAACATTGCTTTCGACGTCTTTACTGGGGAGTAAACCTCCTTCTTTAAATTAGGCATTCCTATGATAATATTATAAGTTGCACTGTACATGTCTACAACCAAGGATATAAAAGTGAGATCTAGCAGATTGCGACCGACATAAAATATTGTTTATGTTGATCTCGAAGCGTTAGTTTATCGGACATAAACTCTCTTTATAGCTGGGTGTTAGGATACTATCGATTATCGGCAATGATATCGAGACAGGTTTGGATCGAAATAATAAAGTAAGTTAGGCGAAAAGTATTCAGTAAGACCAAAGAAAAATCAGTGATATATGTGTAAGATTTAGCGAGCATAAAAGTAATAAGAAAAATAAGATGAAGAGTATGATATCTCGCTAAGTAATGTTCCTAACTAAACTTCCTGACATATAATATAATAAGGAAGATTCCTAACATTGAGTGATGAGATTCCTTCTAACTTAACTAGTAAGAATCCGTCTTCCTTTATGTAATGCCGTAATTAATTACGTAGTTAATATTACAATGGAATAACATAGAAAGTAACGAAAATACATTAAATTATCACAAAGCCGTCTTTGGCCAGCAATAACTGCGAAAGGCTGCTAAATGATAATGCCGTAATTTGCCATTTTCTCAAAAAATGTGGTAATGAGGACTTATAACATTATGATCAAGCGTTCCGTTTGTCTTAAGCGTTTGTAATTGCTGGTTACAAACGTACCTGCTTTTCCTATTGGATACAATAAAAATAATTCTACAACTGCCAAAGTTGTGTATGTCATTCCATATTCATAAATATAAAAGTAACATTGACATGAAAACTTAAGTTATTCTGTGCGAATTAATAGTTAAAATTATAACTGTGGGAAACTAAAATGTGTTACATTTTTAATTCTCAATACCAATCAAGCTTAATGACGATACGCGCAGAACCAATGTCTCCGTAGCCCGAAGGGAGTGATTTTTCAACTCATGACGTTCATAGTTACGCGCTATTGTTCAAAATCTTTGTTAAAAAAGTTTTGCGAGGGAGCAAAGTATGCGTAGTCGTACCCCCTGCTAATTTATACCGGCACATGTTGACACGCGTCGGGAGAAAAAAAACTTCAAAATTGGTTAAGTGTGAAACGGCAGTGTGGTTGAATGATTCCGTTTGGTCATGTTATAGAAAAAAAATATTAGTTCCTCAATTTGTTTACTAACCGTTGTCTAATTAAATTGTTGTAATGAATATTTAAATTCTGTTAAATTTAATATTAAAAAATTATTTCAGGTAATCGGCAGATGGTAAGCTAGCACTATAGCACCAGAGACCTGATGAGTTGCATGCCCAGTAGAAAAGAGTAGGTAAGCTTTTATTTTATTTTTAAAAAAAAAATGCTAGGAAGAAACGTCCCATTTTCGTCATTTCATCTGAAAACTTTGTATGTATAAGCAATAGGCTTTAATAAATATACTACCGTTTTGGCCCTTTGTATATTGAACCCTAAAAAATAAATAAAAAATCGGTCACGGCGACACGAGTTCCACATTTAAGTTCGAAGGGCCGAGCCGAAGTCCGTTTGAAGTAGCTATAATTTTTTGTTGGTGGAAATTGATAGCTTCCAAGGCGAACATATGACTGCACTCGATTCGCGCATGTAGGTTTATTGCCGTGTTAAGTGGTTCCCTTTGAATTGTAACGTTAAAATTCTTTAGTGTTTAATACACGTATGTGGGAACGTAAATAATCTTCAAAGAGCACGGTTGCGGTGTTGCATGTTACCTGAGTATGTATATTTTGAGCTGAAATTAGTTGCGACTTTAGATATGTTGCAATAATACTCTCAAAACCATCTCAGTTTTTCTTCATTTTAATGTTTAATACATACTGATATTTAATACTATTTAAAGTTAAAATCGAAGGTTTAAGGCGTCATGTACCAATCAGTACATGACACATTTACCTACAGCATTTAATTACGAATTTACTAATTTGTTAACTTTTGCATGTCTTTATGCAGTTTGAATTTAACGACCTGCCAGTTCGAGGATAATATGAAAAGCTTTACATATGTATTTACCATGTACTATATTCCTTATTACATAATTAAATTTTTATCCCTTTCACAAATGTCACCCTTTGCAACCCGATACCGATCTAAATCGCGAATATCTAATTCTAATAGCAGTGATTGGCTCCCTAAGGAGGCAATCATGATATTTGGAATTTCAAACACGTGTTCGACTTTACCCCTGCCATTCGAAACTGATGGCTTATTACAGACACTGTCTAGTTGCAGACATTTTTACCTAATTGGGCGCACGGTACGATCTTGCAAACAGAAAAATCAATACTCGAAATTATTACTTTTATTACGCAATAAAAGACTTTGTTTCTACACATATAGGGTGCAAGGTTGTTAATTTCTTACACTTTATGAAATGCTTCACATGTGAGAATGACGGTTTGTTATAAATGAAGCTTAGAGCAGAATAAGGAGTGGCAATTATCGCGGTGGAAAGTGCAACGATCCATTTTAAACGTTTTCGATAACGGACTTTCACTTTGATTAGGTGTGTGTGTGTGTATGTGTGCTGCAAAAGACAAACGCTTGAAAATGAACGTGGTAAGTACCTATATTCTATGCTTTAATCACTAAACAACGAACGGATCTAGTTCTAAAAGTTTGATTAATATGTATTAATTTATGAATGTGAATGTGTATTGGTTTATAACAACATTTTGGTATGAATTTGTCCCTGATTCGAGTCATTGATCTTTATACCCGTCAGTGATAAGTAACACGTATGGTGTTGCAATGGGCGGAGAAATGCAACAACCAACCATCAGATGAACAGGACACCCGGTTGCCCAACGCCTTACAAAAAACGAAAAAGACGAAACATCACGCAGTTAAAGAGGGATGCCGGAATAAGGCCAAGAAGTGCACACGATCTTCCATTTTATAAAAATAGCTAAAATATTCGTTCTTAATTATTCGCGCTATTCGTATGTCGCTAAAAGTTGGGGTTAATATAACAAAAATTAAAAGAAATTCAACTACTTATAAACCCCACCGGAATTGCGTCCTTTTGACAGATATGTGTAAACAAATCTATCTACGCTTGATCTACGCCCTATCAGCATTGAAGTAAAGCTCAAATTCGTGTGTATCGAGCCGACCCGCGGCGGGCTCGTGTGTGTTAAGAGTTGCCACTACAGAAATATAATTTCAGATAATCGATTATAAGAGAATATCGAATATTATTTAGGTGGTGGATCTTAGCTAAAATAGAAATAAAAATACCATTTACTACAGAAATGAGATGAGGTGAATAATTGGTTGCAATTTTTAAGATACCCGTACGATCCCGTACGATCGTGACATAAGGGGTAGCATGCCTAAAATAAAAAAAATATATATTTCAGTGTCATTATCCTATTTATCTTTTAAATATTTTATAATCTTAGTAAAATATTTTCATGAATCAATCAAACGTATATTTTAGGCTGCATTATTTTATAAAACTATATTAGAATCGAATAGATCTAAAATCGAATATCGATATTTTTTTACGCAATGGAAACACTAAATTAACTGCCAATTCAACTGACAAAGTTCAAAATATCAAAAAGTAATTGTGTTTTTCTTGCATCAACAAAGTGATCGGTTTTATTTCGTGCGTTTAACTAAACAACTTCATCATGAATACTGACTCCGACGATCCGGGTTCAGCCGTAGCAGGTAAACAAATACTTTTTACAACCTTCAACAGCTAATATGGTGGAAATCGTAGATTGTATTACTGATGGAAAATAATAAATATGCATTTACCCAAAAACACTAACTTTTTTTAAACCCTTTCTTTCGCCAGTTAACTAATGACTATTTACTCTATATTTACATAGTACTTTCATATGTGTGCACTGTGGGCCTAACATTCTATGGCCCGCCGGCGTCCCCCTTTTACGGTTAATGAAAAAGCACTTATACATAACAGCGCAAAAAACATCCCCACACGTGTGTAGAATTAGCTCTGGCACAAACGGATAGCGGGATTAGTTTAATATGAATTTCTTGAGTTACAGTGTTTGTCTTGTAAGTCGTTCTGCTAATGCAAGACGGGACAAATTGTTGACACAGTGTCATCTTTCATGGGGTCGCACGTACCTGTAAGAAATGAGGGCAGAGACGCACATGCCGAAACGATATTTCTCCATTTATATTTTTAAAAGTACTAGTATAATTTTGAACTTTAAGTTGCGGCTATTCTTTACTTTGCGTTCGAAAGTTGATTGGCAGTGTTGCGACGAAGTTTCGGTCCTAGTGGGAGTTGTATCCGTAACTTCGGAAGAGTTTACGGAAACCGTCGGCGACAGTTGTGACGTATCTTTTTGTTGTTTGTCCGTTGGCGCGTGTGCAGATGCAATAACACGCGCAGGGTGATCTTAGGTAACTGTCAAATCAATGCTTCTAACAAAGAAAATGGTTGTCTATCCATGTCAAAAGTATGAACACAGGCATAAATATTGTGCCTACATATCTATGTATTTAACAGTGAAATCAATGAAATATTCCGTCAATTACTTGCTCAGAATACAATTAATGAATTTTGGTTTGTTTTCAAACAATATATTGTTTTTGCTTTGTCTTGATCTAATTCCGGTACGCCTGAATCATCATCGGGCTATTGCATTGTGTAATTACAATGGAGCTAAGAGTGCTATGAACAGAACAGATTTTAATTAACTTTAAAAGCGATATAACTTTAAGAACTTTAAGAATTTAAATAAAATCATATTTTTTTATAATATGAACTTTCTTGTTACGTTTCTTCAAACTAATAGTCCTCAAACCGTAGAATTCAAAACTTTTGTCGAATTAATAGATTCCTAGACAAAGTTGTGACTTGTGAGCTATATCCGTACAAATATTAAGGGGTGGCAAGGAAATATATTCACGTTAACCAGTTCAACGAATACAAACAAAAAAACGTATCTACTTAAATCGGATGCAAACTTTGACAGTTTTATTGGGTTGGCTACCATCACTATTAATCAGACATATGGCTTCTAAGGGACGCTTTGGGCAAATATAAAAAGATTAGTTTGCAAACTGCGAGCTATCTGATCGGGGATCCTTTGAACGTCTTTACAAAAACTTTTTGCGATGTCCCTTTACGATAAAAGCGCTGATTAGGCCGCCAACATCTATATTTAGTATCGGTAGCGATTACAATCTTTCT
This sequence comes from Nomophila noctuella, assembly GCA_958496325.1. Taxonomy (NCBI): domain Eukaryota; kingdom Metazoa; phylum Arthropoda; class Insecta; order Lepidoptera; family Crambidae; genus Nomophila; species Nomophila noctuella. Next base: position 15,423,569 of record OY292486.1, on the reverse strand, counting down.
TAGAAACCGATATACAAATTCATAAATAAAGTGCGTACTTCGTAATATACGGAACTTCCGTGTCTTTGTTCTTCGGTTAGAACCATACCGTGATTTATTTGAAAGGCATAAAATAATCAGGGGTCATACCGGTATTCATAAAAGTCACAGATCGAAGGAATAAGATAGGAAGCGTTATTCTATTCCTCACAATGAATTTTATTGTGTGAGTTTGCTGCGATGTTTAGTGATATGTTACTGACGTACACAAGAATACGATAACCGTATTTTTGTAAAGTAAGATTTTATTATTTCATAATAATAATAAATCCTTAAAATAACGAAACGAACGAAATATTGAATATTTGGTTCTGATGAAAACTAATAATTATGTTATGCTTTAGTTGAACATTTGAAACTAGATTAGGTCGGCATTCGGCCTTATGGCGATGTCGTGCCTGAGTATCACAACTAATACCAGCTAGAAACATTCATAAGTTTAATAGAAACATGAAAAACTATTTACTGTTTCATTATTAGTTGAACATTTCTTTGCCGAGGTTTAAAACACAAACACAAAAAATTTAGTTTCTTATTTATAAGTAAATTAGTTTCTTGACCCTAAGGGTATTTACTGTTATACGTTATTATTACTACTCATTTTAAATAACATTTTGAATCTAAAACCTAAGACCACAGATCCGATATCCCTTTTCAAATCCGTACTATCCGTCCCATCACTAGCCTATTCACTATTGTAAACCACCCCGAGCGATTGACTCTGTTTATTTTTATTATTCTTTTTTACAGCATTTCACGCAGCATCCATCAAGCATTAGGCACAAAAGATAGGCGTCGTTTAACATTAGCTTAACTTCTTTACGCTTTGATTACCGCCTGGGGTGCGGTAAAGGTTCCGATGTCGAATGAAAGAACCCTCATAGTTGGGTTATGGCACGCCCTGTTGATTCAAATAAATATAATGTATAACTGCATACGTTTCAATGTTCTCGTACTACGTTGTATAGAAAAAAATAATAATATTAGTTTGCCTATAAGTAAACGGCCACAGCTGCCTATGCCACTTGGATAGTTTGTTGGTCTTGAGTAATGAAAACAAAATTGACGTGTAGCCGTACATCAATTTTGTCGATTAATATTATCGTGCTATATACTGCGCATTCATGTTACCTAAACACAAGTAAAACTGTTCTGGTGATAAAAACGATTTGTGGTTGTGGTAGCTGTTTCTGAATTTCTAGGAGTATGTGAAAAGGTTGACTAAGTACCTATATTTTTTGAGTTTGAATTCATACACCCTCAGGAGGATTGCTTATTCGTCCTATGTCGTTTCATCCAACAACCCTCAAGTTGGGCGGGCGATTATGGTTCTAAATATAAACAGCTACGGAACCTTAACGCCTTCTACTCCTCCGCTTACGAACTTCACAGCAATCCCCAACCACAGAGCAGAATAATTCAATCACGATGACACTGTTTACTGCAGTTTGACGATGTTCAATGTTGGAATTTTTATAGTTTGTCGTGTTAGTAAATTGTGGAGCGAGCACAGATGTGTGTATACGCATGTGCGTTTTGTTAACCTAATGAGTTCTGTCAATAAGTTACGCTTCCTCTCGTGTATTGGTCTCTGGAGACGCGTTAAACGTTTGCTTGTAAAATGGTCTCACATTAGTTAAGGCGGGGTGAGTCGATACGAAATTGTAGTTTCTGTTAGCCTTTATTTTTTAATTTATCCTGTCATTGGTACGTGCGAAATCGCGAATATGCCGTGCGTATTAGTCTAAACGAATCAACTTATAATGACATCAACAACATTAAAGATTATAAATGTCCAAGGCATATGCTTATAAAGAGGAAAAGGCCTGTCAAAACAAATGAGTTATAGGTAATTATGGTTTTTAAACAATACATCTGAACACCGTCACATGGTATAACCCTCTGCTAACATAATACCGTACGCAACGATTATAATCGTAACAATAAGTTAGTTAAACTGAAATTAAAATCCCTGCCACAAGCAAATTAACTCGCCATGCCAATGACACGGTTATTTCCAGAGTCGGTAAGTGTTGCCACAAATCTTAGATGGTACGGCAAGGCACTAAATATCAGATTGTGTGGGGTGGCCGCCCCTAGGGGAACTATTAGCGCTGTTTGAACTCTGACTGGGCTGGTTACTGTCAGTTTTTATTGAAACGATCGTGATTCTACGACGCAACTTTATTGGTATCTAATCACGATATTTCACGAACGATGGAAGGTAATGGTCAGTCAAAATGAATAGGGGAGGGTTGGACGTAATAGCCCGAGAGCTGGCAAGCATTTTTGGGTAGGTGCTTGAGGCAAGCTGAAAACTTGTCCTGTACCTCTCCTATTATATCCCAACACGAAACTGCAGACCTGGCTGGTGAGTAGCGGGGCTAAATCAACCCCCAAATTTTTAAAAGTATATTTTTTTTTTAATCCAAAAATATACTTGAGGCAATTTGCAATTTTTATATGTTGTAGTTTAATATTTACAGAATATAAAAAAAAATAAGCCAGACGATTCAGCCGGGGTTTTAACATTGCCAGGCCCGTCCAAAAATATTTTGCAAATGAATATAAAAAATGTGTTTGAGGCAACTTGAAATTTTAATAGAGTATTATTTATAACTAAAAAATAAGACTCTCAAAAAGACAGATCATTTCGGTGGGACTTTCTACCTGCCAGGCGATCTAACAAAAGACAATGCGTAAAATTGGCGTCTTTTTTTTCGAGCGTCCACCAACCAAACTTGGTAATCTATATTCTTGAGGGCATTACAAACGATATTTGCTATGGCAGTAAAGCTGTAAACTCAGTCCGAACTGAGTAAATCAGGTTTGAACTTTTTTTCGCTTCATACATTTTTGTATCGGAAATTGAATATTTTTGTTTCTTGCGTCCATCGACGAAACGTGAAAACATAATTATTCTTGAGGTCATCACAAACAATATTTGCTATGGCAGTATAGCTGTAAACTCAGTCCGAACGGAGTGAGACAGCCTAGACCGTTTTCACTCTAGGCGTTCGCTCCTGCTTTTTTGTATGGGAATTTGCAACTTTTTTTTTCTCGCGTCCATCGACGAAACCTGAAAATATATATTCTTGAGGTCATCACAAACGATATTTGCTATGGCAGTATAGCTGTAAACTCAGGCCGAACGGAGTGAGACAGCCTAGACCGTTTTCACTCTAGGCGTTCGCTCCTGCGTTTTTGTATGGGAAATTACAACTTTTTTTCTCGCGTCCATAGACCAAACATGAAAATATATATTCTTGAGGTCATCACAAACGATGTTTGCTACGGCAGTATAGGCGTATACTCAGTCCAAACTGAGTGAGACTGGCCAGAACTATTTAAATGTACATTACAAGTCGTAATCGTAATAATTTTCAACTGTTGGAAAAGTTGGAATTTCCCTTACAAAAACACAGGAGCGAACGCCTAGAGTGAAAACGATTTAGGCTGTCTCACTCCGTTCGGACTGAGTTTACAGCTATACTGCCATAGCAAATATTGTTTGTGATGACCTCAAGAATAATTATGTTTTCACGTTTCGTCGATGGACGCGAGAAACAAAAATATTCAATTTCCGATACAAAAATCTATGAAGCGAAAAAAAGTTCAAACCTGATTTACTCCGTTCGGACTGAGTTTACAGCTTTACTGCCATAGCAAATATCGTTTGTAATGCCCTCAAGAATATAGATTACCAAGTTTGGTTGGTGGACGCTCGAAAAAAAAGGACGCCAATTTTACGCATTGTCTTTTGTTAGATCGCCTGGCAGGTAGAAAGTCCCACCGAAATGATCTGTCTTTTTGAGAGTCTTATTTTTTAGTTATAAATAATACTCTATTAAAATTTCAAGTTGCCTCAAACACATTTTTTATATTCATTTGCAAAATATTTTTGGACGGGCCTGGCAATGTTAAAACCCCGGCTGAATCGTCTGGCTTATTTTTTTTTATATTCTGTAAATATTAAACTACAACATATAAAAATTGCAAATTGCCTCAAGTATATTTTTGGATTAAAAAAAAATATACTTTTAAAAATTTGGGGTTTGATTTAGCCCCGCTACTCACCAGCCAGGTCTGCAGTTTCGTGTTGGGATATAATAGGAGAGGTACAGGACAAGTTTTCAGCTTGCCTCAAGCACCTACCCAAAAATGCTTGCCAGCTCTCCAGCTATAAACAAACAAAAATTGACAGAAAACAGGAAACATCGCTAATATTGTAAAAATATAACCTAGTGTATATAAGTTGATGTTTGCTACAATGTTGCACAAAAACTTGTTTTGTTGAACATTTACGTGACACTTTTGGACAATCTCTCCTTATTCAAGTAACTGATTTAATTGAAAATAGAGAATCCACGTTGCTGTTATAATCATGAAAAGACGAAAAATAAAAAGAAGTCTGTGTCTACGCTCGGACCCTGAAGACATTTTCTTACACAGAACCACGAAGGCTTTGTATGTTTTGTTATGTTGAAGTTAAAGTCGCATACAAATTATAATAAACTTACCTGGATATAAGCAGATAAGGCCCAGCAATGACGTCACCACTGCCAGTGTCTCCATCGTGCTGGTTCACTGCCACATTCTAGCACACTTTCTGTAGTAGCCGACGTTTGGACAAACGCATTGCGAGTCTGCGTCCTTATTCATCTGTGGACAAAGATAATGATACATTATTGATTGATACCATTTGGACTACAAACGCGTTTTGAGACAGCCAAATTAAAGTCACATTTAATGAAAATCAGATGAAACATTTTCACAAATTACCCTTCCTGACATTGATTTGATTACAAATCATTATTTATAAATGAAAACATCCTGAGGGTAGAATAAATTACGATACAAATCATTACGAAGAAAATCCCTTTTCCTCAGAAAAATTAGAATTCTCATTCTATTGTTTAAACTACCATTTCTCTATTAGAATTAGCTCTCTGAAAGGCAGTAAACTCGTACCTACATTTTTTTTACTGTATGAAACAGAATGAATTCTAACAAATATGGCTCAAGAGTCCCCGGAAAGGTCTCGTTAAATTTGTTACTCTAGGCCAAGGGCCACTGTAATTTAGTTTTCGTTTTACGTAGAATTTCATAAAACCCTTTCCTTCATTCAATAATACATAACGATGTAACGAGGGCTCGACCCTCGGCATCACACCGTAAGGGACAAAAATTACATCTGAACAGTCGCGCTGACTATAACACACGCTGCGAAAAAAATAATATTTGTATTTTACGATCGTTTTGTCATGTGGAGTAAATTATCGCCGTATTAAAAGCCCTTTGCAGGGAAGGCTATTTGAAAGAAGTTATTGTTACGATAAAGGGTAGGTAGGTAAGTACTTAGCCTTTTTAAAACCCACTGTTCGAGTTTGAATTCATATTCCCCGTCAGTGAAAGAGACCATGATAACACTGATGACTTGATGTTATAGCCTAATATTTGGATTACTACACAAATAAAACGATTGTGAACAAATACTGCAACATTACGAATGCTGCCAACAAGCTGATCGAAAAAAAAAATATACAATTTCGCTTATCCTAGATGTCATACGAGCGAGATATTAGGTTTTAAATAGTGAAGGTGGCTTTGTTTCTTATCTCTAGTTTAGTCAAAGAGTTTCACTTAAACAGAACCATATTCGATAATGTTCCCTTTATTTCAAGCAAGCTCTACATATTTTATTTAATAGAGCACAATGTAACACCGCGCGCCCAACGGCAGCAATAAATCCCAGTTATGATGCAACGCAAGTCTAAAGTCTACGCATAATTTTCTTGTTCCTCTTCTTTTACAACTCATATAAATCCCACATGCCATGCACCTCTTACGAGCTTAATAAAATCAAATTGCCCGAATAAACAGCCACCGAGCGGCGCCTACACACTTCCAAGAGTTGCATTAGTGTAAACAACTCCAAAATATTTATTTGGATTATCAAAAAGACCGTAAACATCTGTCAATCCAAAATTCGAAACTCTTAAACTCGTCTCTGTTATGACATGTACGCTTGAGAGACTGTCGCCGGCAATTTATTTTAAACCCTAAATCTTGGCAGTAAAACTGCTTATTAATTCGACGCTTTATTGTAACGGATTTATGAGGATTTCGGCTGAGTAGCAAACGATGTTTATGAAAATGGCTAAAAGAAAACACATGTCACGAAGTTTTAATTCGCATCCAGGAAATGACTTTCAAAACAAATATATTCACAATCACTGAGTTGCATGTTGAAATCAAAATAAAGACGTGACATTTTAGGCTATTTTTGTCCTACTATACAGGGTTCCATCAAACCACAAATCACAAACTCCAATTATGTTAGAAAGAACAGATAGAAGAAGGTTTTGACCCAGGAATTGGTGGTTAGGTTAAGGTCAGATACTTTAACCATCTAAATAAAATGCTAACGAAATAATAGAAGTGTCCGTCTCAAAATAATTTAGATTGACGTAACCCTTCGAAGGGAAATTTCAATTAGAACTGTCAAAATCTATTGATCCAATAGCGATACAGCTAATTGAAACCAAATACATAATGAAAACATTTATCTTCTATCTCAATTTGTGTCTTATTTTCGGCAACATAAAGTCTTTATTTAAAAACAATTGGTTCCTAGAACAATAACAGTAACCTTTGTAAGGAGATGATTGACCCATGAGCTCAGGAGTGACCCTCATTTGTCGATAGTTCATATTTGTTTATTTCAAATGCTCTTGACAGAAACTTCCGTCGTATTAGAGTGGGTTGTAACAGCCGTGCTTATGGCATTAGGTGGCACTTCAACTAATGATTGCACTATAGAAATGGTTACATAATCTTATCGCTTATCTCCTGATTGATTTTTAATATTATGACGTACAATATACATCGATTGTTAGATGATTGTTAGCTGAAGGGTCAATTCCATTTACGATTACACCAAACCCCATTTTGTTATTTCCCGTTATTCTTTTTATATTTATGTGAACAGTAGCATAAAGAACTTTCATACGATTGTCAACGTCAATGATTTAAATAACTCTGTTTCCGCGTTATTGCACATGACTGTACCGCTGAAGCAAATAATACATTTATTTGCACATACACAATATAGTCTCCGTAACACACAGGATATTGAATTTGATTAACCCACATACATGTTAATTTTCATGCTCCACTTATTCGAAGACCATTTATGCTATAATAATACTCGAACGAGAAATATTCCTTACGATGCGAATAAAATAATTACATTATAATATAACTTATAAGGAACTCCTTTAATTTTGTCTATTCATCTTTGTAAATACGGAATTGTAAAAATAAAGTAGGCAAAGTTTATATTATGTCCCATTTGCAACAAAATTTTGAAGGTGTTGGCAATCCTCCTCATTCCTGTATACTCTTATAGTCTTTTTCAGTTAAGATAATCTCCGTGACGGGTATAATTATTTTACGAAATTAAACTTCATTCCAAGGCAATAAGCTCCACGAGCTGTTTATATGATTTCCCATAGGGTTCTTAAAGCTTTCGAATAGTGCCGATTTTCCTTTGAACCGTCAACTGTCACCGGGATCATCTTAGGTGAAATGGACTATCGTCTTTTACATTCCTATCACACCCGAACATTTCCAGTCTTTGACAACAACTAACTTTATTTAATTACACTAATAAATATACTCAACAGCAGAACCCAGTTGTCTAACACTTAAATTGACCTATAAATCTTATCAAAACAGTGAAGTTACGAGTGCAGCTCAAAAAACAGCATAAACATAATAATGAAGTAAGCTTTTACGATCCTGATAAACTAGTTCTGTAATGAGATGCTGCGGTAGCCGCCCCGATAAGATATCCTCGGCACATGTTATAAATATCCATGGATTACGAGTAGTGTTGGGTGGGACTCGAGTTTCGAGTCATAGGTTTTAAGCTGGGTTTGAGAAAGGCAAAACTGAATTTTTTTTTTAAGTAAAACAATTTGTGAAAATTCGAGTTCAACTTCAAGTTTGCTTCTGCCAATTAGGCAACACCGCATATTATATACTCCATGCTTTAGTTTGTAATGATAAAAATACCAATTATATTAACACTAGCGGCCGCCCGCGACTTCGTCCGTGTGGATTTCGATTTCCAATAGCCTAAAACCTTCCTCGTCAAATGGACTATCAAACACAAAAAGAATTTTTAAGTCGGTCCAGTAGTTCCTGTGATTAGCGTGTTCAAACAAACAAACAAACAAACTCTTCAGCTTTATATATTAGTATAGATTAATATTTGGTGTACACTAAGCAAATAATACAAAATACAAAAAAAAATAATAATAAATAGTTCAAATTATAAAATACACCCAAGTGGGTTGGATTTGTTAAGTGACTCGATTAATATTTCTCTAAGCAGGTCAAGGACTCGAAAACTCGAATTCACCAACACTAATTAAAGCATGACCAATAAACTCACGTGCAGGAACTCCGTGGCATCGGATGCAACATTGTTTTACGACAATGTCGCAAAGGGATATTGCTGACATCGTATAATTCTAATGACGCCGAAATAGTAACAATGATAGCCAGCATTTTCAATTAATTTGGATAACTGGCTATTACGCGGATAATGATAATGAGCTTGAATGCGAAACGGAAATCATTTTCGGAATAGGCCGAATTATGAGATTTAATGATATTAGATTATCGAATTTCACTGCGTGTTTTGAATAACAAACTAGAGGGTTGTTATTCAAAGTGTGCTTTATTATTATTGGAATGTTAGTACATTTTTTGCCTTTAAGTTATAATTTTTATTTACATTTTTTTAATATAAGATAGGTAAATAAAGAAAAAAAAATAAAGAAAACTCCTTATTATCCAGAATCTACGAAACACGGCTTTACATGTAATTGTATTTTTAATGTATTTTACCTACTACACATGATTTGACACTGCTTCAAAAGAAGCAGTATCAATCAAGACAGGTCACAAAAAAACGTTTTTTCCTATTACATACATTTTAACGTCTATTTATTGACTATTTAGCCGACAATCAAAATGAAACTGAATCAGAAGATTTATTTTAAAATTTTCGAGGACCCAATCTCTCCAGTTAAGTATAGAATCTCAATAGCTTTCATCACTTTTTAAAAACAATAACACAATGAACTAACCTACTCAACATATGAAATGCGTTCTCACGACACGCACATGGTTAAACAGTTAACCAAAACAAACGTGGCCAAGGTTAAGTATAATTTATAGCCACTTAACCGGCGACAGGGCTTCAGTTGAAAACTGTAACGCTTTTTGTAAACAACTAGATTTGAACTTAGCTTTGTCTGCGATAACATGACTCTTAAGCAGTTCTAAATACAAGTGTCTGACTACTTAAAGGGAACAATTGACAAACCGTTGTAAAAAGACTTTTGGAAATATAGGTACCTCCACCTTACAGAAGACCGCAGTGAAGTAGCACGTCGTAACTGTTGTGCTATGTTTCTGCTGGTGAGTAAGGTTGCCAGAGCTCAGTTGGGGAGGGTATGGGGTTAAGGCCGGCAACACATCAACGATACCTCTGGTGTCGCGGTTGTCCATGGGCGGCGGTGATTGCTTACCATCAGGCGACCCGCTAGCTCGTTTGCCGCCTCTGACATAAAAAAAAGGTCTTTTTTGGATTCTTAAGTTCAGCTCATGACATTTGTCTGATTGAAATTAAATTAAAGTTGATTTTAAATGACAAACAATAAGCTCACGGTACTAACCTGATTAAGAAGATACTCGTTTTTAGATACACAAGTGAAAATGTAACGTAAATAGTAATTAAATCATTTTATTCTTTACATATTGGATTACATAAACACCGTTTCTTAGAAATTTTAAACGCTTTTTGATGATATAAGTAACTTTGATGGAATCAGAAGAGTCAGGCTTTAAAAGCTATTGCTTCGCTTAGGCGAACGAAGTAGGTCATCGAAATTATCAACTTTTATACCAACACGGAAATTTTCTATGCAAAAGGCCGTCGCTCAGAAGCGATATTAATATGCACATCCATGCACAAAGCGGTCCCTAAATGAACTGAACGACAAAAGTGGAGCAAAGTTTAAGCGCATTGAATTTTCAATAACGTTTACATACATCTGGAAGCTATGAAAACAAAGTCGGTAAACATCGGTTATATCGTCAAGCATAAAATATTTTATAACGCTTTTTAACCCGTTGTTCTAGTGGTTCAAGTAGTGCCGTGATATCGAGGTCCTTGGTTCAATTGTCGGGTCGGTCAAACCAATTCGTGACAGTTTTACCAATACATCTAGGATTTTTGATCACCCATCCGAATTTAACAAGCGTGGTGAATAAGCCAAAACCCATCTTTGTGGCAAGCAAATAATTTCATATGATGGAGGCCTTTGAACTGCAGTGGCATATAAACGGGCTAATGCTTAAGAGACGAACTTCTTAGCTATCCATGGATTATCCGTGCGGGTGCCGGGTCCATCGCGTGGAACAGAGAGGAATGTCAGTCGGCGCCTGGGACTTGCGACCCAGCGTGTAGGTTTATATTTCTAAAACTTAAAGGAAATAAATATTAATTTTGTAAATGAGCGAAAGTTTAGCATTCGTATTTGCAAAAGAAGCACTTTCAAATATTACAAGTACTTTACAATTACTGTAACCGACTATCAACGTTTAATGATAAAGGCCTTAGCTTTCTCTATCATCTTAAATACTTAACACCTTATGTAAACAGGTCGTCAGTGGGTAATGACACTCGAAACCACAATGTAACTGTTGATTTTTACTTTCAAAACGCGGCTTTAAGATAAGTTCAGCAAACGCGCCTTTAAGATGTTTATTTTTCACATACGACTCAACTAACAAATTATTATCTACGATAGTGAGCATAACTGGTTGATTCTACATTTATTCCTCCACATGTCACTTATAAGGTAAAGTCTATAACATTTTATAATAATTTCTTCGAAGCTATATTGTATGCATCTCTAGTTTTCTCGGGTAAAGAAGTAAAATAAAGTTCAACAGAAGCAAGTAGCTAGCTGGCGCCAGTTTTTACTGTTTACTTTTTGGTTGTGTGTACGTTCAAACATTTAATTTAGTATAATATTATGAGAACCATACGAGTTGACTCTAAAGTAACAGGAGAGCGCATTCGTGGGACCACAAGCGGCTTCGTCTGAACCCTAAACAAAAATAAATGAAAACATTGTTTTTGAATTATGTGTGTTATGACTTGCTACTATATTTATACTAGCATCGAGTATACTTACACTCCCAAGAGACGTGTCAACAACTCGGACCCACACAAAGAGCGGTTGATAGTTTGGGTCTCGTAAAATATGAGCGGTTCCATTTACAGGATTGATTAATTACGAGTTAGGTGAAGCCCGCCTTCAATTTAGGAAACTCGCATGCTTATTTGTCAACGGACTGTTTTTAATTGCTGGTTTCATTAATCGTTCGTCAACGTTGATTTATGAGGCTGATGAATAGACGTTACGTGTGAATGACTGTTTCTATGGTAGCTAATCGAATTTTAAAGTGATGTCTGTGTCCGGTCCCGAAATCAACAACCATTTTTCTTATCATAATTTGTTTTCTGTTGGACAAATCTGAGTTTCGATTCGGACTGAATGTTACTAAAAGAAAGTACTTAAAGTACAGTAGTGTACAAATTCACCATGTCTCTCATGCCAAAGCAGTAAAGGTCAAAATGTGAAATAATGTCCTATGTCATGTCGTATTGGCGAACGTGTACTCGTACTTATTGATTTTAAAACTTGCGTATGTGATAAATCTTTTCACCCCTTCCCTCTTAAGTAGATTGAAAATGTCAATATGATTCCCGTTTCCATTTCTGATAGGGCACTGGTTACTATAAGTGATGGTTACCATCAGGTATCTGAACATTTGATATTATATTTTTTGGGTCTTTAACATTGCTTTTCTAAATCACAAGCTATTTCATTCACACGAGACGTCACGTGTCCAAACACGATTGACAACTGAGGATTACCGGCAATCATTCCGGCAAAGGTCTTTTTTTCAGTCTGTGCTGTGCGTGTATCGGCGGAATTGCGCAAGTTTTTACCCAACTTCCCGACAAAGCGTCCTTTCGCTCACAATGCCGTATTTTTGTTCGTGCGGTCCCGACTGACAGTTCGCGTGATGTATTGGGCCGTGTCTGGGGATTATTTTTACCCATTTCGCTAAGTTTGCATGCTCCTATTGTCTGTGGCGGAAGCGGCGGTACAAAGACGGGTTTTGAGGCGTTTATTGTGGATTTGTAATACAATATTTTTGATCTTCATAACTTCATAACTAGCTCGTTGGGTTGAGTGCACTGATTGAGATCTTTAACACACTATTTTAATTGTAATAATTAAAAAATGAAAGTATATTTCGTCATTTTGAGTGGGTTAAAGGAATGGCCTCTTGCACTTCGCACACTTGTATACTACCCGTACGTACTTTAACTTAGTAAAGTGGTTTCTCTTGTTACTGTTATCTCAACTCTGTATATTAAGTGTTAATAGATTCTTAGACTCAAACTTAAATTAACAAAAATATCTTTATGTGTATGTATATTCCCAAATGGAAATGTATCAAGTCAAACTCACAAAGTTTTGTTTCAAAATCTCACATACACGTTAAAAGGACTTATCGCTGACTATCAACACTATAGTACTCGTAATAAACTCAATAAAAGCTATAACACCGGCTCTAAACATCAACGGCCTGCCCAGGTGACGGCCGAACAGTTCACAACAATTCATTCGCACCTTTATCGTAGCGATAAATCGAGGGTGTTAACTGTAACACAGGTACCTTTATGTCCCATTCTTTTTGAAGGCTTAAAGGTTTTTGTAAGTCTTATGCTTGGGATAGGATACGGGCTTTGAGAAACGAGGTAAAGCGAATAGATTCGCGTGAAACGTGAAACGAAAATGTAGGGTTTTTTGTTGCAAAGAGACGTTTTTCTCCTTAAAAGTATATTCGTTTTAATAACCTAGACGACCAATAAACACCTAAGATGAATATGAAAACGAAGATTCATATTAATAATCCTCCTGTAAGCGATAAAAAACCGTAACACACATACAGGTTTAAAAACTGCACAAAATCAGATTTGTCTTCAAGCAAAATTTTAATGATAACAGCTGTAACTTTTAATGATATCGACCGCAGGCTTTTCCACGTAAAAGTTGCCGGCGCGCCAGACACAAAACTTCAAAGTTGACCAAGGCAGAGTTGTCAAAATGTTCAAAAGGGAAGAAGTTTGTATGTGGACGTCGCGTCGCCGATCAAAGTTGGACGGCCGCAGTGGAGCCGCGATAAAAAATATATTTACGAGTCAATTAACACGTCGCGGCAGTATCTTACCAGCCAGTATTTGATTTTTTGAATAAATATGAAGTGAATTGTGATGTTCCAATTTAGAATTCGTATTCCAAAAAAGAAGTTTGTGGGAGTTTTTGAACTTTGGTGACAATTTTTCATGCGGCCAGTACCTTCTTTGATATTTTGAATAAATAAGAACTGTGTATTGGAGATACTCCAATTTTGAAATCATATTCCAAAAAGGTGATTGTGGGTGTTTTTGATCATTCATCTACTACGTACAAAAATTCTCAATGCGGGCACAAACGGGCAGTATTTGAAGACTTCGGTCTTTTTTATGTGATGTTCCAATTTTATTTAAAAAGCATTTCCATAAAATGATGATTCATAAGTGCATAATGCTGATGGCTAAGTGAATGCGTAGGTGCATTTTTAAATTTTATATTTTAGTGCAATTGTTGTGAAATCACACGTTAGCCTTAAAAGTGGGAAGTGTTTAAAAATGTTTCACAATTAATTAGCATGTAAACCTAGCTCAAAGCTAGTATGAATGAATTTCAAAGAAGTCCAATGTACATGCCATAATTTGCAATACAACTAATTACTATTTAATGATAAATTAATACAAAGTACATCTGTTTATTAGAAATAATACAGCATTATGCTCACTGTTACGACTTAGTCGTAATTATCGCTATTACAGACACAATTTGAATATTAATGGTACAAATTACCACTGTGCAGTGTCTCGATATCGGAATAGTTAAACTTCCAAGATATTGAAACAACGGCGTTTGTTCAAAATTAAGTTGGTTGATTCACGCCTTTGACTTTGAACAGTGAAACTTTGTTTGAGGAGAGAATACTCGGAACATTCCTCAGTTTATTGATAACCTTCGACATTGAGAGATAATATCAGATGGATTTTTTTGATTCATCCTTTATACAACTTAATTGAACAATACCAAGATGAGCTTAACTTTAAAATTAAAAAATAATGCGTATATTAATGTATATATCAGTATTTGGTTTATTTTGTTTGCTTGGATAATCAGGGACCATAATATAATAGTATTGGAATAAATAAGTAAGCTGAATTAGGACTTTTTATGGTGAAAAAAAAAGGTTACGAATATCTTTGATTTACTCCATGTAACTTTTACCCATAAGTAGTAAGTATCAGTTACTTCGAATGAATTTGTATTAAAATTGTGATCACCCTTCCTAAATGATCACTTCACATGATTAGCAATATGCCAAATCTTCCTTTTATAAACAAAAAACTGTCAAAACAGCTGTTGTGCCGGCGGCATCGCAATAAAACTCCGTATAATTTGAGTCGCCGGGCCCGCGAGCAAAGTGTCAAATTTTCCACACCATTAGACAGGTCCATAACTTGCCGATTGGCGTTTTTAAAAATTTACAAGCGTTATTTGCCTCGTGCTGCATCGCCTCATCAATATTTCGGAATATTTTTACGTAATAGCTGGCCTGTCGGAAATTTGCATGTCGCAAATTATTAAATTGCATTTAATAACAGAGTTCTGGGGTTTGAACTTAGTGTGGAGCGAAATTTATTTTTTTAGAAGCATGCTTTCTTATGATATGAGGCTTTTAAGTTTACAATTTTTGTCGCCTGATAGGACACTTTTGATAAGATAAAGAAAAAAAAAACCTCAGTTCCAAAACGAATTGCTATTCGAGAGACACGACAATCACTCAACAGTATTAGATGAAAGGGAACATTTAGAGGTTGTTTTATTGCCGCAAGACTTGGCAGCATTAATAAATAAATTGACGTTAATCCAATCGGGATATAAAAAGCACCAAATATAGGTTGTCGTCCTTTCCGCGAATGTCCCTCCTTTGATGTGGGATATTCTCTCGGGCCGGCGTCTGATTCATCCCAGAATGACTATTTCTGGCGCACCGTGGTTCCTGCGACCTATGAAAGCGGTTACATTTGTTTTGCCGGGCCGACCGTTAGAAATACCACTGCGATTAAACAGCCATGATGTTGCGCAATGTTTGACCACATGTTCCAAGCACCGAACCACGCGTGCTATCAAAATATTGACGCTCTTATCCGCATCGTAGCATTGTGGCACTTTGATACTTACGAGCACCTTTTTATTTGGTTACCACATTAGCCTGCACTTAATGGGTGGGCATGTGCCATTAAATAAATATTTATACAAGTGCCGTTGAAAGTCAAGAATTTCGCCTTATCAAGTAGATAATGACCAATTACAAGGGCTACCTAAATATTTTTTGCTCCGTCCGAATCGTCTCGTTAACGTTTATTTAGGTTCTTTTTTTGTCGAAGCCTGAGCTCGGACGTAAAGGGTGGGCCTGTTAACAATTAAGGAGCCGTTAGGGCTAAAAAATGTCACCCTTTCAAAAGCTTTGCGGGTGCAATGTCCAAAAAAGAGGACACTTTTTATCACCTGGTTTGGAAGTCACAAAATGTTTATCGCCACTCGACGGCAAGTTGATTTATACATCCACCCCGTCGAGGACCGTCCCGAAATGAATTAGATTATTTAATTGGTCATTTATTTTCGAAGATAACGCCAGTCACATGGCGTCGAGTGTTTTTAGGTCAGCGAAGTGCCACTCCGACCAAAAACAAATTTGATTTTATAATCCCTGAAATTGACTGAATATTTTGGATGGTACGAAAGCCCACGGTTATATTGTAACACCATGAAATAAATTTAGGCATCAGCTGTTGATCTAAGTTGAGATTTATTACACATAATTGCTATGAGGAGCGCTGTATCTCATGTATTATGGATTACGTTCGAGAAATATGATGTGCTTTAAGACAAAAGGTATAAAAGTGGGCTCAAAAAGTGGCTAATGACCGGCTTACGCTTTCTTTGAGGCCACCCGTGACGTAAAAATTAAAGGCTTATCTTAAATTATGCTTAATTGGAGGGTCTAAAAGTACAGATTGAATTTCGGACCGATTGATTGATAGCTTTTCGTTAATGCGGTGTTTCAATAATGGTTTATGTGAAAAATAAAAATAGAGTATGGTGCCCATTTCCATAAATTCCTGAGAAAGAGTACAATTTATAATCTGAGTATAAGTGTTTTTGTACATTAAGGTAGCATTTTACTAGTAACACTTAAAAATAATAATGTTATACGCACACATAGTGTTATACTACAGTACAGTTTAAAGCTTTTCTCGACAAATACGTACATACCTATACTATCCAAAACAAAATACATATATTTTTTCAACTCGTACCAATATTTTCTGAGGTAAGCATTTCAGCTTTATTATAGAAACGTAGATTGTTATAATTATAAATCGACCAATATTATAGGTGTAAGTTTATAATTAATGTTCAAATTTAGCTTGAAACACAAAGCATTACGTGGCTATTAGTTGATAAACCAAGCTTAGATTCCGTAGTTTATTTATGGCGACCCTATTCGACGGCACAATATTTATAGTCGCAACTAATTACATTTGCATTTTAGTGTTTGTTTAAACGACAGGCACATTATTTGGTTTACTTTTGGTTATTGTAATGTAAGCTAAAACTAATGAATATACATATTGACTGCCTAATTTTAGCAGTGTTAAATATTGTACTTGTAACCAAATATTATGGTTTTATGAAACAACGCAGGACACAGATACCTCGATGCAACGCAGTGATAACTTATGGATTACTAAAAAGGATTAAAACCCATTGCTTAATTACATTTCATTTTATTTTATTTGTTGGTTCACTATCAATATGTTATTCGTAAAAATGTTTTTATTGAAAGTATGCTTATAAGCATTTTGCTAAGTTAAATACGTGTTTCTTTATTGTTTTAGATGGCGAACATGGTAAATATTCACAAAGGGAAGAGGTGAGATAATACATTCATAACAATAACCAAATAAACGCCCAAATAATATTTAAGTAATACCAACAAAAAATTTTTTTTTGGTATTTGTGTATCCCTTACTTTAATTGAATTTTTTGTATAGTGATGAGTAAGAAATGCATTTATTATGAATAAGAAATAATACGTACATAACAAATTTTATAGGTTGAACATGAACAAGGAAAGTATTCCTATACTAGTAAGTATAGGATGATTGAAAAATTGGGATTAAACGTCATAGTATGATTAATATTCACATTGCACAATAATAGTAGTCGAGTGCCGTAAGGTTTATACCTCGGAATCCAGGGCCAGTCAATGAATCTTAATTTAAACTTTGAAAATATGTTTTTAATAGTATAAAGAAAAATGTTAAAAAAAATTTTTTTTCGCGCTCTTAATTTTTTTTCATTTTTTTAAACAATTATTTATTTTTTGGAGTTTTTGTTAGCTCTAAGGCTAATTATTTGCATATATCCACGTTCAGGACGCACAGGGCCCTTGTTTAAATGAAGATATTTATTAAAATATAACTAGCGGCCGCCCGCGACTTCGTCCGCGTGGATGTCGGTTTTCATTATACGAATGTTTTTTCCCGCTAACTCCCGTTCCCATGGGAATTTTGCAATATCCTTTTGCAATTAAGCATCAAGTTTACTAAGGGACCTGCATTCCAAATTTCAAGCGTCTAACTCAAGTAGTTTAGATTTTCCATACAAACTTCCGCCCCCCCCATTTCAGGGAAGTGGGGGTGGGAATGGGTCAAAAAGTAGCCTATGTTACTCTCCATACCTTCAACTATCTCCACTTAAAAAATCACGTCAATTCGTCGCTCCGTTTTGCCGTATTTATTAAGATAATCTAATAAATTAACATTGAAGTTACTCTGCACATATAATTTATTACAAATAAAATTAATTCTTTCACGGCAAAACGGAGCGACAAATTGACGTGATTTTTTAAGTGGAGATAGTTGAAGGGATGGAGAGTAACATGGTTACTACTAATACTTTTTGACCCATTCCAACCCCCCACTTCCCCGAAATGGGGGGGGGGGTGGAAGTTTGTATGGAAAATCTAAACTACTTGAGTTAGACGCTTGAAATTTGGCATGCAGGTCCCTTAGTAAACTTGATGCTTAATTGCAAAAGGATATTGCAAAATTCCCACGGAAACGGGAGTTAGCGGGAAAAAACATTCGTATAATGAAAACCGACATCCACGCGGACGAAGTCGCGGGCGGCCGCTAGTTATATTTTAATAAATATCTTCATTTAAATAAGGCCCCTGTGCGTCCTGAACGTGGATATATGCAAATAATTAGCCTTAGAGCTAACAAAAACTCCAAAAAATTAATAATTGTTTAAAAAATAAAAAAAAATTGAGAGCGCGAAAAAATTTTTTTTAACATTTTTCTTTATACTATTAAAAACATATTTTCAAAGTTTAAATTAAGATTCATTGACTGGCCCTGGGTTCCGAGGTTTGACCATTTTTATGCCTTACGGCACTCCACTATAGGCAAACATGATTAATATACACGGAAGGAAGAGGTGAGATAATAACACATTGTGTAACACTAAGTACAGTTGGTCTCTAAATTATAAATGCTCATTTCAAGCTATCATAAGAGCTTATTTCCATAACAATAGGGCATTTCGATGAAGCTATTGCGGTCGATTGTACAATATCTGTCATGAAAACACACGTGCCGGGTTGCGATGTCACGACAACACGGCAAATATTTCATCGCAAACCAAAAAGTTTGAAAACTCTTTCCTGCTTTTGCGTAAAAAACATACTAGGACATATGTGTCAAAAGAGGTTAAATGCCAGGATTTATGTGTTTTATATGCAGCTCCTATCATAGAAAAATTAACAAAATCTTGATAAAAAGTAGTGCATTAACATGCCGCTTTAATTAAACGTCGTCAACCACAAATTAGTCCTTAAAAGAACACGTCTGTTTCTTCTACTACTGTTACATAAAACAAATGGGGTATTTGACTGATTTTAAAATAAATTATGAAACTCATACATTAAAGACGAAATTTAAAAATAATCACAAATCATTATGTCACAGTTACAGTTTCGCTTTTAACAAATTATCATAGTTAATCGAAACTAAAAAAGTATTGATTTGACAATATTAGCTTGTGACGTCATATGCTTGTATTTCATACAGTTTTCCGTACATTGTTGCGTTTTTGACATTTAATAAAAGTGAGTGATTTGACCTGTCAGTCAAATACCGTATTCTATTCATAAGATTATGCTATGGCAAAAACAAACGCGAAACGGTTGCTGCCGAATATCTCTCTCCGGGTATACGCCGTTTAAGTTACCAATTAGCACAAATGTAAAACTTGAAACTCCCCAGACTTCGGAAATAAAGAAACATCACACCATACGCCATTTATTTGTAAAAACTAATACGATGAATGCCACAAACTCGCTACGACTGCTAGAAACAAAAATAACCAACCATAACTATCTAATAAAGAGATGGTTGTTGCAACGAACCGCTGGATGGAAATGTTAATCCAATTTGACAAGTGTACCTTTGAAGCTACACGCAGTAAACACAAGGAACAAGCAATAAAGAAGAAGATGAAAATAGTATTGTTTGTTCACTCACGGCAGCTGCGGAAAATTTAACACGGGAAACTTAGTTCTAGTAAAGTAAATGAAACGGTTTTTGCTCAGTTCAGTTATACGGAATTGTTTGAGAAATACAGCGCTGATAAATAAGCGAGCTTGTTAGTTAATCAAGCTCATATTATCTTTTTTATTAAGGATTTTAAAATAAGTAATTAATCAATACATAGTATAAAACAAAGTCGCTTTCGCTGTATGTCCGTATGTATGCTTAGATCTTTAAAACTACGCAACGGATTTTACGCGGTTTTTTTAATAGATAAAGTGATTCTTAAGGAAGGTTTGTATGTATAATACATGTAAGTAAGTACCACGGGCGAAGCCGGGGCGGGCAGCTAGTAAACAAATAAATAATGTAGTCAAATACTTAACACCGACAAGTGAATTGTTCTATAAGGGGTATTAAAAATATTTAATGTATAATTAAATGATAAGAATGCTTTTTGTACATTTTATTAAAATACATACAGAAAAATCATTACTTATTAATTAATTAACCACTTGTCCAAATACACAAAGCATAGTAATCATAAACTAATTACGAACTCACAAAAGCGTAACCATCAAATAAAAGGCCGTTAGATTTGTATTTACTTACAAACAGAACTGTTATGTTAACAAAACCCTTAAATAACAATGAAGTATTGTTCTCAAAAACTGTACAATGGCCACTGTTACTCAGGCCTTACTTAAAAACACTAAACCCTCCAAATTATGAGACGTCTGGTGTTAAAACAAATCCTTTTCAACTTTCATTGTGAGAGGTACTAATTGAGTAAATAAAAAACTTTTCTTCAACCTTTTAAAGTAACAATTTGAGCGCGAGTCTTTGAATAGAATTGTCTCATAACAGTTGAACAAAGGTTTTGTTTCAATGAAGTTCTTGAGTCGTAGTTTGTGCAATTTTATGAACTTAATAAGGTTTCCTGTGTGAATTCGCGTGTATGGGATTGTGTGATAAATTGTTAACGTGCAAAATAATATTCTTAATTTATCATTTCGCAAGCATGAGTTTGGCAGAAGAGGCCTATGTCCAGCAGTGGACTGCGATAGGATGATGATGATGATGATGATGAAGAATACGTTTAATAATACTATTTATGTAATGAATTAATCAAATCGTTGTATGGTCATATTTTGTTGAACAATATTTTGTTTCAAATACCAATTTAACCTATGAGTTATCGATTACGAGACATAAAAAGACAATTTCTAATAAATATCACATTCTCAAGCCGAAAAACTTTCGCTCATCACTCAACACGAAGATAAACAGATTTCATAAATTGATACGCTCTAGCGGAATAAGGGCAATGAAAAGACAATATGTTTCCATTAAGAAGGGGGGCTCGGTGTCTGTAGAAAGAGAAAGCCAATACTTAATCTGCCGCTAAACGACCTCAAGGAAACTCTGGATAGTGTCAATGGAGCAGAATACGTTGGAGGGAATGTGACATTCCTAATTACGGAGTATTGTTGGGCAAATGATATACGTAAAAAAATAAATAATTAGAACAAACAAACTCTTAAATTATTTTTTATTAGTACAGTACATTTTGGATGAAAAGGCGTTTGTTAATGTGTAAAATAACAATTTCATGAAATTCGTCATTTCGTTAGCATACTTTTATTAATATACAGGATGGATTTTAGAAATGAGCTTTAAATGGCATGTGCATTAACCATTTTAGCCACAAGAAAATATTCTGTGGCAACCATACACAAGTTTTAAAAATAATATATTCATCTGCATTCACAAACTTCGAAAAAACGTACAGTCAGTTAAAGATGTACAAAACGTACAAAAAACTCTTCTGGACCATTAAAGATTTTAGTATTAGAAAAGTCAGAAATTAATCTGCCGCTAAACGACCTCAAGGAACCTCTGGATAGTGTCAATGTGGCAGAATACGTAGGAGGGAATGGGACAGTCCTAATTATGGAGTATTGTTGGGCGAATTTTATAGCTATCTCATTGGTCCGCTCATTACTGCCGTTGTAATTGTGGCCCATTGTAGTCGGAATGGACGCCATTTTTCCGCGAACCGTGTGAATCTGCGAGGGGAGAATTTGCGTGAAGTCGCCGATGATTCAATGACTAGTGAGGGTGACGTTAGGGTGGACAGGGGATCCGTTTCCAAAGCGAGATTAGTTTCTAATAATGTTATTTTAGATTTTATTTTGGATGTAGTAGTAATATTATGATAGTAGTATCGTACATAGAAGTAGTGTAAGCTTTGCTTTGTTGCAGTGTTAACGAAACGAACACAGTATTTTTTAGGACAATGTTAGGGATTTGCTGCTAATGCTAATTTTTTTAATGTTATTTTGTATAACTAAGTTGGGCTTTTGTGTGAGGTTAAATAATGAAAATAGTATTATTGTATCTTGTTTTGAATAAACTTTGCGGACTACATAATACATTTTCGATGGCTAAAACGTTTCAATAATGTATTTCCATCTATTTCATAACATAATTTTTTATGGGTATTATTTTTATTATCTATTTGGATGCATATATAAATATGCAATACGTTATGTCGAAAGGAAAACAAAACAAATTGCATCTCTCTAATCCAGGCGAGAGCTTAGCTTGCTCATCGGTGGTCTATGCGTACTATAAATCCTTGAGCAAACAACTGTTGGTGCAATGTTAGTTAAAAATAACTTGATGCACTCAGTGGCTGTTGCATTTATGAATATGTGAAGATACCGTGAAGTTATCTATTAAGATACAATTATACCTGAAGCTTTGAAAGGCACATGCTAAAGGTTAGAGTAAAAATTGCAATTGTGAAATTTTATCACAGGGATGTAGATGTATATTTTCAGCTACTATGTATATACATACTTCATAACTAAATATTAAATAACATTTATGAAATAATAATTTGGTAACCAAAAATTATTAAAACCTCCTCAAAATAAAGTGATTCAAAATATTGAATATTTTGTAGTTAAAAATAAGTAATTTTACGCAAGTTTTAGCCGAAAACCGCTAACATTATAAAGATCACACCACCCAGCTTTATAGCTACATACAATATTTCTAATAAGTAATACTACCTACGAGTATACAAAAACTGATATTATAATTTTCCAAAATCAAATAAAATAAGTATTATTCTAGCAATGCGTTATCTATTTCGGGTCACACATGATGGCCTTTTAGACAACCACCGGCGGCCTCTAAAGTTTCATCGCGGCCTGTCGGACCGATTAGCGGCTTGACAGCTAATTTATATACTGAACTTACGATTCTATTCCCGGCGAGGCGGCCATAGACTTTACTATGTTTAGACAAGGCTGTGAGGAAAGAGTGACTTTGCGGTTTTGATGAGTTTTGTCATGTAACAGTGATGTTTCAACTGCATGAATATAAATGGGCTTAAATGTATAAACGATAATTTTTGTAATCCTTTGGTCGTAACCTACTACCGTGAAGATATTTGAAAAATTGAAAAAAGAAAGTCGTTACACTTTTTTCATGACTCATAGGCATTGTTTTTTTTTAAATGATAAATACTTAACTAGACATTTAAAATCAAACTCAAAAAGTTACGTTCTGAAAATAAATTGCGATGAGAACATTTCAGTTAAGTTTACAAAGTACTTATACAAAACATCAGATAAAAGTGGCAAAATAATCTGCAAAATATTAAATGTAAAATTGCAGTTCATTAAAACCCAAAAAAGATCGAGAACCCGTTTTCTTTAATTACCTTTTTTAAACTGCAACATATCGCCTCACTCCTTGCAAACAAAATTTCCTCAAAAAAGAAGAAAGACCCGGTTTTATTTCGGTGTGTTTTATGTTAACTCATTAGCGAGATGTCAAGCATTTCGCATTAAATTTTCAGCTGGGTTTGCTCAAAGCACGCTAACTAATACAATTAATTTCTGCGACGTTTACGACAGCGGCGCATGAATCTGGATGAGGCCATCGTATGCTGGGAACAGCGTCATTAGACAAACGTAATTTTAGGATACTAAGCCAAGCTTAGCTGTTATAGGAATAATAGGAATTAGGACATGTATATCTGATAGTTATGGCAAGATTTCTGATAAACCCTAATATACCTTCATTGCCCTGTATTTAAATCTTAACTGATTTCAATAAAAATTGCCTCATTTGTTTTTGCGCACCTTAATTATGACTCGATTTTTAATTTGTAATACGAATTGTATTCAGGCTGCTTCGTAAATAAGCCATCATTTTAATTTCGTTTCCTGATAGTGTAATACATTATGGAAAAATATTAAAAAGATGTTCATCGTATTTTAAATGTATCTTATCCTTTGTTTTCAAATAATGTTAACCCCAGAATTAAACTTTAGTTCAACAAACCTCTTGTTATTATCTTGTCAAATATGCCAACGCGATAATATAACATCAACAACTGACTACTCAATTTACGTCCAAAACATTTTAATACAATAAATATCTCCGCTAATTTATGACAGCGCGCAAAATCTGGATTGGTCTCACACATTTACAAACTGTATCCGTAACAAAAGGGAATAAGGTTGAAAATTGCATTGAATCATAACTGCAGTAGCTCTGTATGCAACAAACAGTGTCATTATCGAGTATAATACCGGCAGCTGCGAGGCGCTTACACCTCATTGCTTTTTCCGTGACATTGCACGGGCCATAAAAGATATTGAGTTTTGCAATAATGTTAGAGTATCTGCTAACTTTCTGATTTATGCCGATTCACATGCAGTCCTGTCTATTTGGAGCTATTTATTAGATACCGTGGTTAGTTCATCTTTATTTTTGGAAGACTAGGAGAAACAGACATTTTCAATAATGTACATGCACAAATGATTGTCCGGTGCGGAGATCAAACCCGCGACTTCATGGTCTAAAATTAAACTTCTTGACCATAACACTAATATTGCATGTGATAAAAATCATGCTGTATAATAAAATTTTCATAATAAATATAACATATAACATTTTCATAATTTAACTACTATGGTTTCGCACATAAAATAAATTTTTATATTTACACAGCTAGTTCTGATCAGTTAAATGTAAATTTCACTTAAACCAATTCTAGTAGATTACAAAAGGCGTTCGAGTCTTGTCAGGCCGTAACATGGGAAGCATAGTCTCGGGAACCCCTTTGTTGCTAAATCTGGAAACAATTTTCGGAATGGACTCTCTTGACAAATAATTTCAGTACAAATCGTTCCAACAATTCACTCGTTAATGGGCTTGTTAAGTCTTCAAATGCCCAACGTTCCGCAATCGGGAACAACTCACGGTAAAATTTTAAGTAGGCGGCAATAATTATTCTAATTCTGCCCCAAGAATGTTCGTTATGTTGGAACATGTCTCAGTTGTTTTGAACGGACATGTTATCTTGAAACTGAACCATATTTTATGGAATTAGCATAGAATTTGTGCGTTTTAAGAAGCTTGATGTGTAGTATATTGTGATTAATAAATATGTTAAACATTACCTCCCACGAAGCTGTTCGACATAAAACCATTGACTAACTGTCTTCAAAATGTCTTGATATTTTTTTGTGATAAATTTAACAAATCATGATTAAAATGTTTATGTGCCCAATAATAACACATATTATTATTTCAAAATGCTGAATGTGTTAGAAAATTATAGTAAACCCTTGAAGCCTTGGGATATTTATAATTCGTTGAACAAACACACTATCATATTCATAAGGATTATGTTTCATGTATGTACATACGTTCAGAAAGCATACAACTATATGGTAACTTCTAAGCTTTCAAGCTAAGTCTATTTATAGACGTAGGGAGTCTTGTTGTCGTTGAAACATATTCAGTGCATGAAATAGTAACACAGAAATATCATGTACATGTTTATGTATGTTTTGCAAACATAAAACTTATCTAAACATGTCATAAAATCTCGTGAGTACATAATCTGATCCGTCTTACAGAACGTAAATAAACATTATTTACGCTAACCGTGCTTACTCCATTGGAAACCCAACGTCATATCGTAATAGCAAACATGGCATAAACAAGCTGAGTTTGAAGAAGATAAATCCGCCTTATAAGCCACTTATCATCTTTAAAGGGACGTAAACTCCAAAAATCGTTATTCCGGAGCATCTCCCTAAAAGCGGTCTGTGCGTGCAATGCACACTCATAAATTACCCGCCGACGACGCACTAAAATAGCGTAACACCCGACGCCATGGGAACGCTACGACCCCACGAACTCATGCTAAACGCCTACAAATCTGTCCTATCGACTCGAATTAAAAACACATCGGCATACCCGATTCCTCCTCCGATTAGAAACGCCGTTCAATAAACAATTTATGGGGGCTGGATTTCTCAAATGATAAATGCATCAGTCACGCCATAAAGCGACGTAAATTGAAACGAAACGTCGGACAATAAGAAACCGGAACGCCCCAGGAAGCGACGGGATTTTTCGCTGTTTTCCCAACAACAATGGAAGTCAGCTTCAATACTGCATACCGCCTTTTGTCTAATTAATTATCCGACGGATGAAATAATTAAGCTCGTATTCCAGCCCGTGATTAAACTGCTGTATTCTAAACGTTCATAATATCAGGTGCACATTGTTTGGTTGTTAAATGACGGTTATTATCTACGTTCATGCAAATTTATAGCTCGAATTTCGTGGACCCCCTCGGTGGAAATTAATTCAATTTATTCAAGTTCAAGAACGTGATAAACTCTTTGTTTTAAGTGGCACCGCGCGGAGTTGCGGTGTGTATTCGATTACGGGTTGTGAATTGAATAGCGCGGATATTGTGGGGTAATCGGTCACTCTGACAGTGGTCTCCATAGACCGGAGACCAATGAAGCGGGAACACCAATAGCATGGTTTCATGGCACCGGCGTCATCAATCAGGGACCAGTCGTTATACGCCTGATAATGTATCGGCAACAACCCAACATTTAATTGGTGATGGATTGCGGGGGCTCCGCAGACGAATCATATTTTGCGTGTGAGAAATTCCCGGTCGATCGACCGTGCATATTCGATACGGATTTATTATTTTCATCTTTACGTCTAACCCTCTTCGGGCTCGGAAGCGATACGTAAAACGACGGAAGATATGAAGGGCGGTAATGGGGGAAAATTGTACTTTATTCGATTTTGATAGACTTGATGGTGGATTTAGGTCCCGCTGTCACTCAAGAGCATGTCGCTCCTTTTCACATGACCTGTTATCGGATGGGAATAATAAACGAATATTTCACATTTGTATTACGTTTCCTTTGTTTTCA
This sequence comes from Nomophila noctuella, assembly GCA_958496325.1. Lineage (NCBI taxonomy): Eukaryota > Metazoa > Arthropoda > Insecta > Lepidoptera > Crambidae > Nomophila > Nomophila noctuella. The sequence goes on along the minus strand of OY292486.1, from coordinate 15,396,365 downwards.
CTAACCCTCTTCAACCCTTTGAGAACACAGTAAGAAACAATACTGAGTTTAAAAGTTGATGTACGTAAATCATCTATAAACAGATTTTTATTTTATAAAAATAAAATTCCAAACACTCACACCCATTTAAATTGATTGGTTTTATAGTTAAAAAAAAATCAACATGAACATTTGAGAAATATTATCTTTTTGGGCTTTAGATTAGAAAAACTGCGTGATAGATTAAAGCAATGTATTTTTTAATATATTGAAAGTCTTAATATAATATCCTGAAAATAAACTGTTAACGTACCGATAATGAAATATATGTAGTAAGCTGTTTAAAATAAATTCTCCTCTCGTTTAAAAGTTAGAAGAAACGTTTAACCAACATAAACCAGTAGTCAACTCCTGGTATGCATTAAGTGATAAAAATTTAATATTTTCCTTCTTAGATAGCGCTAGCGCGTGGGTAGAGTGTAGAGAAGTCCCGATATTTGTTTTAAACTGATAACTTTTTGTTTAAACCCAAACAAACGGCTACTGCTTGTCAGCTTCTAAAGATTTAGAGTAAGGATTATATAAATACTGGGAACGGTTGAAAATTATGTTTATTCTAACTGCCATGTTAACGGGGTTAAAGAGATTAAGTAGTTTCTGTTTATGAAATTATAAGTTTCATGGAATACGTGTTGCGAGAATTTGGGGCACAATTTATTTTAGTTGAGCTACGATGATTAGTTTGAAACTAACTCGGTTTTGTCAGTGTTGCAATTTTCGATTATAAATGTGATGGGCAGCTGTCATTTCTTTGTATCTGACTGTAAAAATATGGGTTTCATAAGACAGAAACGTCTTTTCGGTAATACTAAAATGTGTGTTTCACGAAGTTGACTAATAGAGTTATTATTTTACCGTCTAATATAATTAAATAATCTCTGGACATTATTTACACAGCGCCATCTAGCCCCAAACTAAGCATTAGCTTGTGCTATGGGTGCCAGACAACGGATAAACATTACTTATATATACTTTTTTTGTAAATATATACATATTATACATAGAAACACCCAGACCGATACAAACAGACATGTTCATGCACACAAATGTTTGTACCGTGCGGGGATTGAACCCGCGACCTTTGGTGTAGTAGCCGACTTCTCGACCATTACACCAAACGGCTCGTCATTACTAGCTTAATTCAGGTTGGTCTTCGTGATTTTAATCTATGCTTATTTAATACATAATTGAGAATTATTTTTGCGTTGCATAGTCCATTAGTCGAGGAAGGCTTTAAGCTACATATAATACAAGAATATGTTTGCAGAAACCGAATTCCGAGCAGAAGGAGTTCGTGGTCGGCCGCCAGACTATTCTTTCAAGGAGACCAATACCATCATTAAAAATAAAGTATTTGGCATCTTTACAGTTAACCATAATACTAAGGTAACTCCAAGCGTCACTTTTGTAACGTCTAAAGAGGACCTATGTATTTTCCTCACCCTTGCTTGCACCAATAACAGACGGGTTACATTTGAATTCAATACCCAGAACATTGAGAATAATATGTATAATTTAATTTACTGTCACGTATCAGATACCGCCTGCATCCTTTGGTTGGGAGCGATCGCCCATATCACCAATTACCTATTCGATAAGAGGACTTATTTATGGACCCCTACGGTCGGCCTCTCATAGAATTAAAATTCATTGTTTCTCTTATCCTTGACTAGATTACCGAGGTCATGGGATATCTGTGCCTTATCGAATAACAAGAATAGGCTTTTACACTGAAACGCGATAGTAAAATGGGGTTGGTAATTACGCGATTTGTTTGGAGGAGCCTTGAATGGTGTTCGTGGTATATGTATTAAATTGAAAATGTGTTTTTAAGGTAGTACGGTTCCTAGATGGTGAACTACACATTAATTACATGCTTTAAAGAAAAGTACTATCAACTTACTATACTTTACTTTACTATAAAACCTATTTTTATCACATAACATTAATACAGGAATAGTTTACTACCGTATTGTCCTGACTAGAATTTTGCGATTATTAAAGTAGAATTAAATTATTCGATACATCTTACACACGCGATCTTCAACCTTACTCACCTCACTTCAAAGTTCAATGTCTACTACTTTAGTTGTAGCAAACATTTAGAACTAGAACCAGAAACAAACATTTGCAGAGCGGACTGTCTGATCTTAACCCTTTCGACAAACTAAAAAGTGTTAAAGTCCTGCGGTATCAGATTTCTTAAGTTACTCTAAAACTGTTACGATTATCGAGTTTCAGATGACAATGGAGATAAGATAGGAGATTTTATTACTTTACTGAATAACAGAGTAGTTTCCTTTGAAATACGGCTTTATTACTTTATCACACTAAGTTTATTAAGCCTCTATATCACACAGCAGGTTTTGCCTTTGATGTTTCATTCCATAATCGTATATGTAGTCTTTCCGAGTGCTTTTAGTTTTGTGTCCTAATTCAGTTGATATGGCCTTGTTATTAAGAAATGTTATCAATAATTCAATCGTGACTCGCGTTATCAAAGTATCTGAAATAAATATCACATAATAAAAAAATCCCTTCCAGCCGTTTTTCGACCATGGCAGCCGATCTAACGATCAGCCAAGTACGCAGGATATATTATAGTGCTCAAGTGAGTGCCCAAGAACAGATGCACTCCCTATTCACCCACTCCCATAGTTAGGCGGTACAGTAATCTAATACAACGGTAGAGAGATCAGGCGCTGGACCACATCGGCTTAACGTGCCCTCCATAGCACGGAGGAGCTCAAGATTAAATTTTTTAGTCACCCATAATGAACGGGGTAAAAGACTGATAATTTAGATCGATTAAGTGAAGAACCGCCGGGGACTGGGCTGAGCGGAAAGCCCTATGAGGTGCCTATGATGATGATGATGAAGTAAAAAACGATATTTTTTTGTTACGGCCCTCTAAATTCATCTTATTTGCTCCATTTTCTATGCTTCAACGGTAACATTTTTTGTCACACACATGACATAAACGGGTCATGACTTTGAACACTTTGACAAATAATTGACAGTTCTCGAAAAATTAGCAACCGTCAAATTATCCGTGAGCAAGCGTAACATTTGCAGCGACATGTGTGCAGTATATACATATTCATGGAAACTGGCGGATGTACTCGCACTTTAAAAACTTTTTTTAGTTTCCCGTTCATTTCGCAAACGCAAGGAGAGCCTTATGTTTAAGTGGGCCGTTGCAGCGCACGTATATTGTGGAATTATGCGCATATTTCTATATTGTATGTAAAACACGGACTCAAAACTGTTCGAGATGGGTTGCATCCGTTCAGTAACCGCTGACCTCTGGCACAGACAGGATTTGAAGCATTAGAGCATTCGATTGTCTCTCGGCTATTTAAAGGCGAACGATTTTCAACACTATTACTAGAGCGGTAGGGTGGAAACTCAGTTCGTTGGTGGCATTCATGAAATACATCTTATTTATTAATATGTTTGGGAATAGAATTTAAATTATTTGAATAACTATAGGAACTGTTGTTTGTCTAAGTTTGGGATGGGTCACATACCTACATTTTTTTCTACGCTGGTGTGGTGCTATTTATTTATTTATTTATTGAAAAAGTTATGATAATTTGTATAAACAATTAAGATTGATCTAAAACAAATATTTTTTTATGAAGTATTTGTATTATGTTGACTAAAAGTCCAAAAAGTCAAATGACTGATTCATCGGACTTTCGTATCACAGTGGATAAATTTCTATTTTTAAGCAACTTAAATAAAAACATAGTACGTACACAGACATCAAAATAAAAAGATACCGCGGATGTAACCATTAATACTCCTACACCTTAGCCATAAAGTAATAAAGTCCAAAATAGTTAAAAACCTCATCTGCATTTGCATTAACCAATGTGTATCAAATATCGCGGTTACAAGAAAGAAGTTTCCATTTGAAACGTCCTTCGTTTCCGGCTTTTACGTCCCGAAGATGGTGATAAATTAAAATAAGATTAATGTATGTTTTAAATCTCATTTTACAAGCAACAATTATGTAAGTAACGAGGTGGCGCTGTAAAACTAATGGACGGTTTTAGTTTTATGCGTCGGGACTGCAAGAGAGTGATTTAATAATAGTGAGTTTGAGTAATTTGATGGTGATTTGAAATCAACATCGAATACCATTATTTTAGAATGGAATGACTAGAACTTTCAGTATATTCGGCTCGTATTTAAATTTTAAAATATTTTTTGAGCGTTTCCCTGCTCCGTTTTATTTATTTACAAATACGTATCCGTTTGTGAAAAAAACATAAAAAATTCATTGCTGTTAAAGTAAAGGATGAAAAACATTAATTTTAAAACACTACAAAATTTTATCGGGTCAGTAATATTTTTTAATAATTTGTAAAGTTATGTATTGCTGATTTGAAAATATAACGGTCAGTCGGATACATACCTTTATGAATAAAAGTAAAAATGATATGGGATAGGACTAGATCAATACATTTCTCTTGGAGAAAGAATCAAAGGACTTATCTTATTTTATGAAAATAAAGAAAATAAAAATACACTGAGTAAACCATTCCAGTCTAACAACATTTTGTTAATTCATCACTCGGCGACGATAAGTGCCGACGTTGTCCGGAACCCGCTTTTTTCTCAGCTCTCGAGAGCTTGCGAAATGTCTTCAAGACTTCGCTCTAAGTACATTTTGACATCCCTTCGCGAGGTTTTTTTTTACAATGGCCAGTACTTGAGATGGGAATCGTGTTTGTTACGGCCGTTCGCAAAAATGCTTGGGTCCGGTCGAGTTTTTTTTTGTAACAACTTCCGTTGTTCTATTTTTGGAACGAGAACGGTTTGAATGGATAATTGCTAGGTGGCGATTCTGCGCTTGTTTGTTTTATTAAGGATTTATTATTTATTTTTTTGGCTTTGTTATCGGTTATGTTGCTTAATAATTTTGTTACTTTAATTTTCATAAAAATTGTTTTAAATAACGTTCGTTTCATTTTCATTATGTTACTTTATAGCAAATATAATGACAGTAATATCAAAACAACGCTCATAAAATGTAAAATAAAATAAGTTTCATAAGAACCTAATGTATCAAATTCTGAGTCCTTATAATATTCCTGCTGTTTCAGGAACTGGTACAAAAAATTTAGCAGATTTTTATACTTAATACAAAAGTTGTGTACAGATTCCTTTCATAATAAAAATTAAATTAAAAACAAACTAAAACTAGTTATCCAATTTTGTCGCGATTTCATCACATACTTAAAGTGTGATATGATTTTAAAATGTTAAATACATTAAAACCATAACAAACAATTAAACCGCAAAAAGCATACCGCACAACCGCAAAAACGACAAAACAAAAATACTTACACGATCCAAACATCCATTTCACAACCAAACAAGTCCGAAAACCACAACACATAAAATCCACTTTCAGTCACAATACGCGCATAACCTCAAAATTTCGCGCCAAACGTGACGAGCGCGCGCGCCCTCCCCTCACAGCGGTTCGAGCGGTACTGCCGGTCTGGGTGACAGTCTAGACGGGGGATGGCAGGGCGGAGGGCGGATCTACCCCGGCCAGTACGTTACGTAGTGCCGTGAATCAAACTCTTTACTGTATTCCGACTGGCCAGTACCTCGTATACATTCAACGTTTGGCAGATTGAGAAGAAAATAATTTAATCTTTGTCAATCGTTCGAATTTCAAAGCTTATTTTTATTTATGTAGCTTATATCAGAAAAGCAGTGTAGCAAACTCTTTACTGTATTCCAACTGGCCAGTACCTCGCATACATACAGCTTTTGGCAGATAGGCATGAAAAAAAAATACATCATTGTCAATCGTTCGATTTTTAAAGCTTATCCCGGAAAGCAGTAGCAAACTTTTATATATTCCGACTGGCCAATGTACTTTGTGCATCTTTTTACTTCATCAGTAGCTATTTGAATCTCAAAAATAATAAAATTACAAAACCATAGGATTGAATGATGCTTTAGTTTAGAGTATGAGTTAATGTGAACGTTTTTGTAGTTTTGTTGAAATGATTATAATTATCGTCTCTATCGCCTTAGGTACGAAGAGTTAACATTTTTCTTGTACATTTATATTTTGTGTTCTATTAAAACACAAAAAATTGTATAGGATTAAAGCATGTCTTAAGGCTTTGAAATCTGATAAAAGATAATTAGAAAGATAACAAAAATAGGAGCCAAAAGCACACCCGACGAGCTAATTAAGAAACGTTTTAATCCAAAACTTCTGAACGATCCGAAGGTAAGGAACTTCCATTGGTAACTTTGTTTGGGAACCCGACAGTCTGGCTAATTTTGCCTTTTCACTTATATTGAATCACTAATCTTAACGTTTCGCCCCGAGGTTTGAATTCTAAAGGTTGGTCTTTTAAAACATTAATTGTATTAGGACTGTGGTTGAATCTTAAAATGAACAGAGTTTTAGGCCGATATAGTTTTATGTTATATGTTAATTGATTTTAACATTTCAATTAGGGTGTAATAAATCTGTTCAGTTAAATCTGGAGAGAACTTTCTTTTTTCCTAGCATTATAAACAGACTAATGCTTGAATAACTTGAAATGTATAGAAAGTTTTGATAGAAGACCTAGTTATTAGATTGATTGGATTTTTAAATTTGGAACAGTTTTTTTCTTGCATAAAGAAAGTTTAGTTTAGGTTTGTTAATGTATAAAATAAAATTTAGGACACAAAAAAAATGCTCGATGTGCAAAAGTGGGTATTTTTGAATCTGTTTGCGGTAAAATTTCATTTTACATGTTCCCATACAAATACCCTACTAATTATTGCAAAATGTGAAATCTATTCTAAGCAATGACAGTTACATTTGCTATTTATAAACGTCTGGTCCGGACTGGCTGTCGGGATCAATATCGATCTAGTTTAAATATAACAGTGCAGGCTGGATGCACTTCCAGCCCAATCCGCGCGCATCGAATGCATTGTATTATTGAGTAGGTAAATGAGACGGACTAAACGTCCGTTTGTCTATCTACTAAATATGCGCTAGTTTTAACTATTCTGATAACCGTAATTCAATTTTAATTAAATGCTACATATCGGTTTCGGGTCGGATCGACGTATTTTGCTCAATGTCAATCAATTTTGGAAATAATATGTTGTTGTCAAAGCAAAACAATAATTTGAGTTTAACACGCTATTGATAAAGAATCGCTAGTGGCCGACCGCGACTCCGTCCGCGTGGATTTCGAATAGCCTAAAGCCTTCCTCGTCAAATAGAGTATCCATCACAAAAATATTTTTTCAAATCGGTCCAGTAGTTCCTGAGATTAGCGCGTTCAAACAAACAAACAAACAAACAAACTCTTCAGCTTTATATATTAAGTATCGATTAGTATAGATTAAAAGCCTTCCTCGACAAATGGACTAACCCACCTATTTATTTTCAATTCGAAACAGTAGTTCTTGAGATAAGCGCGTTCAAACAATCAAACAAACTCTTCAGCTATATTAAAATAGTAAAGATATTGGTAAGCAGGCTCACCTATGATCTGTGTACTGATCGTAACATGTTACTGTAGGCTTTAGAGCACCGGTCCGTCTCTTCTCAGGCGTGAAGGAATCCGCAAGAGTTTAGTGATTAGTGGGCATTATAATCCGAAGCACCACGACTCCGGCTGAAGGCCTAGCTAGACTGTAGTTATGACCTGTAAAAGGATTTTCGCCACTGGTCTTATATTATACAAGAGGACGCTAGTTCGATTTCCGCACAGGACAAACATTTGTGTGCATGAACATGTCTGTTTGTCCTGGTCTGGGTGTCATAATTTGTATCTATTTAAATATATTTGTAATTTGTGTACTTAAAACGGAGTCAGATCAATGTATGTAGTGTTGTGAAATATTGATTTATTTTTTTATTCATACTACATATAAACCGTAACTTTCCAAGAAAGCTTTTCTCAATATGCTAATTAACTTATAAAAATAAAAGCCTTGTTTTTAATGGAAATTGTATTGCTGCCTCCCACACAAATATTGCTCAAACAAAGGCGAAGCTACTTGTATTTATGCGATGAATTTTACTTGCGAGGGCGGAGGTAACTAATCACTTGAACTATGAATAACGTACCAGGTTTCTAAGAAAAATGTAATTTTAATAATATCATAAATGTAAAAGTTTGTTTGTTTGTCCGTCAATCACACTGGAACAGTAAACAGGCAGGGCTGACTTAGGTTATAGGATACTTCCTGATTATACCCTCCTAGCCGAATTCGGCCACGGCGCCCAATCTTACGATTAGCCAAGTACGCAGGATATATTATAGTGCACAAGTGCGTGCGCAAGCACAGGTGCACTCCCTATTCCCTCACTCTCATAATTCGGTGGGACAGCAGTCTCACACGACCGTAGAGAGATCAGGCGACCTGATTATACATCCCAATTAATTGCTCCCATGGGATAAAACAGGAATCTTGATAACACGGGCAAAGCCGCGGGTAACAAGGAGTACTAATAAAATATCTGGTGTGTCCTATTTCTTTTGTTTCTTTCTTTTCATAAAAGTTATTTATTGATAATGTTGCCAAGTATAAAATAAGCAGCTTAGAAGTAAATTTAATAAAACTAGCATGAAATTTTGCTTAAGACACCACTTGAAGAGAGACATCAGAATTGGTTAATTTACTTTCCATTAGATAATTCCATAAGAGATGCGGGTAAAATTATAAACTGACGTCCACATGACGAGGCATTTTACTGAAAGGACACTTAAAAGTGGTACTGAGTAAGTGAGTGATACAACTGAGATGAGTCGTCAAGTACCGTATCGTATACAATTACTTACGACAATATGTTGAATAAAAAAATAAACTTTTTTTTCTTTTTTTAATAAAGTAGGAAGTACTAAGATTAGATGTTGATTTTTGATGTAATTATCTTTGTAATGTGCACTTCAATACCATAATGTCCTTCATACATACTACAATAAATTGATATATTGATAAATATAAGATAGGCCGCTATAACCGTATATTGGCTATCAGGATATTCTTGTAAAATCGAGCTAGAATCATTGCTTCAACTAATGTCTTGTTAGGTAGCTGCGACTATTTCTGTTTAAATAAAACTACTGTTAAATACTGTTAAATAAAACTGTTAATTTTGACGACCCGCTTGGTGTAATGGTAAAGATGTTGCTTATTACGCAAGAGGTCGCGGGTTCGATTCCCGCACTGGACAAACATTTGTGTGCATGAACATGTCTGTTTGTCCTGGTCTGGGTGTTATATGTATCTATTTAAGTATATTTGTAATACCACTGTTGATTCTGATGTCTGTAATACAAGTGCTTTAGCTACTTAAAACGGAGTCAGATCAATGTTTGTGATGTTGTGAAATATTTATAAAAAAAAAAGGATAAAATCGTGGTATAGCTTCGTCTCATATGGGTGCACTAAAATGTGCGTAAGAGTTTAAACATACGAGCTATTTAGTAAAACTATTCTACCGATCCCATAAGGGAACGAGTATAAACTCGTTGTTTAAGAAGGCTTACACTTTAGGTGAAGCAAAGCAATCTTATTTTCAATATCCACACAGAAAAAAGCTGCTTTATAAGTATTAAAAAGTTTCATATGTAAATATTTAAGACATAAAAACCCCTCTATAATATCTTCTTACACTTTTATTAGATCTAAGGACATTCGAGTTAATTCAAAATTCTAGGTAGCAGCTAGAAAGGTAGCTAAAACACAGTAAATGCTTCCTAGAAGCACCCTAGGGAAAACAGCTTCAAGTCCGAAGAACAAGAAATAAAATGTTCTTTTACGCTACATTTAGATAAAAGCTTTTCAAAATGTTCTCATTTAAATTGGACTTAGGTAATTTAAAACTTAAAAAACGGTCTTTATTTAGACAAAACAGCATTATTTCTTTGTCCTTAAAAATCTTTTTCTTAGACAAGTTAAGAAAAGGCTGAGATTTAAGTTAAATTTTCCATTACAATTCGGAACAAAAGAAAGGTTTTTGAATTATTTACTGGCTTAATTACATGCTTGCGTAAGTTAAGCTCACAATGTAACACTCACAATAAAGTTGGGATGGTAAACCATTGTCATTCACGTAAGTATTGTGTGGCAGCTTATTCGTATTACTCGTATTGTCACATACCCGCCATTTTAATCGTAGCATTTATTAAGCGGCTAACTGGAATGTCGTCGGCTTTCTAAAGCGTCAAACCTCGAAACTCTATCAGATCAACTTTACAGGAGACACAAAAAACTTTACCACGAAATATTTAGTGACACAAAAGTATAAAAATAAGAATTTGAAAAAGAAATGGAGTTAAGAGGTGTGACACTTTAGCATACGATATGACAAAACCTCAATTTTATTTTTTTAGTTTTATAAATACATTTCACTCTCTCTCTCTCTCTCGCTCTCTCTCTCGCTCTCTCTCTCTCTATATCTCTCAAACACATGCATATATGTATATATCGAAAGTTTTAAATAATCGTATCCCAAAATTTAGAAAATAACACCCGTTTGTTACGAATTTTCCAGGGATCGTAAACCTGGTCCATAGCGCTGTCAGCGCTAAGTACTAGCGGTAGACTAGCGCTTGTTTCGTGGAAGCGGCTGTCGGTGCGTTAATCGCGAGTTCGTGTTGAACCAGAGCTCTCGCTAATCCCTAGCGCAAGTTAAGCTCACACAATCTTCCGACCAGACAGTGCGGGGATCGTAAACCTTTGTCATTTACGTAGGCATTGTGATGTGGTCTTTGTGTTGGCATGATACGGTAAAGACTTTGATACTTTCACAGTACAAATATGTCAAAATAATATAAGGGAATATTTTAGCATGAAATAAATAGAACAGTTTTTTAAATCTATTAGTAAGTCCATTATTTTTCTCATTGTGTTTAAAATAAAGCGATTGAAGAGAAACAATTTATTGAGGACTCTCAATGAAGTATTTCGCTTCAATAGATTTAAATTGCAATCGTAAATCATAAAATAATATGATTATAGTGATAGTAAAAATAAAGTATAACTGCATTTATTACTATTTACTACTAACTTGTAACTATATTATCTAGAAAATTGTAAATTGATTTATTTAAATATGTTTGAATGAATAACAAAGTATCTCAATAAATTTCCACCACCATAATTGGCTCATACGTTATATTAAACGGGAAGCGTGCCAAAGGTTTGCCCTCTCGAATATAAAACGTACTAATGTTTGCTTGGCGAGAAGCAAGCGGCGCCGACATACGTGTATTATCTTTCATTTAAAACACAAACAATCCTTTATAAGCTTTTATAAATGTTGATATTTATTGATATGATAAGAAAATATATCATACACATAAATGTCCCTTTATATACTTTAACACATTTGAGGCAATTTTCTAAGTTATCAAATATCACATATGTATGTAAAAGATATATAAATTCATATCCTAACCTATCATAACAATATAAAGAAGTTATCAATTAAAGATTAAAATCATTTTGCATTCGATACTCCAACGTTATTTTCCATACGATGGAAGTCCTAACTTTTTCAGACGAAGATTTACCTATCGATATTATTCCAAACATATTTAAAACTAACTGGGAAAATTCGCGAGAGGCGAGAGCTCCGGCGAACGTGCCCCAACTTATTAAACCAAGCAGCGCTCAGTCGACTAGTGGAGGTAAAGCCGCTGTAATTCACCTCGCGCGTTGTTAATTCAGCACTAAAACCCGGGAATTTCACACAATTCCCACTACTAGGTGACGCGAGGGCACTAAGTTCTTATGCGAAAAGATTTAGAGGTGATAAAAGTCTGGGTGATTAAAAGTTTTAATAAATAGGGATGATGACTGATATCACTATTAATTTTACAATACTATTTGGCTAAAAGAAGATGCTTTTAGTTATCTAATGAGTTGGTTTTTACTCTCTCATTCATAAGACTTGTATTTTTAAATCACACAAAAACAGTTATTAGTTTCTCAATTGACTACAAAAATTGTGACGTCATAATAGAGTATTTCCATACAAGCTTCATAGTGAGAGATCGTTTTGACAATTAATAAAAGAAAGTCACATGACTGGTGGTGTCATCATCCCTATTATCATGCACACATTATGTTTTTTTACACAGCAAGTTGGGTAATTTAACAATTGCATTACAACTACTGGGTCACAAAAAAGTATAGCGAGAGTGACGTAATTAAAGAAGATATTCAAATAAAACATAACACGGTTGTGGCATTTTTATATAAAAGTAATATTGTGGTCAATTTTTAATACGATTGCGAGGTATCATCCCAACTAATATTATAAATGCGAAAGTAACTCTGTCTGTCTGTCTGTCTGTCTGTCTGTTACGCTTTCCCGCTTAAAACTCGCAACCGATTTTGATGAAATTTGGTACAGACAATCTTTAGACCCTGAGACAGAACATAGGCTACTTTTTATTTCGAAAAAAAAGAAACCACGCGGACGGAGTCGCGGGCGGCCGCTAGTTATATAATAAATGAGACATTGTATTGTGTTTCATCATTATATTCTAATATACATATGTTTGTAATTACCAATATCGGGATAGTTTTTGTTTATCTGACAGTCCCAATGTATCGAAAATGTTCGTTTGTTCTGGGCATAATTATTATTTGTATCTTCATTAATTCCGATAAGTTTGAAACAAGTGCTTGGTGATATAAATTTATATTTACTAATATTTATTTAAATAACATAATAAAGATACATCATTTCTCTCGTGTTTCAATGGTACTGTATAATTTCAAACAGCAACAGTCTGGAATGTCGCATGTCTAAAATCAACCACCGCCGTGTAGCAGGGTGTTGTTCTTACGTTAAATTAAGCTTTCGCATGTTATTTAATAATGATTAACTTCACGCTCTTGTATAAATAATAATAATAATATGTGTACGGAAGTTATTATAAAACAATAACCTGCTTTATGGCAATCAGGTTGAGTTACACACGTTAACATGTTATGAGAAGTGCTAATCGTTAATCAGCTTTGACATAATCCTCGTGTATGTTATGACGTATTTTAGACCACAAAATATGCAAGTCTAAAATAATATTATTTAACTAACATTTCTATGTGGTTAAGTTTATGTTTTATTATTTTTAACTCCATTCGCACTGAGGTTTGCATCCAAATAATTGTTAAATCACTTTTTCACGATATTTTTTGGATAGATCGTACTAAGTGCTCATCTTGAATAGTGATTGAATTAAGCGAGTTCTTTAATAGTGCTATTGTCAGAAAAACAATTCCAAACCAAAGCTTCAAAATATATGATGTCTTAAACCTGCAAAATGTTTTGGGTGTCCCCTTCATATTCCAACTTCAACTTTTCCTCAGCCTTCATTACCCGGAGCGAAAGTACCCAAGCACTATTCAGATCCAACACCTCCTGGGAGTTAATTAAAATTTCCAAAACTATGCGGAAGCTCTAGCTTCACTTTTAATTTCTCTGTTTACGCCTGGCCTGGTTCCAAGGTTTCGTTCTCGTTTGCCTCATTACGGCTTGTGTTAATGTGCCCCTGAACTGGAGGACGCTTGCCTTTTGCCTGCCTTTATTTTGGTCCTTCGTTAGCCGGAGTAATTTGTATTGGCTGCAGTCTGGACTGCATTCATTATTCTCTTTCCTCGTATTGTCTCTGCGCAATTGGGATAAGCAATTTGGGAGAATATGTGAGTGTTTGGACATTTTTTTTAAGTTTTTTGGGTGCTGAGTGCTTGTTTGCATCGATTTGTATGGTTGGTTCAGGATTAATGAGTAAAGAGGACAAAATTCATACATGCGACATAACATATCAACTTACATAAAAAAGATCCTGATTTTAAAGGTTATAGAAATGTACCTAGTGTAAAGTACTGTAATATCTATACAACAGTTTTCAAATGAACTGTTTCGACGTGTGCGTCCAAGACGTTACCTATGTTAAGCTATTAAGTTTAAGGTGCAAAAACAAACATGATTACTAGCTCAACAAAGAAAATCAGCAAGATCAACATCAAAAAAGTGGGTTCATTTATCTGAAAAAACATCTATACCTTTTTTTAACCTTGGGTGAGCCATTTATCAAAAACTCAATTCAGAGGTTCAAAAGATTCAATGCTCCTATTTTGCAACTTGATTTACTGATAATTCTTTTGTACGTTACACTTTTTACTAGCACTCCGGCGTGAATAGTGTAGTGTGTGGCACCTCACCCACACATTAGGCTAGATATAAGTTAGTATTTAAGGCATTGTAAGTAAGCATATTCATCATTATAGTCGTGACATCGAACATAATAATTGTTTCAATACTCTCCCGCGCGCCACATCAGTACATGGCGACCCTGCCAGTGCTGCCTTCGGGGCAGTGCTGTGCACAAATAAATAAATAAATATTTTTTCGAACAAAACAAGAAGCCAAATAGTTAAAAAATCGGTTAAAGAGTAAAAAAAAAACTTTAAAATAAGTGCAAGTGAACACGAGTGATAAACTGGACTAGATTTGTGGAATCTGGAGAGGCGTTATTGTGCTGGCTGCCGGGAGAGATGGAGCCAGATGGAGGAAGGTGTTGCTGGCAGCTGGGCGATGATGGTGCCCAGATGTTGTGGTGCTGCCGGGTGCTCATCGAGAGATGAAAAATGAACTATCTCTGACAATTTTTTTTATAATAGTTTAGTTTCTTTTAAATAAATTAAGGAGTAATGTAATATGATATTTTTTAAACTAGACGAGTTACACACATCGACAGTGAAAACTACCTAATATTAAGGCATAAAATTTCTTTCCATTTGTTTTTTTTTACTACTTATTAATATGATTTGTTTCAACTTTTTTTGTCTAACGTTGAAGTAATAATATGACGTTTAAAACCTTGCATAAATTCTTTACTAAATATGTATTCCGAAGTACATTAATGACTAGGTGCATCAAAATTCGTGCACCATATTCGGAAACTGATCGCATTGCCTCATCATACCACACACGAGGCATGCATCAGCAAAAATTTGTTTACATGTAACTGACTAGGATCGTAAGACTATACGATTGGTATGCGACCTAGATACAGCTTTGTTTCCAAGAGTGATTGTTCGTCATCAATGATAGGGGTACCTTAGACGGTAGGTTTTGCTGTCAGTTTTACCACAGTCATTGCTGTGACTGATGAATAACCTGCCGTGTAATGCGGTGACTGACGGTTGCATGAAATTGATTGACAAATATCTGGATACTTTGATTTGTTTGTCATGCAACCATCAATCATGATTGATGGAATTGACTGACCAGGGCATGAGCGTCTAAGGTACCCCATAGGGTATGCCAATGTTAACATAGAATCATAAGTAGCAACTAATTTGGTTTATAATTATAAAGGAATATTGAATCTGATTTGTTATTGTTTTCTGGGATTAAAATGTAATAGTTATGTAAAATACTGATTGGATTTATAGAAAGGCAATTTTTTTTAATTAATGTTATATTGTTAGGTTGGATGAAATGTTTTATATTATAGACGGGAATACTTCAGTAAAAATATTTTGGAAGCCACTTGGATTGATCACCCAAGAAAGGAATTAATATTATATTGGTACTGAAGTATTAATTTTGGTTGAAGGTTTGTATAATAGTTGGTTTTTGTTTTGAAAGCTATTTAAAGTGGAAAAAATTAAAAATGGTACTAGGTACAGTGAGGGTTAGATCCTCATTTGATCATGGTGTAGACGAGTTTCTCTCCGTGAAAATGATCGGATCCGACGTGGTAAAACACGGCCCAATAGATATAAATAAAAACTGTACCTAAATAGAGAAATAAATAATTGTGTTATAAAAGGTAGGCCGCCTATAAATGAATATTAAAGGAGATAAATAAATGAATAAATAATATGTGATATTAAGGAGGAAATGATGATAATATAAATATGAAAAGGCGGGCCACCTAATATAAATAAAATGTATTAACCCAAAAGGGGCGTGAGTACCATTTTTATTTGATAAGTGGAAAAGTGTTTGAATGTTACAATAGTAGGAGTTGAAATAAATAATTAAATTATTTGAATAATTATAAGTATAGTTCAATCATTACAGTCAGATTGAAAGCGTGAAAAGGTAAAATAAATAATTAATATGTAGAGACTTAAAATTTTTGTTGATCATACGATTATTTTTTTTTTGTTTCAAATATAATTGGATTTGGCATACCTAATCAATGTTCAAATGTCTAATTTAATTCCTTATCCGCAATGTTGACACGATGTTATAAATTATGTTATTTTACAATGGTTATTTTGAATTTTATCGAATATTAAACCAACAGATATGTTTTTTTTTTCATTTTCAATAGTGTTTGACAATTTTAATAACTCGTCTAGTCTATGTGTGTAATCTATAATATATGTGTTATAAAAATAAGTGTTTTTTTGTAGCTGATTAACATAATAATGTATGGTATCATAAATATAATTTAGAAAATATATAATAAATAAAATTTTCTAAAAAAAAAAAAACGGAGGAGGTGTAGTGTGTGGCACCTCACCCACACATTAGGCTAGATATAAGTTAGTATTTAAGGCATTGTAAGTAAGCATATTCATCATTATAGTCGTGACATCGAACATAATAATTGTTTCAATACTCTCCCGCGCGCCACATCAGTACAATAGCCTGTTGTGTATAAATGCCGCTTTTAACTTAGTTAAAAGCCTTTTTTCAGAAAGAATAATGAAAAATAACTAAAGCTTTACATTTGGCTTCCTAGTATGTAATTATAAAATACTCTTCTTGATTAAGAAAATAATATTGTGGAATTTATTTAGTAAAATAATTTTATTATTCAGTGCTTATGTGTAGAATAAATAAAAATGTTTAAACGATAAAGTGTGTTTTGGCACACTTACTAAATTAGCAAAGGTCGGGAAAGTTTCTTCTTTTGTATATGGTTGTAAACCATTAGACCGACTGTAACAAGAAGAAAACTGATTGATCGCTCGTAGTAGATAAAATATCTGGAGCCGTCCTGTTACAAGTGTATTCAAATTCAATAATACAATCCGACATTTGCCTATAAAACATTATTATCTTCATATATTACTCCTCTTTTTAAATAGGCCTCTCGGTCCGACAGAGATCGTATAAAACATCAGCTGCCGGAACAAAGACTTCATTTCTAATGGTCACTCATTGTTCAATACCAGCATTACAATAGAGGACAGCTTCGATCAGCCGTCTCTCAACAACAATAGTCGGTTTTGTAATAAGCTACAGCCCGGGACTAACAATGAACATATTTTAAACCTTCACACCGCGCACAAAATTCCACTGGCACAGTGTAAAAACCCCCCGTACTAGAAATGAGAGATACTGCCGCTCCTAACTCGATTGTCACTGCATGTTTCTACTCAATGGTGTTAAAACGATATCCCATGTTACGCGTGGGTTGATAGCGTTTTATTTTGACAAACGCATGGGTATTCCCTTTGTTGTTTTCTATGCAATATATCAACGTTGTCGCACGATTTTTGTTACAGAAAAAGAAAAAAGAATTAAAATCCGAATAAAACTTTTTTCTCGATTTGTATCGAGTGTGTTCAATAAAAGTAGAAAAACGTGAACGGGTACACATCACATTCAATCGCACTTTTTTAATGCTACTGAGTTATGAACACGTTGAATGACAATAAGAAATTTCCATAAAAAACACATGCTATCGAGCCTATTATTTGAATAGGTTCTTGTAATAGTGTGAACGGTGTGGATTTATCATGTCACCAATAGAATTTCAATGCACGACCACCCGCCTGCTTACTAACGATGTCGTCTCTTAGACAATGCTACAGGCACAATGCAAGAATAACGACCTTCCGAGAGCATGTGCCATTGATACTGTTACTGGCTAAACAGCCAAAAACAAAAGACGAGTATAAATCACTAACCCCGTACCCTCAGTCCAATTTCAAACGCCTCTATCAGGCTTCTTTCGCCAGTCAATTTTAAGCTTTATTACGTTGGAGCAAGACTGTTTCGTCGATTGCATCGATTGTTATGCTAAGCAGTAACCACTTCCAAGTAAACAATAGCTGGTAGTACAATGTTAACGTTATTACTTTATGGACGTAACATAATCATTGGTCCATTGTTGGGTGCACAGTTCTCAAAACTGCATCATGGGTGTTAAACGACCACAATTATTCAGGGCTGGACGCGAAAGGACACAATATTTTTACCGCGACACGAGACGAATTGATTGTTCAAACGCTAGTGTAAGTACAAAAGATGGTTTTTGCCACATTAAGTGTAAAAGGTTCTGTCATTGTGCTCGTATATCATTGTGTAAGCCAGGTAGTTTGCAGCTATGTAATTCTGTATTTTCATAGGTTCAAAAATAAATAAATTAATAATGATTTTAATCTCTCAATCAAAATACTTGATTTCCGATCGAATTCTGTCGGTGTCAGCCTATTAATGTTTCCTGCTTCCTATCATTTTGAAATCATGTTTTCGTTACAAATATGGGTTTTAGCTTAATCAACACGCTTGCCAAATGCGGATCGGAAATCACAAACCCAGGCTGTGTTCGGAAAAAACCGATACTAATTTGCCTGACCCGGGAATGACACCCATGGCCTCGAGACCACGGCCCGATACTTAAACCACTAGACAATCGAGACCATTATTCTGAAAATCGGGGTGTAATTACCACTAGCTTCATTATACATACGTGAAAAGTGGCTGATGTAGCCAAAACAAAGCTTCGAAACGTCATTATGGCCTTTCCACCTAAACAGAGCTCTAAAATTACTAAATCAATGAAAACGAATAATCAATCCTGACTCCTATCCTATAAAGCTGGGCCTGAGAGCCATTAGATGGTGATGGACTAAATAACCAAGTCAGAACTAATAACAGTCAATGGCCGCATCCATTTGTCGGTGATACGGGGCTGCATGTGCAATCTGCATCAACAATTGACAACATTTAATTTTTTTCATGTGCTGTTTTTATTTTATATTCTGAAAGATTTTCAAAAACTAAAACTTACGTATTTTTTCTTTTTCGTTTATTTTCTTTCCTTTTTTTAAAATAAATTATTTAAAAACGACTTATTCTAAAAGAGCGTAAGTCAATGTCATGGGAGGAACGAACATTTTATCTTTGCTATTTTAAAAAATAAACTTGAATGACGGAAGTTCACACAAATGTTGCCAGGAGACTCTAGGGTAAACTCATGAAAAATGTTGTCCAAGTACCTAAAGTGCCACTTAAGTACCCAGTTCGTACTTTAAACTTACGTAAATAATGTTTTAGATTAACATTTCATAAAGCTATAAAATTAAATCTGGTACATCAACTGAGTTATAATTTTTTCGCAATATTTAAAATCATGGGTTTTCCCCGATTGGCCAGGAGTTTTGCCAAGCCGGCAACACTCTATGATAAATGTACACACACATGCACAGTTTTCTGTCAGTTTGACAAGAAACAGTGTCAAACACAAAGATTTTGGAAAAATCAATAGATAATCCATATGTCAGGTTTGAGTGAAGCCACCAAAACTTCAAAAATTCACCTATTTTTACACCTATAGTGCCGTGCCTATCGATAAAGTCCTCGAGCCAACAAGACGTTTTTCTACTAAGAGATTTTTTTATTTACTAATATGAAAATACTCAACATAAATAATAATCATTGAAAATGTTCATCATTAAGCGAAAAAGTGTAAAGAAAAGATACAATATTACCCGATTCAGTTTAACAAAGGTAATTTAAATTTATATTACCTACCTTTAAGTCGACCCGTACGTGACAGGCCTGTTGGTCGAGTGGCTAGAGACCCTGGCTACAAAACCAAAGGTCGCGGGTTCGAATCCCGGTAGGGGCAAATGTTTGTGTGATGAACATCGGCATTTGTACTCGAGTCATGGATGTTTATAAATGTATTTAAGTATGTCTATCCGTTCCCTAGCATCCATAGTACAAGCTTCGAGCTTAGTTTGGGGCTAGGCAATTGGTGTGTTAGTCCAATGAATTTATTTATTTATTTATTTACTCAACACATCTCTTCGCCTGTATCTCTCTACAAAGTTTGTTTCTCTCAACAGAAGTCGATTAAAATTATTAATTCATAGATTTAGTGCAAGTTCTTTACAGACAGATACATATCTAATAACAATGCAATGCATTGTGCGTGGATTCATATCGCGAGAAAGAGGAAAGGAAAGTATTATCCGTTTATCTGAGTGTTATGCAATGTTATAAAGTAACTGTTCGAGGTTGTCATTCATTATTCTTACAATATTTACGGCACTTTTTACTACTTACAATATTGCGCTCGAAGTACGAATAACACTGGATTCGATTCCCGTTAAAAAATTACCGCCATAATAGCCAGACCAGCATTACCCATATACATTATTGAAATAGCCACTTTTATAAATGATGTCGTCATTCAAGTTATTTTATAATACCACCTCTATTATCAAAAAAATATTCTGTATCAAAATTTTACGTGCAGTAGATCATAAACTACACATATAAACGGAGAGTCGATATCGATGAAAATCGGTACGCATGTACTGGAATCCCTAGTTCCATGACGTTTAGACGATTTTTGTCGGGTGTCTGGTATCTTGCTCTATCACACATGATTCCTAATAAGGAGAAAAAGGACAAAAAATCTGTCAAATCATACTCTCCATCTAGTACTTCCAAAATCTTTGGTCAAACAAGTGTCAAACTTACGTTTCTTTTTTTTAATTCACGATGGCAGAAGCGAGACCAAGATAGACTGTGTGTGGATCCGACGAGCAATGAATTTGGAAACTTTTCAAAATAACTTTTTAGTTACTGAATGAAAAAAATTAAAACAATTTTTTCCGAGTCAATTTAGCGAAAATCTCGAAATGGTTTTTGAATTATAGTACCTTATAAAAAATTAAATGTTGTCAATTGGGCCTGCCTTCGTAGTTAAGTGGTTAAGCCAGTCGGGACGCTAAAGGTCTGAGTAAGCTTCTAAGGGACAATGATGAGAGACGTCTTGTGACGCTCAAAGTTCTATGCCATGGTTGTTATTACTATCTGGATATTAAATGTTTGATTAATTGACTTGTTTAAATGGTAGCGGTAAGTATCGATAGTGTAATTATACGTAAATGGTCCTAAAGTAGATGAAAAAAAAACACTTGGACCAGTACAAATAGACATGTCAATGCACACGAATCCATTTAGGTACAATTATCTAAACTGGATGATTCCATATGGCACTAAGCCAAAAAAATTATCCCGCATGTTTAATGATGTAAAGATTCGCCCGAGACCAAACTTACTTAGGATTGTATTGTAACCCACTTCTACTTTCCATAAATTGAATTATTACCAATCTTCAAACTTAGTCAAAAAGTTTCGCCTATTTATTATCAATCCGCTTATTGCTGTCTACTACTGAACGTAGGCCTGCCTCCTCCAAACTATTTCACATCCCTATTAATTTCTATTCTTCACACCTACATTCCCGTCACCATACAAACACGTAACAAGTTTTAATCAACCCGCAGAATGCTATAAACAATAATTCAGCGTTCACAAAGCAACATTAAAGCAATTAAGCGTAACGCTCGCGCTTGTAGGAACATCGTAAACCTGACCACATCCATCTAATTACCCCCGTACCGTTCACATTAGGGCTGGCATTGGATATACGCCCTCGACATACTCTGACACAGACCTTTTAATGTGAAGCGAGTCGCTTCACATCGCATAGTAATTTTAGTGACTAACGTACGTAACGTCAATCAAAATAATGCGAGTTTTCTGATATGGAGAATATTTAACGTTTTGAATCTATCTAATTAAATACGAATCATTCACATTAGTTTTGCTGGTCAGTGGATAATCTTGGGTTGTTCACACACACACAGCGCCATTTAAACTTAAAATAAGATAGGTAAGCAGGTAGTTTCACATTACAAATTTAAGTATACCTTCTACTAACTCGTAAATATAATTACAAGGAAAGGAGTTTAGGTTTCATAAAAATTTGATATCACAACTTTGGTTCTATTTGAGCTAAGAAAACATGGGGTCGCTAATGATGTTAGCATAATCAGGCATTTTTCTAATAATCCATTAAAAGTGGAGAAAATAAGCAAAAAAAATCGAAAGTATAACCTTCAATGCTGGTAATGTTTATTGCGGTCCCGAACATAAACAACTCAACAAGAATCCAAGAATTACGTCTAAGTTGAATCCCCATGCCATCCAGAATTTTATTGACCACAACTTTCACACTAAGTTCTTAAGAGGTTCACCTTCTAATCCCTGTTATTCCCAAAAGGGCTATATTGAAAGTATTGAAACTTGTAACTTGTCTACGAAATCAATCCAGCAACCCTACAGAAAAGAGGGGATGTCACCCCTTCTGGACAATTTACTGGAAGCTCGGCTGTTAATCTAATAGCCGCTTTCACGTTTAGATGGTCGCCTTGACCTTTGTAAATGCATTTTGCATGTTGCTAGCCTGAAGATTTAACTTTAAACAATCATTGTTGGAACGTCCAAGTTTGTGAGTAGTTAAACTGTCTCTATTGTTTAGGGAGACCTTGGTTTTAGTGCCTTGATATCTTTGGAGACTGAGGGAGGTTTGGTTAGTAGTGATTTTGTTGGACTGCGGAGGAGCGGTTCATAATAACATTAGTTCAGGCCCCAAACAAAAATATTATTGTATAAGATATGAATATTAATTGCTATTCTATTTCTTTTTAATATCTTATTGTAAATATCTAACGAGTGTAATTACTGGTATTAGAAATGCTGTCGCCTTATTAAAGTGCATTGCCTGAAATTAGCATCTTTTTAGGGTTCCGTAGTCTACTAAGAACCCTTATTGTTTCGTCATGTCTGTCTGTTTTCTCTTGCGTCCAATAACCAAAAATGGTCATTTATATTCTTAATGTCATTACAAACGATATTTGCTAGGCAATACAGCTGTAAACTCAATCGACACTGAGTGAGGCTGGCTAGAACTTTTAAATTTTATGCACTCTCTTCAACGTTTTAGTATGTAATATTGCAACTACTTTTTTCAAAAGAGACGCTTCTTCTTCAAAAATCTGCATTGTTTTTTCAAACCTTCTCGATCCAAATACTAAACAAAGCCGAAATTATGCAGAATCTATCGGCTTCTATTAAAAAAAATCAGTTTAAGGCAGAAACGATTTTTTATTCTCTAACTTTGCCTTTTACAAAACTGCTCTTTCCTAATTGAACTCAGCCGTTTATCTCCCCAGCAAACATGTAGCATTTGTCGCGTGCACCGAACCAAAACAAACATGATTGTTACGTGTAACTCATCGCATGACAGGTTGAATTAACACATCGGGTTCAGCCCCCGTTGTTACACGCACTGTTCACCCACGAAGTTCTCTTGTGGGAGACACGGCGAAGATTTTTGATTTGGCGAGTGAAAGGTAAATTGAAGGACGTGCAGGAGAAGGGCAATCAAAAATCTTAACCATTAAAAAATACAACAAAAATTTTTATCATATTTTTTTTATAATTTTATTTTGTGTTTGAGTTTGAGTCATTCTGTACTTCATAGAATGACCACACATTCTTGACTTCAGTAATGAAAATATGACTTAAGGATGTATGAATAAAATATATCTAATGGTCGTCATTGGTTTACCCCAAAATCGAGGTGACGCATACGAAACCAAATTGACTAGACCAGACATGGCGTCCTGGCTCTCATCCCAGTACTTGTTCCGTAAAATTCGCAACGTTGGCGCACCCCACGCTAAAAGTTAAGCGATTTTGAGAGAAATACATATTGCCTTCATATGATGTTTGAACGAAATATGTAGTTCTTTTCTACTTGAGAATTCAAGGTGGTAATGCCATTTAGTGACATCATTAGGCTAATGATAAAATTCAACCTGCATCTTTAAAGCATAAAATAAACGAAATCTTGCGTAAAAGTTTAATTTACACAGGTAGGATTACAGCATTACTGCCAATTAATCGAAAGCATGTTCAAAAAGCATTGTCTTAAAAAAAAGTACTTTGGGAGTCAAAAAACAATATTGTTGTAACCTATTAATAAGTATCCATTTATATTCAATTCAATAAACTGTGTCGTTATTCTCATTCAGGAAATAAACCCCATTTTATCATTAACTTAGTATTACGCCAATTTTTCATCTTTCATTTCATAAATCAACAGCGAAAACCGGCGAAAGAAAACCAATTTTCTTAAAAGTGTGTGTGCGTGAAGACAATTATTATCTTGTAACTAATGTCTGACAAAAGAATAGCTCTTATTTCTGTGGCATAAGTACTACTATTGAACTGCAAGTTTCCCGTGATCAGTGGCTGACCGTACCTTAAGGTTTCGGAACTTGCCCCAACAGTCACTCATCGCATGACAGCTAAAATTAACACATTGTCTGATCTCGCCACCCCAACTTAAGGCACGTTTGCGCAATAAAACTACAAATGAAGTTTTCGCGTCGGACAAAAACATCTTGTTATTATATGTGAGGAACTTAATTGACGAAGGTTTTAGCCGTTTGCAGAAAGAGATTCATTTGGATAGAATTTTGTTGTACGGCTCCGGTAGAAAAGTGTCTATCATAACTCGTAATGAAAAGTCACAGACCCACAGCGCAAAAAAAAACATTAATATGATAAAACGCGTGATCTCTTTGTGCTTTTTGCATAAACACGGTTGCATTAAAAGAACTAAACAGACAACGGATAAAGTAAAGTAAACTATCATTAAGTATTACTGAAAGTCAAAGCCCTCCATCATTTAAAATCATGTTTTACCGTTACCGTTACAAATATGGGTTTTGGTTTAATCACCACGCTTGCCAAATGCGGATTGGTGATTTCAAACCCGGACTGTTTTCGGAAAAACCTACACAAATTTGCCCGCCCCAGGAATTGAATCCAGTTCCGGACCACGTTCCGATACTTAAACCACAAGACCATCGAGATGTAATAGACAACTTTTTATTTGAATACGTTTTATTTAACCATGTATCCATCCATATTTATTCATCAACGATCATGTCTTAATTACCCCTATTCCCGTATCTGTAACACATGTAAGTACATCCATAATATTCCACGGATAAACGTAATTGCATAAAGTCGGAACGGAGATTGTGAGTCTGATTCATAACTTCGTATGAATATTCTACGTGAATCATTATTATCTGCGTAACCCTCGGAGGAAAGTTATCATCTAGTTATAGATAAGTTGATTTCCCTGGAAGCCGTTTCCACGTTTTC